>JAHWFO010056088.1:0-54366 GCA_023313115.1 Rhysida immarginata
AGTGTTCGCATCGGGTGAGCGAGGGGGCCAAGGGATTGGCCCATCCCTTCCAATCCATCGTCCTGCAAAGTTCGTACCAAGGCACTGCCTAACTTGCAGGCCTCAGTGAGGAGGTACTCCATCTTGTTGGTAGACTATGTTAGGCTGCAGTTCTTCCACCTGCGGAATCAGGTAGTTCTCCAGTATATCTAGGTAGGTTGCAGCGGTAATGGTGTCTTCAGCGAAAAAAAAAAGATCCAATTACTCGATCATGCGTTAAACCGCACCAAACATTAATCTTTGGGCTGTCGCGTATATGCTCCCTTAGAACGTGAGGGTTTTGTGAGCCCCAAATACGACAGTTGTGTCGGTTTACTGCTCCGCAAGTATGGAATGTTGCCTCATCAGAAAACAAAATGCACATCTTCAGCAAACTTCTTGTGCTTCGGTCGGTCATCTGGCTTCAGTTCATGCATCATCTGACTTAAACTTTGTTTTGAACTTTTTCTTACCGGTAATTATTGACTTAAGTTCCGCAAGCTATAAAACGCATTGAGCTTTTTCTCGAATACTCGCCATTGTTTACTGCGTCTTGCGAAAAATGGAACAACGCGCCAACAATGGTACCACGCGCCAACTGCGTGTTTCATTATCAACTCAAGAGAGGCTAAGAAACTTTTTGAGTTTTTCTTTGTGAATAAAAAAAATTACGTTAAAATCTGCAATAGTTTTTGAGTAACAAACATGTATAATACGGGAGATAACTTAGAAACACCCTGTATAGTGCCAATGTATACGCACGTACTGTTTATGACATGTACTTTTCAACCCCTCTTTGAAAAGACCACCTCTCAAAAAGATCACTTTTGGCTGGAACCGTAGGTGGTCATCTTAGAGAGGTTTGACTGTAATTATACACAAATAAAATTATACTAATAAAATACATTATCATCTTCATATTATAGCAAATATTTAGAGTTATTTTTATTGTTAGATTTTTTAAACGTAATTATATATAATTTATACAAAGAAAAATTTATTTTCGAAGTTTTCAGTGGAATTTTTTTAAATACAATATATTCACAATATAAAATAACACAAATTAACATTTACAATGTAAAATATTCACAATCATTTATATAAAATCGGCGACGGTGGACTTTGTCACAAATAAAATATCCAACAATGGGTTATTTCCCGATTATACAATCGGGTGGGTTCGCTTCTACACACACTGGCCAATGAATTAGAAACCCGTGATGAATTACTGTACTGATATGTAAAGCGGGGTCACAGCTCAGAAACGATTGTGATATGCAAATGAATGCAATCATGTGAGGTACATGCACATTCCAAGCTGCAGGTACAGGGTAGGAACAAGCTGCAGCTGCTCAAGTTGAGCAAAATAGGGAAAACAGCTGACCTGTCAGAGTTCCAAAAAGGAGTTATTGTGGGAGCCCGTCTAGCTGGAGCTACGATTTCCAGGACAGTACAACTGACCGGTATCTCAAAAGGTCAGGCTCTCCAAGGTGTTAAATGCGTGGAAACGGAATCCACAAGAGTTGTCGAAACGGCGGAATTGTGGATCAAAAACAATCAACACAGACAGGGACCGACGTCGTCTGAGACGGATTGTGCGGCAAAACCGAAGGTCGGAGGTGGAGTAACTGATGGCAGACTTCAATGAAGGATCATCGCAACCCATCTCCTCCAGAACAATGCGCCGAGAGTTAAGCGAATAGGGATGGGAAGTAGCATGCCAGTGAGGAAGCCCCTGGTATCAGCAACAAACCGGAAAGTTCGCCTGCAGTGGTGTAAAGAACTGGACAGTAGACGACTGGAAAAAGGTGATGTGGTCGGACGAGTGACGTTACACATTTTTTTGCACCGATGGCCGGCAGAGAATTTGGCCGCAGCCCCATGAAGCGATGGACCCCTCATGTGTTGTGAACACAGTCCAAGCTGCAGGAGGAGGTGTCTTGGTATGGGCCATGTTTTTTTGGTATCGCAAGGGTCTCCTGATATTCCTTGGCAGTCGGGTGAAAGCCAAAGACTACTTGAACATTATTGCAGATCAAGTCCATCCTGCAATGGTGCATTTGTACCCAAATGGTGACGGATTCTTCATGGACGACAATGCTATGTCCATCGAACAAGAATTGTCCAGGAGTGTTTTCTGAACAAGATACCGAGTTGCAACATCTTGCCGTGGCCAGCGCAAAGTCCGGATTTGAATCCGATCGAGAATGTTTGGGACATGTTGGAAAGAGACATTCGTCGAAGGCATCCGCTTTCGTCTACTCTGCAGGACCTGAAGGCCTCTCTGACGAATGCATGGTCTGCGATTACGTTACCTGCATTGCAACACCTTGTAGAGTCCATGCCAACCGCGTATGTTCTATAATTACAGCCAAAGGAGGGTCAATACCATATTGAACGAAGGTTTCTAATTCATTGGCCGGTGTATGTAGTACAACATAATACAATATAACATTCACAATGTATTCGCAATGTAGTATGTAAATTACAACAAAAAGGAAAAATTAAAGATTTTGTTAATTTGTAAACAATTATTATAAAAAAATATGCCGAAATGCTCTAAAATGTAAAAAAAAAATTGACAATCCTGTGTTTTAATTTTAACGAACGTTAATTTTCAGACTAAGAATATATTAGTCATTTAAGCTTTTAAATCGAGATTTAAGCATAACAAAATGACGAAATTAAAAAAATCGTTCACAAACAATTATATACGTATAGAAATGAAAATTTAGTTAAAATTATAAGTGTAAAATTTTTAAAAATTTTCTATTTTTTCGCCATTTTGTTATGCTTAAATCTCGATTTATAAGCTTCAATGAATAATATATTCTTAGTCTGAAAATTAGTTCATTTAAATATGCTCAGTAAAATTTAAAAAATTTAAAACGCTTTAGATAGTATATCGTGACATGGAACGCGAGATGTTGATTGCTCAATACTGCCTACAAAACGTAGCCTACTTTAACTGAGCATTCATAAATTGAGATACCTCAAAATACTCAGCGCAGAGCCAATTATATCTATGCATCGCTCACAGCCTTTATCTTCTAATTCAGCTCTTCTGCAATTAACTACCCATTGTTTGCTCCTATATTACATTAAACCAACTTCCCATTGCCCTTGAAAACGCAGTGTTCATGGTAAATAGTGTAATGAAATGAGCTGTTGTGTTCATGCAATTTGTGCTTTTTTAAGTGAGCTTGAGGGCAAAATATTGTACACAATCCTTAACATACATTGATAATAAATTGTTAAAAGTTATGAAGTCGTATTTATATTTACTTTTTTTCTTATATGCGAAAAAAGTATAAGAAAATAAAATAAATTATTTACCTGATGGGATCTTTTGGAAAAACTGAAAAAAGATATATTACTGTAGTATTTTTCCCTTCGGAATTAGTACAGTTAATAGCAGGTACTTTTCTTTGGAGCCAAGGTCTTTTAAAATTTACATCAGAATGTTGTTTATATCCAAAGAAAGTTACATGAATGAAGATAATATAAGAAAATCAGATATCAGGTAGAAATAATCTTAAATATACAAATGAGAAATGAGAAAAGGATATAGACAGTTCAGAGGGAATGGGGAAAAGGAAATTGAATCCTAAAAAGAACCGGAAGAATTTTCGTGAATCTTCATTATTTTTGTGTCTTATTCTTTGTTTTATTGTTTTAAGTCGTTTATTTTTATCTTAGTACGAATAATTCATAGATAGCTTTTTCGTTTTTACCATTTATTTCTTTTATTTCTCACTGATTCATTCTCACCAGTGTAAAATAAAAATGAAAATAAAAATTGATTTATTTAGGTATTTAAATTAGCTTAAATTGATAAGTGATTACGGTCAATTTGGGCAGAACCCCCCCCACCCCCGCTCGTCATCCTCCGTCAGCATTCCGTGATACCCCGCTGCCCCCTTGTATGGATGACGTAATTTGTGGACGAGCCCTTAGCCCATTGAAATTCTGTAATTCCGGTCATGTGGCGCCCTCTGACAGTCCGAGGAAGTTCTACGGGGAACGTTCATTACTGATGTCATACAAGAAACTGCAGTAAATTGATAAATGACGTAATAACGTTTTCATTACTGCTACCCCCCCCCCCCCTTCATCCGTTCTTGCTGCTACCCTCCCATGCTTTTTTGCTTGATATTGATTTTAACTATTGTATTTTATCATATTCATTAATCCAAATTGTTTAAATTCTGCTTTTATGGCATAAAATTTCGCTGTAAGAAAAACACTTCGATTCATTTTTCAAGGTCCGATTTTATTCCATCAAAAATGTATATTTTTTTACAAAATATAATCAAACAAAAATATATAAAACTTTTTTAAGGTTCTGCAAAATATAATGTATAATGAACACAATTTGTATGTTTTTGCTTATTGTTAACACATCTTTTCCCAATAAATCCTCTCTTTCTGATGCCCGTAATCATGTTCCACATACAAGAAATATTATCAGAAAAACACCTAAATAGATAACAAAATCTGCATTATTAAATTAGTTTTAAAAATAACACTGGCTAAAAATATAAAGAGTGAATGAAATGATCCGTCAGCAAAAATACCTGCTATTAAAATGGCTTATGGCTATTTAAGGTTAAAATATTCTTTAAAATACTAGGCAGGCTACTGAAATTATAAAAATAAATTTTATGATTTAAGAACTAGAGTATAATAATAAAAATACTGGGTTTTTTGTATAAAATTTCTTTAAAAATTAATCATGCAATCGTTAAAAAATGATTCTATGCCAAGAAAAGAGGGTACTGGTTTTCAGAGACAATTCTGAAATTCATAAGAGCCTGCTAGTATAACGAGCAATTTTTACGGAATAATAGTATGCCATTTTAATGGAAATTCCATAGGTAATATGTACAAGTTTTAGAGGTAGTCAAACAGAAAAGAATGAAGCACCAGATGCAGTTTTCAAAAATTAATGAAAGTTCTTTAAAGAAAACTTTAACTTCAGGTCTTAAATTACCTTTTAAATGTTAAGACACATCAATACGAAACGCTTTCTCGTTGCCTTTGGTATTTTTGAACGGAACATTTACAGCTTAACTTAAGAATTAAAAAAAAAAAAATAGCAACCCAAAACTCACCTTCGTGCATCAGGTGGAAATCTGAAGAATTTTAATTTTTTTCCGTCACCTTGACGGTTTTACAAAATTTTGTAGCACAAAATCTTCCTGACATTTTAAATTTAAAAGATATCTCTCATAAACACGTCTCTGAATATTGGAGATCAAACAAAGAGCGAAGAGAGCAGAGCAAACGAGCAAACTTCAGACGGTAACTGCCATTGTTAGGCCCAGCCATAGTCAAACCACGTTGCGCAAACGTGACTTTGCCAACAGGAAGTAAACAAACAACCTAGCAACTCCCATTTCCTGTTCGAAATTGAAACTACTGAAACTACAGTGGCCCCATCTGACGAACTGAGGAAACTTGATGAGCCCGTTGCATGCTGGGAGCCGTGAAACGCATTACAGGAAGTAGAAGCTAATGCCAAGTCTCCTTTTACAATTGTCTCTGGTCTCCAGTAGAAAGCACTTTCAGCAGCTGCCCCTGATCACGCGATTTCATAGCGAAAGAGCAGGCCTTTATCTATCACGTAGGCCACGCTTGGACAAAGCACTGCCTACCAGTGTTGGGAACCAAGCTTACTATTTTTACCCTAGACACCTGGTGAGAAATACCCTGAATTACCCTAGGTAATCCTGTAATAAAAATTCACAGGGTCCCCCCTTTGTACCTAAAGCTCTATCCACCATCCAGATTTTGGCGCCCTCTAGAGGCGGTCTTATTTGAAATGATTAAATGTTAATATTATTAATCAAAAATGAAATAAAACTGTAAATAAAAAGTAAATGTCATGGCTGTAGCTCGACCTTCCGAGCGACAGCAGCCACATGCAGATGTTTAGCCTGAGATACAGAAGGGGTTGTTTGATGTTCATTAGCCTCTAATCCTGAAGCTCTATCTTTATATATATATTGTAGCGCCAAAAACGGATTTTGACGTTACGTTAAGTTTACAAATAAATATGGAAATAGTTTATGAAGATTTTCCCCCAATTTTCGCCTAAAAAACAATTCTTGTGATAAGAGTCTTGATATGATTTCGTTCAAAGAGAGTGTAATGAAAATAAATTGATCGTATAGGAATCAAGTAATTGGAAAACATGTTTATTAAACAAAAAAACTGGACAGTGTAAATACATTACCTCCTTTTTTATTACAGACCTGTTTTACTGAATAGTTTCCATTGTTGCTTCTGGCATTTCTCAATATTGCCATGGCGCTGTTTAACCTCCG
Source organism: Rhysida immarginata (assembly GCA_023313115.1). Classification (NCBI taxonomy): domain Eukaryota; kingdom Metazoa; phylum Arthropoda; class Chilopoda; order Scolopendromorpha; family Scolopendridae; genus Rhysida; species Rhysida immarginata. Next base: position 6,348 of record JAHWFO010056088.1, read on the forward strand.
TTTTGTTACCAACTGAGATATATCGGCCTCGATGGCTCAGGGGTTGCGTGATCGCCTCTGATGCCCGAGGACGCGGGTTCGACCCCGGCCGAGGACGACGAGGATTTTTTCAAGGGGAAAATCCTGAGATCACGCACTTCCTTCAGAAGGGAAGTAAAGCTGTTGGTCCCGTATAGTCATTTGCCGGCTGCACGTTAAAGAACCCTTGCGAGGCAAAATTTGCGGCCCCTATAACGCCGTCCTGAAATGACCATGGCAGTTGAAAAGGACGTTAATACCAAACAAACCAAACCAAACCAAACCACACCAACTAAGATAAAAAAATGTAGTAAAAATAAAAAAATACATAACGTATTCAAAACTTTTTGCATAGAATCTTTTATTTTAAAAGGGAGCTAAATAAAGAATAAAAAAAACTTAACTTTGGTTAATGAAAGGAGTGCTTATTCAGTTTGTTTTTAACGTCACTGAAACGTCACCTGACCAAAGAACGTATAAGGATAAGAAGGAAAGGCTCGCGTAGACGTAAGTGGCGCCGCCCAAGTCAGGCGGGAAATGTGTGTTGCAGAGAAGCCCCCCTTAAATGATCGGGCAGCTTTTATCACGTGATATAAACACAGTTTTCACTTCCTATCCTTATACGTTTTTTGATTGTTTGTGCTGCTATAACAATGCATTTCAGCGCGGCCTCAGCTTATCACACATCTTGCGCGTGTGTTGCTAAGGGTAAAACAATTACTAAACAATAAAACATAATTGCTGCAAAATAACTTGTGGCCACAAATGTTATTTTATCCTGGTCAGTAGGAAACTGAAAAAGATAATGATGAACTTTTATTGCCAACTTGAATTCGAAGCATTTGCAAAGTCTTCTTTTGACTCAGATCCAATAACTCTAGACACTGAAAATCCAAATTTATTTGAAACAAATTCGGCTGCATACGTTGTAGGTTTTTAAGTCAAAAAATATTCTTGAAAAAAATGAATGCATTGAATATTTATAAAAAAAATTATGTTCAACATCTTTTACACGGTCTAAGTTTTTGCGGTCTCTGCTTTTAAATCACTTTTAAAAAGTAAGTGAATAAAAGTCATGTTAAAATAAACATTTGCTTTCTTTCTAAAATATAAGAAAAATTACATAATTTAAAAAAATTACAAGATTTCGTTATAAAATAATGTTATGGAATAAAATAATTATACTTTCAATATAATAAACCGTGTCAGTAAATAAATGAGAAAATAAATGAACAATAATTTAATTTAGCGTTTTAAAACTAAATAAAAAAACTTCAATGAATGCAGGTATAACAAAGCATTTGCTGCCCACTTTGACATGAGCGAGAGCTTCTCTGCATACCACTTTCCCGCCAGGCTGTGGGGGCTCTAGGATCTACAAACTTACACTAAATCAAGTAGAGCTTTCATTCTTTTCCTTAACGTTCTTTGACCTGACCATCTTAGCCCAAGCAACAATGTAATCTTCATTGTTCGAAACAATCAGAGAGGGAGGTTAAACAGCGCCATGGCAAAATTGAGAAATGCAAAAAACAACAATGGAATTATTCAGTAAAACAGGTCTGTAATAATAAAGGAGGTCATAGTAAATATAATATGAGTAAAATATTTTTTGGTTCAAGTATACCCCCGTCATATCTTACCCGGGTATACTTTGTTAAACGCACGTCGTCGGTAACAATGCGTAGTTATCGCCTTGGAAGATTTCGAAGTAGTTTTTTTTGGATAAGAAGTTTTCGTCGAGAAAACATAGTAGTTGTGGACTGGCCAGAGGAATGGAGCGTGGTTTTTGGAGACTCCAGGGTTTTCAACAGTGGATCCGAGTCCGGAATGAGTTATCAACACCATGATGTCAGGAAAAGCAGAAAGAATGATCGAAGCAATTGAGCGGACAGGCTACAGTCAGTGTCAGAGGAAAATCGGTCCTGGAGATTATTGCATAACTCACCGCATTCTTCTGGTACGGGGCAAATTAATGTAGGCCATGTTACCAGAATACTACCGGAGGCAATCTTTGGGTTTTTTTTGGTTTTTTAACAGGAAAAACTGCAGAAGTGAGATGAGGTTCTACCCGGTCTGCTCCGAAAAGGTGTTGTTTAGGTGAAGGAAAGCACAGATGGAACGAAGTGACGTTTGTTGCCCGGCCTTAGCCGCAGTTCAGGACCAGGTTGGATGTCGTGATTTAGATGTTTGCATCGACTAATAAATGGAAGCAGAGAGGTGTCCTGTAGAATTAAGATCGGCGTTCCCCTACTAACATAACTAATTAACCAACCGTTAGGTCTCCCCCCCCCCCCTTCCCTCACTTACCTTACCCCGTCGGTCAGGCAGTAATCCTGGACGCTCTCAAGTAAAGAAAACCTACAAAAGGAAGAGAATTCTATTTAGTTTGGCGGACATCGGGAATTAAAATAAAATTATCCAACCTCCTTAGAACTATAACTGTTCAAAACAAGGTCAAAGTAAAGTAAACAAAAGAGATTAAACTAAAGTTTATAGACTCACCTCGTCAAAGCACTCGTAACTTATTCAAAAGTTAGACCGTCGGGAGGATCCCGATTCCTTTTATAAATCAAAGAAAGGAATGAACTTTGTAATTTGCCGAATTAACAGAGAAAAAACATGGCGCTCGAGTTAGCTGAAAGCAGGATTAACAGGACAGCTAAGAAGCAAAAGTCCTAAGAGAATAAATTTTTGCGAAATTTTTATTTTTTTTTCCGGAAACATGTTGGCGGAATTTTAAAATAAGAGACAATGGACTTAAGTGGAAATTACCTGTAGAAGTGAAACCTGTAGATTACCAGGGACGTGTATTAAAACGATTGGAATCAATTAGAGACATAGAACATTAACAGTTATGAGATATTTTATTTAAGGATTCCGAACTTTCACTTAAAAGTAAAAATGTCAGAATTTAATGATACTTGTTAAGAAAAGAATGGAAGGAAACCTGTTAATTTTAGGAATAAAGCCACAGTTTTTAATCGGAGTTAAGAGCATATGGTCTTTTACTCTTCAGTAATTAAAATTTTGGCCTCTCAGCGCACAGTCCTTTTCACGGCCCCAATACTTTATTTGGGGTGGTGTGGTTTGGTCCAAGTGGCTTTATCAGGTAGAGCTTTAACTTCATCCATCCTTGGCTTTCTTTATCTAATCCGCCCTAATAATCCTCCTATTGTTAAGAAGTCGCGTGACAAAAGTCATTCAACTAGAACGTACCTTCTGTCGATAAATATAGAAGGTACCAACATGACTAAACGCGAACTCCCTAGAATCTCCCTAGAAATGGAAAATTACTCTACAAATTACAACCTTTACCCTAAATCCCTAGTTTCTAACCAAATACCCTAGATCTAGTGTAAAATCCCTAGAGTTCCCAACACTGCTGCCTACTTGCATGACCTACTTTATTATTAATAATTATTAATAATTTATTATTATTATAATAAAGTAGGTCATGCTACTTGATACTAACTGCCTGTCCACTGAGGCAGAAAACAATAGGAAAAAAGTCAGCCAGAGGATAGGGAGAAAACGTGGCGCCCTCTGACGTTTATTTACGATACCTGCATAAAACTGTTTATACAGTATTAGTAAATATATATATTACTTTTCAGCTTTAATTTGAAATAAAAAATTAAAAATACAATTTGAAGTTTTAATACGGATTATTAATGAAAAAAGGAATCTTTTTTGCAATCATTTTAATACAAAGTAATATTTTTAATTATAATTTTAATACTGATATCGTCCCTCGAGTGATATCAAAGGCCCTTCTAACTTATCGAACGCCGCAATTGTCAAATTTGTAGCAGGCAATTAGATACAGGATCGATATATAACGAAGCCGCTGCTAACAGTGAGATTGCATTGAAATTTATGCCCTCGGAGAGTATAAACGAAAAATCTTCTACAGTCAAGGAAGAGGAAGTAAGAGACATTACTGGCGAACCAATTCAGACTCTCGGAGAGCAATAGCTGTATCGCCGATCTTCCCCGAATCGCCCAAGCGTCAGGCGCCAATAGTACAACGAACGGGAGAGAAACTGAAGTGATCGTTCAGCCAGCCGAGACTTCGACTTCGACAGAAATACAAACTTCGCTGTCGTGGGAGAGAGCCATTAGCGTTAGGTATCGTCGCTGGGGCCCTAGTCGGCCTACCACGCTTCGTGGGCAGCGTTGCGTCATTTGGTAGTAACTCTAAGTTGGTGTTAATTGTGCTGTATAGTGAAATTGCTTTCCAGTGGTGCTGATAACTCAGTAATAATGTGTGTCTTTTATTTTATCTGTAGCCCCCACCTACAAGAAGCTTAACCTTTATAGGTCGCCGTGTTCTGCTACTACGGTTGCCTCTAGCGTCAATTTCACCTACACTTGCATCAACTGGCATTGGTATTCCGGCCTTCAATTCAACGAGAATCCAATCTTAGATGACAGCTTTAACGCCATCAAAGACATCGAAGAATAAAACCTCAGGCATAAAATTTGCTCTTAATTAATTTAATGTTAGTAGAGCCGAGGTTATTCTTGTCTTTAAGTACAATGATTTAAATGGAGTCAATGATAGTATTCTGTGTAAAGTCCACACATCTTTAAATTATTCAAAGGAAGAAATGATAGCTTGTAGGCCAAAGAATAACGTCGACCATTTACTTTAATTCTTTCATTAAAAGAATTTATTTACAATTTTGTTTTGTCTCCCGTCCCTTTCCTCTCCTGCACAATTGAGAATCACTCTGCTTTTAAGTTTTTAATTGTGACAGTCTGAACATTATGCTACAAACGGCACCTTTCTACCTATCCCCATTTCTGAAATATACGTGATCAAAGTTGTAAAGATCATTTTGGAATACCCTGTATTTTTCTCCGAGCGACGGTGGGTACTTCAGCTAATATGGTAATATAATTATTAATTATACATGTATAATAATAATGATAATGATAATAATTAATACTGTTAAAATCAATGTCGTTATTAATCAATGTTATAATAATAATAATTTAATTTTTTTTTTAATTTTTAATTTATTAATTGGATCCACTACAAAAATCGAGGGCCTGTATGGCCAGAGGTCGACGAGTTAGGTCCCTGGATGGACCTGGATTCACGACTGCTGTATGATGGTCGCAGCAGCCGGGGGGATGAAGATTGGCTATCACGGATGGTCGCCCATTCAGTGACAAGCCGTGCCTGATGTAGCTTAACTTAACAGAAGTTGTGTTCAGTGAAAGCCCACCAGGCTACGGCCTCCCCCCTCATGTGGTCCTACGTCCTTAATAATAATAATAACCCTCGTGTGGTCCTAAATAATAATAACAACCCTGTGGTTGTGCAAGGGGGGGGCAACATCTTAGGGAAATGGCCCTGGGCAACATCTTAGGGAAATGGTCTGATCTCCTCTACCCTTAGATTAATGTTGAGGGTCCATATGATCCAGTAGGGCTGATGAGCTGATTACATCGGCCAAGGGCCTGCTGATGATGGAGCTGGCTAACAGGACCACCCATTTATTGGTGATCACTAGGATTAGTGCTAGTGCGTTATCTGATACCGGCTCGGATGTCACCCGGGTTACCAGGGTCCACGCTCGTGGGTTAGGCAGAGGCTCACGTTCGAAAAAAATGCCACAATCTCCCAGGGCCACTGGTGGCAAAAGCAGCACCAACCCCTGTTCGGCTACTGCAATGCCACAACCTGTCCTTAGTGTTTCAAGAGCTTCTTTGCCCTCGACCACTAAGGCAGGAAAGCCACGCCAACGCATGAAATGGACCAATGACATAAACCATTTTATCACGCGAGCCTACTACGCAGTCACTAAATTGGAAACTGACACTACAGCTTACAGACAACGCTTATATAACACTTTCAAAGAGACATATCCTCACATCACAGTCACTGAACAACGCATTGCAGATCAGCATCGCACAACTGTTATGAACAATTTATTACCCTTACCCACACTACAGAAAATAAAGCACAACAGCTACAAGAATACGTGCCATCTATACAAACCGACACTCAACACACAGATTCAAACACTAATACTGATTCGTGGGACATCACTATTGAACTAGAAGAACACACACTCAACAATGAACTTCACCATGATTTTAATCCAGAACACAACATTAATACTAAACTTGTAAAACTTACAACTAAAAAACTCTTTTACCACAACAATAAACAAATTGAAATAATACAACCTGATAATCCTGTAAACGCTTTTCGAATGCCTTGCATTCATCATTCAGCATTCTAAGTCGGACTCGAATAAGCCTAAGGCAAACTCGAGGAGGACTGAAAAGAACTGACTTAGAGACAATCGACAATCGACACAGTGTAGTGAAAAGAAAGACGCGAGTGGTCCAGGAGCCAAGCTCACTTTGCTCGCTCGCCCAAAGAGTAAACCAGAGGAGGTACACTGAACTGGGAGAGAAGCCTGATGAACCTCTTTAGTCCTCCAGGGAATAAGTCCCAAGATGGGACGAGAGTCAGATTGTAGATTGACGAATAGAGCCCCCAAAAATTAGCAGGATCTAAAAGATCCAGTAGTTGGGGAAGACGGCCTTGTTAACGTCATCAAAACCGACATCCAGGATATGGCGGGGTCTTCGAAACCTGAGGGGACCCTTAACAACGAGTGGATGGTCCAGAATACCAGAAACCAGAGTATTTTCGTGATTCTCCATCTTGGGTAGCATGTTCTTCATAAGTGTCTGGACAAAAGTGCCTATGTGGGTCATCCCCAAATCATCATAGATAGAGTGGTTGTTGGCAACTCTTCTGTCAAGTTGGGCAATGGATCGGAGAGCAACATTTTGGAAGGTCTGGAGTTCCTTCCACCTAGATTTGCAAATAGAAGCCCAAGCAGGCATTCCATGGAGTAAAATAGTACGAATCACAACCTTGAATATCAAGAGTTTGTTATCCACACCAAGAGCGCTGTTTCGCCCCAGAAGTGCAATCAGACTGAACCACGCTTTCTTTGCTTTGTTGAACGCGTATTGGACTTGGTCGTTCCAGTTTAGTTTGGAGTCGATCATGACACCAAGATATTTATAACTTTTTACCCACTCAAGTTTCTTGCCAAATAAGAAGAGGGGCTTTGGAGGGTTCGAAAGAATGGGCAACAAGCGCTAATGGGCCTATAACTTGTGGGAAGAGCAGGATCCAGTCCAGGTTTAGAAATGTTGATGATGACTGAGTCCTTCCAGGCACTAGGAAAATGGCCGCTAAGCCAGCAGTCATTCATGAGCTTAGTGATGTTGCAGATAACACTGGGAGGCAAATTTTTGAGAGCACTGTTGGTAATGGTGTCGATGCCGGCTGCCTTTTTGCTTTTCAGGCGCTTTATGATGTCCAATATCTCAGAGGTGCCAATGACATCAGGAGAGCCAAGAGCACGCTGTGTGTGGCCATACCTATCACACATGTCCTTGACCTTACCGAGTGATATTGACCAGATCATCCTCTTTGGGCGTAGAGAATTGGCTCATTAGACTTAGAGAGATCGAATCCGGGTATATATCACACAGGAAAACCAATCAAAAAATAAAGCAAGACAGTACTCGTCACTGACTGGGTAACTTAGAAGCCCATTGGATCAATGATGATTCAACAATGGGACCCAAGTCCGAGTTTAATAATAATTTTCTGTCTGTGCTGCGAAATGGCTAAGCATTCAAAAGCGTCTAAGAGGCGTTTTTTATTTATCGATTTTATTAATTTTACATTTTCTATGGAAAAATCATGGCCGGTTTCTAATGAATGTTTTGCTATTGAAGATTGACTGCTCCTTCCGTATTTTCTATGACTATTTTTAAGAAACATTTAAGTCATAGAAAATACGGAAGGAGCAGTCAATCTTCAATAGCAAAACATTCATTAGAAAGACAGGCCAGGGCACTCAAAAGTCACATGATCATCGGGGCCCGGGCAACAATTCATCCTTCATTGTCTCCATCTTGGATTTTAACAATCAGTATTTTTTCGTTTGTTGGAAACAATGAATGATGGATTGTTGGCCGGACCCCGATGATCAGGTGACTTTTGAGTGCCCTGGCGTGACCACCGAGAGAGAAGGCCTCTGCGATGAAACGTAATACATTGTTACATCATCCTCAATAGACTAAATTTATTTCTACTATCAACAACATCTTCAGTAGACTACATCGTTTAAGTTTTCTTCCATCTCACAAGTTTCTTCATCGTTTTTCAAGATTGGTGACTTAATTTATTTTTTTGTTTTTATTAAATTTTAATTTTACGATTTTCCCCATTAAAAGGAGACTAACCACATTTAAATTTAAAATTGATCATTTAAACTCCTTAGATCAATAATAAACCATCAACATGACATGATGAACTTGGCCAGTAACGATATTTAGATAATTGTGTGATTCAGACGTTGATCAATACGAATTAAAGGATCCAGAGCATGCCAGGAAAACATTCCCCAAACCATAACGCTAGCTCCACCAGGTTGAAGGGTTACATTAATGCATTTTGGCGGCCATGTTTTCATGCTGTTTCTGCCAAATTCTCACACGGTTATCTGTATGGTGTCACTGAAAATGTGATTCATTGGGCGTCATAATTTGTTTTCCAATTATCAGCTTTCCAATCCTTGTGCTTCTGTGCGAAATGGAAACTTTCTCGTTTGTTAACTGCAGACAGCAAAAGGCGTTCGAACATGCCTTTGGCTTCCATATCTCGTTCGATGAGTATACACCTAACAATGCGCGCAGAGATCAAGTATGTCAAAGTACAGTTGAAAGGAGTAAAAATGCTAGATTTGTTGGAATTTTGGCACCTCATTTTGAAGTTAAAAATCTCTTTCTCTTCATTTTGTAAACAAGAAAAAACACAAAGGTGTAACGATGGAGTAATATACCAAAATTTTACATTTAACCAGGTCTTCTTATTAAACTCCTTGCTGCCATCGTAAAAAAAATATCGTTTTCATCCCAAACCACTCTACGCACCATCTCTTAGTGAGAAGGCCTGCGCACGGAAACGTCATACATTGTTACATCATCATAGTCATAATTTAAGGCTTATTATTGGTAGAAATACGATTAAAAATGAATTTTTATGATGATGTAACAATGTATGTCGTTTCCGTGGGCAGACCTTCCCTCCAGGAGGTGTTGGTTCGAGTGTGTTACCTAACTAAGCAATGATAAAAAATTAAAAATATAACATGGAATAAAAGAGAGTTTCCTTCTCTGAATGCCACAAAGTTATCAGAAATAAGAGAAAAATTGAAATTTTCTAAAACGATTTCAACTCCCGAGTGGTATGAATTTCAGAACTCTCATGGTTTAAACTCGCATTCTCCACGGAAATTGTTTTCAATGAACAAGAAAAATTATTAAGTAAGCGTATTCGTCAAGGATAAGCCAAAGACGTTAAGAAAGACGCCATGCAGGCGGTAATAGATTGATGCTAAGTTGATCTAATACGTTTTTCAAGAATTTTTTTTAACAATAACATTATTTTGAAATGGTCCTTCTTTTTCTCTTCTGTAAATAGAAAAAGAAGAAAAGAATGAAGCCTTCTTCGTCTTGTCAGCGATAGTCCTTAGAGGTCTTTCCTACTGTTTACTTGTGCTGCAGAGGGGGCAAGAGACGTTGAAAAGACATCACGATTCTGCGCGTGCGCACTTTAAAGCGGTTCAGAGGCCGTTCAACTACCCAGCCAACCAACGTGTAGGCGACTGGAGCGACGTTTGTGGCCGAGAAGAAAACATCAATTAAGTGCTTGCTTGAATTGTATTTTTTTTTTTTTTTTACGTTACAGTTCATTTCAATGAATAAGATTTATTATTGATTTTCTTCCTTGTGCTGTAAAGAGGATTAACGCGCGATATTTTGTTATACCTTCTGTCTACTGCTGAAGAAAACCAGTTGTTTCATCGATCATTCTCATTTACTTAATACTATGAATCTGAACTCAACTCCTATGTTGTCAGAAGGTATTTCTTTTAGGCCTAAACATTAAGTAAAAGTATAAAAAATATTTTGAAATTTGATTTAATGTGAGAAGTTACCACTTTAATTACATTGTGTTTGAAAGCGATATCTTAAATAGGATAATTTGTTGATTTATTATCTAACTTAATTAATAAACTCGACAAACATTATTTGAAAATTAAGCCTAAAATCCTGAAGATTGGAAATGAGTGCAGAAGTTGAGAATGTCAAGCATATTACCGTGACAGCTTCATTCTTATAGTTAGTTATCTGATATTTATGGAACTGATATAATTAAAAAAAAATATCATATTTACTAAAAAGCTTCGGGTTAAAGTTGTATCCTTTAATAGCTGAAATTAAAGCAACGTCCGTAAATTCATCAACTTAATCGGGTTCAAATTTTTGTCATTAAAATCTGCCACAAGCCCTCTCTATGTACTGAAAGAATTTATTATATTATTATCATATTAAAGTAGTTTTTAATAATAAGATTTTTTATCACGATGGCAGTCAACGAAAAATATTGTTTAAAATGTTATGATGACAGATATATTAGGAAACGATACATCACTCAAATAAAATAAAAAAATATCCATCCTTATTATATGTTTAATACACCTTCCTTTATTATCATATTATATATTATTCCCAAAATTTCTTTAATGATAACATCTCGGAACATTTTTAAGGATAAAATTATTGAGGATGTGAAGTAAATTTTTTAGGGAGAAGGGGCAAAAAAATTATGAGCTTACTTACAAATATGTCGGAAGAAATTTTTTAATTTTTGCTAGCGGAAAATTTTATGTTTCATTGCAATAGTTGAATAAATATTAAAAGTAAAGAACTGTTAAATAGTCTCTTTGTCCTGAAATTTTCATCAAATAGGGAATTGTAAGAAATTTATCAGGGTGTCTTGATAGTGGACTTCAAAGCATTGTACAGGGTACCATAGTTAATTAACTATCTATTTCAGTGAAATCGGACAATTTTTTTAAAAACTCGCTTTTAATATGTTTATCACGTTAAATATGTGTTAAAAGTGTATACATTTTTATTTTTGTTATAATTTTATTAACAGTGCAAATTGTCTAAATTAACTAAATATTTCAGTGAAATTGACCAAATTTAAAAGGAAAAAACTGGTACAGTTTTAAGTTTATTACTCAATTATGAAACCAAAACAGATTTATAATGTTACATCAAAACTTTATTGAAAATTTTTCAACATGAGTCTGCACCCCTGCAAATTTCAAATCTATCCTTAGCCTTGAAAAACACATTTTGAAGCATTTTTGGAGTTATCACCTGCACTGCTGATGAAATGTATAAACATTAGTTTATTTAAACATATTTTAACAAGATGATAAGCATAAATAAAAGCGAATTTTTTAAAAAATTGTCAGAAGTCACTGAAATAGACAGTTAATTTTGGTTCACCCTGTATGTATGCAGGTATCAACTCCTCACTGTTATAAGCAGTGGTAATTGAAGTTTAGTAATAAAATTCACTTTTAATAGGTTTTAATAATATACAATGTTTAATTTTTTTTTAAATTTAAAACTCTAAATGTGGATTTCTGAATATGTTTGGTTGTAATTTATTTTTCATGGCAATGTTTTTAATTCTGTTTGCATGCTTGCACTTCATTGGACTTCAGTTATAGTTTATCCTCCCACCATTTAATAATTATTTTGATAAATTCATTCAATTCGGAATGGTAGTTAACTTGAAAACAGCATTAGGCCCGGCGCAAATGAGTCAACAATGTCGAAGCAAATTGTGTTGAATCAACACACCGATTCGACAACTGATGTCAGTGGAAACATTTTTGTTGTTTGTTTTGAGGCAACAGATATTGCATATATGGAAACCATTTCGTTCAACAGAGCGGCAACGGCTAGTAAGCAGCAACAATTAAATGATGACTTGGAAATGACATTATGTAGGTAAAGATAAAGAATAGATGCCGGCGAAAACATCGAAAAGAAACTTATAGTACTTGGAGGTATTGTTTCTGTGGTCCAGGTGAGCTATCCATCATTACTTGATCAGCCATGTTGTTTGAATATGTGAAATGCAGGAGGTAGATGCTCATTGTTTATTGTCAATCACATGATTGAGTGGTGGAGGCACCATGTTGACTGGATTAAACCTGGCTTGATAGAGGCGACGGCAACCAGCGGTAACCTGTACATGTTGCTAGCAACCATTCCATTCACCCGATTCAGTCGCGGCCGCCTGATTGTTGCCCCACTTGCACCGGGCCTTACTTGAAGAGTAACTTATGTGATTTGCATTAATAAGAAAATTGAACTATATTACATATAGTCCTTATAGTAGTACTCAGTTCTGTAAGTGACAACAAAAACAAGCAGAATGGACCTGCTATACTTTGATTTTAAGTAAATTAAGATTTTTTCATATGGTACTTGTCAATAAGGAAAGGAACTGAAACTTAAAATCAAAGTTTGAAAGATTTTTGGGAAACCATTATTTATCATTAAGTAAACAGATTAATTAAAATACATTTGGGAAATCACATTTGAAAGAAAGTATTATAATTTTATATTAGAGCCTATGATTTTTGACGGGTAATAAAAGCACATGAGTACACGGGTCCCGTGAACCTGTGACTTAAGGATCCGTGTTCTTAATACACGTGTAAATATGAATGACAGTACCCGTGTATCCATGTACCGTCATCCGTGTATTTATATACATGTGTCCGTTCAAGACATTCAAGCTAAAATCACGTTGCAAAAGATATGTTTGTTTTCTGAAAAACAGGAGTCGAATAAAACTACAAACTTTTATATAAAAAAGTATTTATTTTTTAAACAGTTATCCTGTAAATTATTTACTGTTTTAAGTTATCTTTGTACATTAAAACATTGCTTTTTTGGGAAAATTTGATATGATGATTTTTCCATTTTTTTTCTGTTGATTGAACTGTAGGAATTTTCATGTAGGTTGATTTACTTATCGCAGTCAAACCTAGGCCTTTTTTATGAAACTCGATAAATTCTGCCCTCTTTTGAATGCTATAATGGCATTCTGTTAAATAATTTTTAAATGAAACCATGTGGTTATAATATGAGTATAATTCTGTTGTTTCTATAAGGGTCGTACAAATGAAAACTAAAATTATTTATTTTTTCCAAAGTGTATACAAGGAATTTAAAAATACTCTCCAAATGCGTTAAGGCATTTATCCCACTGTGTAACAAGGCATGTAATTCCTTTATGGAAGAAGTCTTTCGGTTGCGTGTGGAACCATTCCAAAACCTCTTCCTTCACTTCATCTGAAACCTGCGGCCTTTCAGATGTTTCTTGAGATCCCCAAACACGTGAAAGTCACATGGGGATAAGTCAGGGCTGTAAGGTGGATGCTGCATTGCTTCCCAGTTGAAATTTCGATGAGGTCTGCCGTTGCTTTTGAGATGTAAGGATGAGTGTTGTCTTGGAGAAGAAGCACTCCTTCTGTATGAAGTCCAGGACGCTTGCATATGATGGCCGCGCGCAGTGCCTTCAATGTTTCCCCATATCGTGCTGGGTTAACTGTGGTGCCTTTTTCAAGAAAGTCCAGTAAAATCGGGCCTTTGGGATCAAAAAACACGGTCAACATCACCTCACCCGTGCTGTTTGTGATTGTTTTTGATTTTTTCGTGATTTGACTTTGATTTGTTACGATTGCTTGTTTGGACGAAGCGATCACTCGCAGAGCTTTGAAGCGCGACCTATCGTTCTTTCTCATGTGATGCAACACTTGCAACCTGTTGTTCAATTTGCACATGGGGTTTCGCAATTGTTGAAAACAAATACTTACGATCTTATACGTCATCTTTTTTTTCCCCCACACAAATTTTCGTTTTCATTTGTACGACCCTTATACTTACTGAGCAGTGATAAAATTTTGTGAACTGGCATTCAATTTCTTCAGTTCTTAATGAAAGTGCGTGATATATGATCAGCAATTGGTTAGTATAAAACACCCCACTGAGCTTAAATAGTTTATTCCTCTTGAAAATATAAATTTACAAAATTCTACATGAGATCATGGTAGAATTTTAAATATATTTGTAAATGAAGTGAACCAAATTATTTTATAACTTATGATTTTAGAAAATAAGACATAAAATTACTGTGATCATTCGATTGTTATAAATAGCAATTGTACATAGTGTAAGTGTGTTGTTTTTCTTTCTAATATTTGATTCAACAAATTAAACGCTTGAGTATCCTTGGAACTAAAATACACGGGTACCCGTGATGCTGTAAATATACGGGTCAATACACGGACGCATTCAACTGAAATAGGAAGCTCTATTTTATATCCATTTATTAAATTAATATATGCCAGGAATGTTTATTATGGCCATATTGAAAGTTACTAAATTCTAGAGAAAAATATGTTTTATGTGTATCTTTATACAGGGTGACAATTATTGAGCAATGTGAAATAAAACATCAAATTTTCAAAAATTACTGAGTTCAAAAACTTTATTCAATTGTTAAAAGTAACTTCAGATTTAGTTTGAAATGCTCAATATGCTTGCTGTCAATGGCTATGATGTGGTGCAGACAAAGAGCAAAATTCTGCAAAACTCGCTGAAGTGTCGAAACATCGCGGGCGGCTTCTCTGCTTGACTCCCAGCAACAAACGATCGCTCTTTTCAACAAACGGCAAGACCCATTGCCTTTGTTACTCATTAAAATTTCGGGAAAAGCTGCAACAACAAATGCTCGGAGGCAGATTGGCAGCAGTCATTGTTACAGCATCCCATTATTTCCAAATTAATACAGGTCACTTAAAAATTATGACAATAAATTAAGTGCAATAAATAATATCCAATGTCTCTAAAAAATTTCCCTAAAGCAATCACAAAACACATTACACAAAACAAAACCAGAACACATATACTCACACACAGACTCACACCCCCACAATTCATTCCAAAACAAACGAACAACAGCAGTAAAACGTGAATAGCTAATTAAAATAAAGACAAAACTAACATAATTTACTGACCAACACAAAACACACTGACACCAGTCACACGTGAACCACATCTTTTCAAAATCTCGGTCACTTTGGATAATAGGGATGAAATCATTTTCTTAAATTTTGACATGCTAAAAAAATCCCAACATGCCCTGCATTCAACTGCCAATTTTTAACTGAATCTATCCAATTCTTCAAAGATTATCAAGTTTTTTTGTTTTTTTTCATATAGCTCAATAATTGTCACCCTGTATATAAAGAAGTGGATGGGTGGGATTGTGTGCTTCTTATACAAATCTACGGTTTTATTCCGATTTTCAAAGCAAGTGGAAGGTCACTATCCACCTGAGGTTTCGAAAAAAAAAATAATTATAGATAATAAATCAATATTCATAATGATGGCAGGGCATATTAATAAGACTTATCTTGTAACCATGAAATGCAAAGTTTGTGAAACAATAGAGATCAACAATGGTATCAATAAACAATTCATTAACACTATACACAGACCAGCAATGTATATCTCATGACGAACAATGCAAGGCAGTAATCTTTGTGGTTTATAAATAAGATTCAGTTTGTAACATTGCATAGAATTCTTGTTGTTTGGCATTTTCTTAAAATTGATAGCTCTTAGAACATAACATTTTTTGGGGAAGTCTTTAAAATGAGCACTAACTGGAGATAATGGAGAGTTACCAGAATATTGAGAAACTGAGCAAGTGGTGAGTGATCAAGTACTCATGGAAGTTCCCAGGCAGCCCTCGACGATTCTAGCATATCAACGGAAGAAACGACTGCTAGACTACACAGAGATGAATGGCCAAATTTTGCTTCAAGATATCGAGAGCAGAGTGCGAATTACAACAACAAATTACCAAGTAGTAAATAACCCCATTCAGATTGTTGGGATTGCAAAACACACAGACCACAAACAAACATGTACATCCACTTCCACCCAAGAAGAGATTTGTATCATCGAAGTTCACCAAAGCAGGGCAAATGTACATCTGAAGTAAGTTTTCGTGATCAAGAAATTATTTGGGCTAGTTGCCCCATATTTGGAGAGGTCTATCCATTAGGAGCATTTAAATTTTTTTTTTTTTCGAATATTCATTTGAACTTCTAATGTATTAATTCTAAGCATTTTCATATGTTCATTTTTACTGTTTATTAATATTGAGATATTGCAGAATTTAATCAAAAAAGAGTCCGAGCAATGCTGGGGATCACCTAGCTTATTTGGTAGCACAGCAGATCCCAATATTTCCTTTAAAAATCTCCGATAAATTTTGACTATGATGTGTGAATGTTAATGTTTTCGAAACGGAGATGGTGAAGATGTAATGATTGAACGTTCGTTTCCAAGAATTATTAACAATGAGCATAAAATGTCGCAATGATAGGATATAGATAAGGCAGTGTCTATCGAGGAGGCTAAAGAGTTAAATGTGTCTTCTTTGAGCTCCCTAACAAACCTCCAGATAACTGGCGAATTTGTGTGATTGGAAAGGAAAGAGAAAGAACAAATATTGATCAGAGAATCTATGCAGACAAAATAACAAAAAGCTGTCCAATGGAAATATCTGAACAACGGGAGCTTTGTCTACAGCAGGAGGGTATAGGAGCTTCAACGTCAAGAGCCAGGGAAACTTCGAAGGAAAGATGGGTCTAAAGTATTAGTGACGTTCCTTGGTGAAGATGGATATCATTTTAATCTGAGGCTGGACAACACGAGTTATAATAAAGTCCGGGGCGACACCGGGTTAAATGAGCACTAACTGATGATAATTGAGATTTAGCAGACCATTGAGAAAGAGTGGATATGCGATAGTGGAAGCAGTCCCGTGCTCGGTACTGTATTGGTTTCACCAGCACACTGCTGCTACTGAGCAAATGGTGAGCGTGTCAACAGAAGAAAGATGACTGCTCGACCACACAGTGATGAATGGCCACGTTTTGCTTCAAGACATCGAGAACAGTGCAATGGGGGAGTTGCACAATGACTTCTGACGTCATTTGTGGATGTGAAGTTAGGGGTAGTGGGATTGTAAATGGTACAGTCGACGCCTTGATGTTTGTTAGCAGCATAGTGATGCACTGTTCAGCACACATCTGGAAAAATATTCAGACAAATTCTATCAATTTTTGATGGCATATAGAACTGTTTCCTGTACTCCCTCAGAATTTCAGGTTCTTCACTTGTTCCCAAGTAATCGACTCACTGATCAGAACAACGAGTAATGGCAGAAGTTCTCATTTGTTCTTTTTCATCTGACATTAAAACGCGATGTAAGACAAAAGCACTGTTCCAGACATGATCCCAGGAAGCTTTTTAAATGTTTTGTCGTTTTTTTTTTTTTGTTAATTCAGCACACGTACATAGCACATATGTTTTTATAAAAACAAAAAGTGAAAAGAAAGAAAATTAACTTAACATTTTTTTTTTTTAATTGCGAGTAAAAATATTAATGCATTAATTTCATTATAATGTTATTTTATTTTCATCATCAGAAATCCTAGCTCGCAGATTATTCACAAATGACGTCAGAAGCCATTGTGCAACTCCCCCATTGCATCAACAGATAACCAGTAGTGAATAACGCCACTCAGATGTTTGGAACTAGAGAGTCCACGGACACGAACGATCATGTAAAGAAAGAAGATATATCACCGGAGAAATATTGTTGCCATGAAAACCGATGTGGTGATGATGCAACAATATTTTCAAAATGATGCAATAATAGAATTTGCTTTTGCCTTAGAGATAGAACATTCGTTTCCAATAAAAATTAACAATGAGCAGGAAATTAGTATAATAGCACGATATAGATAGGGCAGTCTCTGTCGAGGAGGCAGTGAGATACACGTCTTCCTTCAGCTCCCTAACATGCTCAGGCGATTTGCGTGTTTGGAGACCTTGAACAGTGTAGAACTTTCCAAACACGACAGCAGCTTCCCCTCTCTCTTCCGATGGGTTGGGTATAAAAGGCTGCTGTTGGTCACACGCAACAGTTTACTACATAACCGATAATAAAGCATACAACCACTAGACTCTTCAAACCAACAAGCATACTATACTGTGCTCTTTAATAATCTTTCGAAGGATGTAAGTTACATGTAATACACATCTAGCGAAAAGCCACCAAAGTAAAAACTGAGAATCGGTCAGAGAAGATAAATTTATCCGGGTGTTGGAAACAACTGAGCAACTGGAAAGTGTACGGCAGGAAATTGTAGAGTTACTGAAAACAAATTTTGAGTTATTATTATTTAACTTGGGATAGTTCTGTTTAACTACAACTATAATTATTCTGGGCAATGCCAGGTGCCTCTGCTAGTATTTTATAAATTGAAGCTGTATATATTATTAAAGTAATTAACCCCCCTTTTTTTATTCTGAATTTTATGTTCCCACCGTTATTAGCTATTTTAAATATTTTCAGGACCAAATATCTACGAGTCAATTTGACTCTGCAGCCTAAAAATTGCGAGTCATATCTCACAAGATACGAGTCAAATTATAGATTCTTTTTGACTTCCATGTTTTTGATAAAATGAAGTGAAGTTAAAATGTGGTAGAAGCATATGGCTGATGATTTCAAAATTTAGCAAGCCTATTTTGATTTGCTGTTCATAAAATCACGAGTCAATTTTTTAGCAAAAATGCCCATTTGACCCTTAAATTACAAGTAAACACAAACCCTGCATTTTTAAATATTGAAAAATACATGTTTAAATAAATGAAAAAAATACCAAAACACTTTCACTTAAATACAGACATAAATTTAAGTCTTGCTTAAAAGTTCATGTTATGGTTTTATTTTCTCTATACAGGTATAATGCTAATCTGTCTATACAAGTTGCAATGCAAATGCCTTAAGAGAAATTTTTTTTGTTGGAGTGCTGCATGTGCCATTTCTAGGATTGCTAGTAAACCATCAATATTTTCAACTTGATGCTGCAATCAAGTTTAACCAATGCTAAATACCAATTCCTTTTTATAGTGGCCGTTATAATTGAATGATCCATGGATTTACGAAAGTAATACCACTGTACTGATATGGTTGCTTCCATGAGGAAAAGGAGGACTGGATAGTGCCAAAAACAATCCATTCTTAAACTGTCAGAGTAATTTTTTTTTTTGTTTCCATCTGTTGAAAAAAAACGTTATTCTTAATACAGTCCTTTTTGCTCCTATCAACTTATTTCTGTTTCTCAAAATAAATGACGCAACATTTTCAAATGTTGAAATAAAATTCAGAATTTCTTTACGAGGAAATTTGATAGAATGCCATTATTAGAAATAAAATTCACAATAATTTTTTTGCTCATAAAGATAACTTCACAATAATGGACAAAGAAAAGAAACATTTTCCATTATTTCTAAAATACCTTCATGTCTCTTAAAATAACTTAACAGTTGCTCTTGTTGCTCCTTCAATCAGAATTTTTTCAAGTGCTATTTCTTTGATATTGTAATAAATTTTGCAAGTGAGAAGCATAAACATACAAGGAAATGGTACCAACAGTTTCTGTGATGTCCTTCAAAAATACCAAAAAATGTAGAATCGCAAAGTTTTGTTGGGTAATGGATGGGAAATAAAAATGATTTAAATGCAAATGAACATGTATGCATACACACCTGTTTAGACAATGGCTTATATTTTCTGAGCAAATAACTTTTATGTATCTTTTGTGTGTGTATTCTGTTTTTTTGATTTATTATTTAATCACAATTTAAAAAAAAATAAATAAAAAAATAAAAATATTAATTGAAAATGATTACACCATTACTAACTTCGGTTCACAGGATCGAAGGTATGAATACTTCACTAGCAAGTATACATAAAGTGTTGTTTATGCGTATATCATAGGACTAACTGAAAAGTGGAGCTACATAAGAAATCGACCAATTATTTCCATGCGTGTGAGCTGTAGCACCGAAAATTTTATGGGTTGGTCCCTGAGATCATATACAGGGTGATTCACGGTAAGCTGCCACATTTTAAATATTAATAAAAAATTTATTCTTACCAATTTGATAATGACAATTATACCAAAGTATAGGTAGTATTTTTAAGATTCAAAACAAATTTAGTTTATGCAGTTTATTCCAATGTTACTTGTGGAACAGGTGCTGAGCTCATCGATCCGCCGGACTTGGAGTGTCTTGACTCTTTTGTTAGGACATCGCGGATTGGATGGGCTGGAGCTGGTGAGGTGATCACCCGTAGTAGGGTCATGTGGGCTATTAAATCCTTTGACCCCTACAAATCACCTGGACCGGATGGAATCACCCCAGTACTTCTTCAGCAGGTATCGGACGTGATCTCACCGATCCTGTGTTCAATCTTTAGAGCTAGTTTAGCTCTAGGGTACATCCCAAATCTCTGGAGGCAGGTCAAAGTGATTTTCATATCAAAACTAGGTAAGAGTCGCTACGACCTAGCCAAGAGTTATCGACCCATCAGTTTGTCTTCTTTCATGCTTAAATGCCTTGAGAAGATCATTGATAGGCGAATTCGTGAAGTTTTTGGGACTTCTGGACCCTTTCACGTTAACCAATTTGCCTATCAGGCTGGCAAATCTACGGAGGTAGCTTTACACCACTTAGTGGTAAGGATCGAGAAAACTCTGGAGTATAAAGAGTTTGCTCTAGCTGTATTTCTCGATATTGAGGGAGCGTTTGATAACACTTCCTACGACTCCATTGCTAAAGCCTTAACTGCTAAAGCAATTTCTCCACTAATCTGTAATTGGATTCAGGTCCTCTTAGCGGATAGAGTCATTAAATCTGATTTGTTGGGGGAGGGAATTGTTGCTCGTCCCTCCAGGGGCTGTCCGCAGGGTGGCATTCTTTCCCCCCTGCTCTGGAACCTGGTTGTGGACGACCTCATTTCCTTCCTTAACAATCAAGGTATTTATGCCCAGGGTTACGCGGATGATATTCTCATCTACGTCTCTGGAATCGACAAACGCACCATTTTAGATCTTGTACAAATGGCTTTGTACAAAGTTCAATCATGGTGTTCTGAGCGGAATTTAAGAGTTAATCCCTCAAAGACCACTCTAGTTCCTTTTACAGGTCGTAGAGAAACCATTTCCAATGATCTCATACCACCTTTGTTTGGCGAGAAAATCATTGTTAGAAATGAAGTCAAATACCTAGGGGTTATCCTCGATAGTAAGTTGACTTGGAACCAACATCTGGATTATAAAATTAATCAGGTTAAAGTTGGACTTTACCGTTGTCGTCGAGCTCTTGGTAAATCATGGGGTCTTACTCCCAAGTTGACTTACTGGCTTTACGTCACGGCGATCAGACCTATTCTGACATATTACGCACTAATTTGGTGGCGTAAGTCTGAACAACTGACCGTTAGAACCAAACTGGCCTCTCTTCAAAGATTGGCGTGTTTGAGTATAACGGGTGCTGTTTCTACTACGCCAACTAAGGCTTTAGAAATTATTTTATCTCTGACTCCACTTGATATTTTTATCAAAAGCGTAGCCAGGAAAAGTTCTTACAGACTGAGTAATCAAGGACTATGGGTGGACTTCCCTGGGGCGAAGTCTCACACCTTCATTAGCCAGATTTTTACCAGTCACATTCTTCAGATGCCTTCTGATATTGCAATTACTCAGGCCCTTCCTGAGCCCTCGAGCGAGGTCATCATTGACCCCGTGGTAGAGCCAGATGGGTCTTTGCAATTTCCCAAGGGTGCCATTATTTGGTATACTGATGGCTCTCGTCATCATGGCCTTTCGGGCCTGGGCGTTTATTGTGGCAGTCCCAAAACCCTCCGTTTTCGTCGATTGGGTTCTTGGGTAACCATCTTTCAGGCTGAATTACTGGCCATTATTTACTGTCTGCAGATGTGCATGAATAAACTCTATGTACATCGCCGTATTTTTATACTTAGTGACAGTCAAGCAGCCCTTAAGGCTATCAAGTCCTACAGGGTTAATTCCAAACTTATATTGGAATGTCGACAGCTCCTACAGGACCTTTCTTCACACAACAGTGTTACCTTGAGATGGGTTCCTGGACACAAAGGTGTTGTTGGTAATGAAGTGGCTGATACCTTAGCCAAACAGGGTGCCAAGTTTACTTTTACTGGCCCTGAACCCTTCTGCGGTATTTCCAAACAAACTGCAGCTAGAGAGATAAATATCATCTCTCATCAAGAAATGATGGATAGGTGGGATCACACCACTGATCAAACACATGCCAGACTCATGATTAAGAGATCCTCTCTTAGTCTAACATCAGGCATTCTACAACTCAAAAGAAACAAAATACGGATTATCATTGGCTTTCTTACAGGTCATGATCTACTCCGTAAACATTTACATAGAATAGGAATCCTTCGGGAAGAACCACTATGTTCAAAATGCGGTTTGGCAGATGAAACAGCCTACCACATTCTATTTGATTGTGTCGCTCTGACACATCTTCGTCACTTCACGGTTGGTTTAACCCTTCTTGAAGATATCCACTTGGACCCCGTGGGTAGCTTGACTCGCTTTTTAAGTCTGTCCGGCTACCTTTAGGTGATCTTAGTTCTACTTTGGGTTTGGCGCAATATTCCTTAGAGGAATAAGTGCCTTTGCGGTCAACTGCCTTTTGGCTGTTGACTGACAGCCCACTTATAAGATAAGATACTTGTGGAATATCTCATTTGTTAAGTGGCGTCCATTGATGTTCACACACTGCCGTGCACGCACGATCACGTTCTCCATAACGCGTTGGCGAGAACTTCATGAGAAGCCATTACATCCCCATACAGTTACTGTTTGGTGTGCATTTTCAAAGAAGTGCATTGCCGGACCATATTTTTTTGAGGATGAAGAAGGTAACGCTGTGACAGTAAATGGTGCACGTTACACGGAAATGATTCAGGCGTTTGTAATCCCTGAAATGAGGCATAGACGAGTTCTGTTATCGAGAATATGGTTTCAGCAGGATGGTGCAACATGCTATACTGCCGCGGCAACATTGGAAGGGCTAAGAACGTGGTTTCAAGGATGGATCGTGTCATGGCGGGCTGACGTAAACTGTCCAGCCCGCTCATCAGACCTCACTGTTCCTGACTCCCTGTGGGGATTCCTTAAGGACCAGGTGTATAAAACTAATCCCCACACCTTGGAGGACATGAAGGAAAACATTGGAACGGCAATTGGACACATCACTGCTCGTCAACACCAACGCATTATGGAGAACGTGATCGTGCGTGCATGATAGTGTGTGAACCTCAATGGATGCCACTTACCAAATGTGATATTCCACAAGTAACATTGGAATAAACTACATAAGTTAAATTTGTTTTGAATCTTAGAAATACTATCTATACTTTGGTATAATTGTCATTATCAAGTCGGTAAGAATAAATTTTTTATTAATATTTAAAATATGGCAGCTTTCCGTGAATCACCCTGTATTGTACTGGAGGTTAACAATCCACAATTTGTCGAAACCTTGCATTTGAAATCAAACTCTAGTATTGTTTATATGGATACAGTGTTCTCCTCGTAAAAGTTTATTAGGTGAGTGGAAGGAAGAAATTGCTACATAGAGAAAAATTAAAAACAAAAACATAGCATGGTTATGAAATTTTTTGTTTATTAAGCTGCATGACCACTTAAACCAACTAGGTGGCAAATCGCTTCAAAAGGACTCGAGTAGAACACTGAAATATTTTCATGATATTTAGTGAAAAGGTGCAAATCAAAAATAAAGGATACAGTCCGAAGTTGGTTTTTTTTTTTTTTTTTTTTTTTTTTTAATATAGAGTACTTAAGTCTTAAATTGATGCTTTAACATATGAAGTTTTTTGAAGGACTTCTTGCTCTTTTAGTAATCTCAAGATAATCAATTACATAATATTGCAACTAATTTTAGGTATGTTTGAGCTTTTATCTTTGTATGGATCCTTACTAATGTTTTTCATATCTCTTCTAGATTAATGCTGATACGAATGGCATCATTTAACAGACAGCATTGTGGCTTTGGCAGCTAGCATCAGCATGAGTAATTTGGAAAGCCATTACAATGATCCAGAAGCAAGTCCTGAAAATAAAACTGACCGAGAAATTGTGGGAACAGAGAAAATTCCTTTCAGCTACTATTGTGAAAATAGTGATGTTTACCATAACTTAAAAAGAAATCCAACTATGACCCCTCATAAACAAAATATTTTTGTAACACAAGGGCTGGATTTGACTGATAAAATTGACGATGGCTTAGAACAATCTTATAAACTTGACCTACTTACTAGGTCACAACCTGATGGCATTGCAATGGCTTCACCACCCTTCACAGAAATAAATACTCCACCTACATATGTGAAATGGGCTGAGAAATTAAGAAATTTACTGGATGATGACGAAGGGGTGCGGTTATTTCAAAGTTATCTGAGAGCTGAAGACTGCCAAGATAGCTTGGATTTTTGGCTGGCTTGTCAAGGGTTAAAAACCAAACCAGCTGAAAATGATGAAGAAATTGCCAAAATGGCGCAGATCATTCGTGTTATATATCGTAGATATATTCGTTCCAGCACTAAACTACCCATTTCTAAAGAAACAAGGGAAAGGATTCAGGAACAGATTTGTAACAAAAATAATTTACAGGACCAACATGTGTTTGATGTTGCCCAGGCTGAGGTGGAGGCTTCCATCAACAACACAACCTACCTTAATTTTCTTAAATCTGATATATATCTAAAGTTCGTTCAAAAATTGCAGAGTGAGGGGTGTAACTCTCCAAAATGTGGTGATGGAAGTTCTAGTGACACAAATAGTGAAGACAAACCTTGTTCTGGGTATTTGCAAACTGTTAATGAAAATGAGGAGCTACAAATGGAATACCATACTCCAGCAACCTTGCCATTAACTTTGCATCATTTACAAATGACACAGAGAAAGCGTGCTGGATATGCTGAATCATTGAGGTTAGTGCTTTTTTTATAAAGTATCTTTGTAACACAATAGAAAACTTCGGCAAAGTTGACCCAAACGAACTGCGATCAGTGCAGCGAAGCCTCCCTCGTAGACACCATGTTCAAACGGATGAACAACCCATTCACAGCAACTGTTTCGTATGAGGTTGTCTAAAGAAATTTTAGGTGCAAAATTAGGAAACTCCTGTTACTCTCGGCGCTTCATGCCTCACATAACTCTTGGCCCTGCGGGCCTCATTGGTCACTGTTTTCCGTTGGGGGCAAGTTAATGATACATACCCCAATCCGATGGTTTGATTATGAACAGGGGGCAGTTGGTTTCCACCCCGGCTGGTTACAGGATTGATGGTGAGTACTTATTTTATTGGTCACAGAAAACGTAACAAATCAGTTTGTGGATTCAGTCATTTGAAACAGCTTCTGTGAATGGATTGTTCATGCATTTGAACGTGGAGTCTTCGAGGATGCTTCACTGCAGCGCTCGCAGTTCGTTTGGGTTAACTTTGCCAAAACTTCAAATAATCGCAGCTACAGATAACCTCATATCTGTTAATATTTGAGAGATTGATTTTGGATGATATTTAATATATGTATAAGATATGTATGTACAGTGCGATTCATAATCCCCCTCACATATGCTACCTCACTCGAGTGCTTTCAGTTTATACGATTGCTTCTTTCATTCGAGTACATCACGCATGGGTTTCGACATTTCTAAGATCTGGAATCGAGAAAATTCAGCAAGAACCAATCAAAGAAGCGGAAACTATTGCCAAATGATCGCTCAGCATGGAGGCAAAGAAAAAAAACCACAGATGAGCAAAAAGAAATTTTACTTAATTTTTTCGAAAATAATTTCGGAATGTATAAAGGAAAATTTGATGAGTTTACGAATAAGATGCTAAAGGATTTAATGGAACGACTTTGTAGTGAAATTAAGTTCTTGTGTCGTTGCAAAGAAATCAGTTATGGAGTGAAAAAAAGGGTTAATTTGCAGTATCCGCACAATCGCGTGACCAAGATAAGTGAAATGAGGTTTTAAAGAAAAATCCCCACCCCCCCAACCAACCGATATATATCTCCTTTTCTCTTTGGTCGCAGTAAAAGGCTAAGAAGTAATGGTTAAATTATTAAAAATTTCATTTACCTTGGTCACGTGATAATTCATCGTGTGGTTGTGCGGATAGTGCAAATTAACCCTTTGTTTTGTAGTGCAAATTTTTTGTAATTTTCTAATTTTTGCTCCAAAATTCGATTTCTTTACCCTCGACGTGCTTTAATGCAGATCTTCGAGTTTGATCCCCTAAAATTGGTCAAGGTTGTCTTATCAAAATTTCTGCCAATTACTTTGTCTACATAGTGACAAAAATGTTCCTCATGAAGGGTGAAAGCATCAATCTGCGTTAGTAAAGCTTGTTGTATCCTCAAACAATGCTCTGATTAAATGCATCATAGCAAATATGTCTGCCGTTTTTTTTTTTTTTTTGTTTTCAGTTATTCCGTTTTTTTTTCTCTTCCCTTCCCTGTAATTATCTCAAGCTCTACTCGTGTGATTTGACAACATCTGGAGTTGATTTTCGAGAACATCAGTTTTGTCTGATTGTTCAAGTTTGTACGACATGTCGAATGAGAAAAATTCGAGAATAGGAGTCCAGTGGGATTTGGAAGTCGAATAAGACAGTAATCATGAGAGAAATGGCAAAGATGGTGATATCAATGGATATAGTATCAACAAAAACTCCAAGTTTGGATGTACAGTTCATTCCAAAACCATTTTCACTTTCTTGGCAGGAGTTGAGCTAAGCGAAGTTGATTGGTTATAAAGTCTAGTAGTTTGAACGAAGAAGTATAAAATGGACTTGGCCGTCCCGAGTAGAAATAAGGATGAGGTTGGTGACTGGTGTGGGCGAATTACAGTGTTTTTAACTGAAAAGATTAATCGCTGCTTTTTATTTTAGTAAGATAGACTTTGCAGATGAAATATTTAACACACTTATTAAAAAGAAAGCAATAAATATTTAAGAATATCTCAAGAATGTTCGATAAGGGTTTATCCTATGCCAAACTTCAGATGTTTAAATTTTTGTTGAAACTAGGAACGAAAATTCCACAACCTGATTTCCAGCCTGTGGAATTTTCTTTATTATTTTCATCAATAACTATTTAGTTTATTTATTTTTTCTGTATTTCAAACATTGATATTTTTACTTATTACTTTTTAAATTCTGTAATATTTTGATACCGAAATTGCTCATGCCACCATATACAGTACAGGGTGTCCAAAAAGTCTGGTAACATGGCAGATATCTCAAAGCTGCCAGCATAATCCCCGATCCTACAACTGCTGAAATAGGCTAACGTGTGATTGGCCAATATTAACCACATGCTGCTGCCCTGCAGCGCACATTATCTAATGTGATGGTGGGTGCGCTTTGATAGAAGCCCATGGAGTATACATGAATACATATATTTACATTAAATAAATATTAAAAATATTTACTCCATGCAGAAAACTTTCTAAAATAGTGGTTCTCAACTACTACCGAATATAAGAATAAATACAATAATCTGTTAGGCCTAATAAAAATGTTTAAATATAAAATTGTAAATAATTATTTAAAATATTTAGGAGTGCCAGTTTTTTTACATATTTCAAGGTGCACAAGAGAAAAAAAAAAAGGTTTAAAAACACTATTCCAAAATATCAAGAAATTCATGATGTCTATATTTTAAGTTATTCATTATAGTTGATGCAAAGATTATTATACATGTATATAAAATATTAAAAAAAAAAATCATGTTAATTTAATATAGGTATAATAGAGTACTGGATATGCGGTTCTGGCTCTTAATCAATTTTGTAATTACAATTTAACTGTAATTACAATGCTATTGGAAATTGCCATTTTTTTAAAAAAAAATTAAGAGGTATTCTACATTAGAAAAAAAAAAGGTTGAGAAATACTGTTGTAAAATATCAAGAAATTCATGTTTTCATTTTACTTTATTCTTTAAAATACTCTATCGAAGTCATATCGAAGCGCGAAGAATATGTACATTTTATTCTTATATTATTATATTCAGATTACAGACATCAATTACCAATAGAATTATAATGAAAAATTTGAGGTTTGGTTTTTTTTCATTATTTCACTTGTTTAGATCGCAAAAAAAAAAATCAAAAAAAAAAATCAATGCAACACTCTTTAAGTTCATGCTCAACGTTGAGAAGCGTTTTGATCTTTTTAAGACTTTATTATTGTTAATATTTTGTTAATGCTTCCAAATTCCCTAAAAATACTATGTTGCTAATTTTTCACGGTAGTAGTTGAGAGCCAATATTTTAAAAAGTTTTAATATTTATTTAATGTAAATATATGTATTCACGTATACTCCATGGGCTTCTCTGAGTACGACTGTTTGTGAATTTCTAAAGCGCATACACGTGTACTATTTTCGTGATATATTTCCTTGTAATGGTAATCAAGTAGTAAATCCTCAGATGAATCATAAGTCATTTTTTTATCTGGAATACTGAATTATGACAATAAGTCAATATAAGTATAATACATGTACAATGTATGTAGAATGTAGGTTCACTGATCGTATTGAAGCGTGCCCGCCATCACATGCGATAGCGTGCGCTGCAGGGCAGCAGCATCAGGTTAATATTGGCCAATCACACGTTAGCCTATTCCACCAGTTGTAGGATCGGCGATTATGCAAGCTGCCAGGGAGGCAAAATCAGATGTGCGCGCTTTACAGGTAATGGGGGGGGGGGTTCTAACGACTTGTTTCCGAATTACGTACTGAACATCGTAACACGTGCTGATTAGTACTCATGTGTGAGCACTGTTACGATTTTCAATGCGTAACTCGGAAACTGCCAGTTTCAAATTTTAACGGTATACACAGTTTTATGTACCCTATTATTTCTCCAAAATTTATTATTCTAGGCGTTGCAGGACCTGAGTTATTAACTTGTTGATCTTGGTGGCGGCATTTTTATTTCTGTTCATATCTCGGTTAGCGTTCAAATTCTGACCCACATTGTATTAAAAGAAAATGTTCATTCTGGTCATCTGTCAATGCTTACAGTTAAACAGTTTTTTTTTCAGAATCACTCTATACAGGTGAATACAAAAGTCTGAACCCCCCTTTTATTTTTTGAACCGAAGCAGATATGTCAATTTTGATAAATCCAATGAATAGGAAGTTGTGGGTGGCCTATCCCATGGTGCACTTTTCATCATCCCAAATATGCAACTTAGGACACATTCAAAATTTATCACAAAAACCGTAAGGGATAGAGAAAAAAACCTAATTGCAAACTTGTTCAGCATAAAAAAACAAACAAAACAAAAAAAAAAACCAGCCAAATCAGACCAACCAATCACCCACAATCATGTGGTGAACTGTTTGACACTGCACAAACAAGTTACTTCAAACAGTTTAAAAAAAAAGTTAATCAACAAAATGCTCGATGTGATTACCGTGGGCGCCATAACACAATTGAGCACGGAACCTAACTGACGCCGAAACATCTGCAAGCATTGCTGGTGTCACTCCTCGGCACGCTTCCTGGATTCGTTGAACCAGATCCTCCAGTGAGGCGGGCTGCGTAGCATAAGCCTTGTCCTTCAGATATCCCCACAAGAAAAAGTCGAGTGGTGTAAAATCAGGGGAGCGGGATAAAATCAGGGGATGGCCAACGAACTGGTCCTCTTCGGCCAATCCATTGTTGTCCAAACATCTCACTTAGACGCTCGCAAACGACCAACCCGTAATGTGGAGGAGCTCCATCATGTTGAAACCACGTGCGCTGATACGAGGCCAATGGCAAATTGTCAATGAAGACTGTGTCTACCACGTTGAGAATTTCAGCCTGGTAGCGTTCTACAGTTGTGTT
Source organism: Rhysida immarginata (assembly GCA_023313115.1). Taxonomy (NCBI): domain Eukaryota; kingdom Metazoa; phylum Arthropoda; class Chilopoda; order Scolopendromorpha; family Scolopendridae; genus Rhysida; species Rhysida immarginata. Next base: position 36,221 of record JAHWFO010056088.1, read on the forward strand.
CCATCGTAAAAATATGGTCCAACCACAGTGTCATTATACAATCCACACCACACATTGATTCTCCAGTTCACTTGATGAGTTGCTTCTCGCAGACATCGTGGGTTTTCGTCTGCCCAATGATGATGGTTGTGCCTGTTGATAACTCCATCCCTGGTGAACTGGGCTTCATCTGCCCACAACACCTCATGAATGAAGTTTGGATTGTCATCCAGGCAGGTAAGTAACCAGTTGCAGAAGGCGGCCCTAGCAACATAATCCAATGGCAGTAACTCCTTGTGACAATGAATATGGTATTGGTGAAAATGATGTGCGTGTAGATGTTGAGAACAGTTCTCTGATGGCACCCAACATCTGCAGCAATTGCTCTGCTGCTTGTGTGGGGATTTGCAGCAACTGCAGCCAGAACTAGTGTTGTTGTATCCTCGTCGCCTTGTGCCCTTGGTCGTCCTCGTTCTGCATTAACATTCCCTGTAGCCTCGAATCTTTGAATAACGTGACGCATTGTTTGACGAGATGGATGGCGTTCGTTAGGGTATCTGTCTCGATACAAACCTAACTGCAGCATGTAGGTTTCTCCTTGCCTCTCCGAAGCAGAAGATCATTTTGACCATTTCTGGAACAGTGTAGCTTGCCATCCTAGAATTGTTCTGTCTTCTGTGTGCTGAAACATGCCTTTTATTTGCTTTTCCGCATGAAAGTGAATGTGAGTATGGTAATTTATGTTAATTTTTTGATTTGCATGCTTTACATGGTGGAAATATCAACATTCAGCTTTCCTTGTGCAGTGTGACTGTAAGCTACAAACAGTTCACCGCGTGATTGTGGGTGATTGGTTGGTCCGATTTGGACGATTTTTTTTTTTGTTTTGTTTTTTTATGCTAAACAAGTTTGCAATTGGGTTTTTTTCTCTATCCCGTACGGTTTTTAAGATAAATTTTGAATGTGTCCTAATTTGCATATTTGTGATGATGAAAAGTGCACCATGGGATAGGCCACCCACAACTTCCTGTTCATTGGATTCATCAAAATTGACATATCTGCTTCGGTTCAAAAAATAAAAGGGGGGTTCAGACTTTTGTGTTCACCCTGTATATATGAAAGTGATTCAAAGGGCGCCGAGACGGATTAAATGAAAGTATTAATATTTACCTTTGTTTATATGAAAGAAGAACATCTTATAGTCACTATTATAGACTTGTAGTCCTAAAAAAAAATCTCCACCTGCCTCAATATAAGACTCCCACTGGGGCATGAATTGGCTAATACCGTCCGCAAAAGTCTGTTTTCTGCTGCTCTCTTAACCATGCTCAAACAGCGTCCTAAACCTCATCATCATTGGCGAATCGTCGACCTTTCAGTCCCTTCTTTGAAGGACCAAACACATGAAAATCACATGGTGAAAGGTCCGGGCTATAAGGAGGGTGTGACAGAAATTACCACTACATTTTGGTTATTGCTTTCTGCATCAGCATTATCCTGGAGGAGGATCACCCCATCACTGAGCTTACCAGGACGCTTGTTTTTCACAGCTTGACGCATGTTCTGCAGTGTCATGGTGTATGAGATAGCATTAATACAGATTTTGGGTTTCATAAACTGCAAAAGCAGAGGACTGTCGGAATCAAAGAAACGTGTAAGCATAACCTTCTCGGCCGAACTTTGCGACTTGAATTTTTTGGGCCGTGGTGACGATGGATGCTTCCACTGCATGTGGATAACTTCCTGGAGGGTTCCCAATAAGGGCACCAGGTCTCTTCTACCGCGATAATCTTCTTTGAAAATCCCCCTCACGACTGTAACACAAATTGACTTATCCAGAGTGAACATTTTCTTTTAATACAGTATGGGTCAGAATTTGAACATTAACTGAGATATGAACAGAAATAAAAATGGCACTGCCAAGATCAACAAATTAATAACTCAGGTTCTGCAATGCCTAGAATAATGAATTTTGGAGGAATAATAGGGTACATGAAACAGTGTATACCGTTAAAATTTGATCGTATTCCAATGAGTAGTTTCCGAGTTACGCATTCAAAATCGAATTCAAAATGGAATTGGATCAAACTTTAACTGTTTACAGAGTTTTATGTACCCTATTATTCCTCCAAAATTCATTATTCTAGGCATTGCAGAACCTGAGTTATTAACTTGATAATCTTGGTGGTGGCATTTTTATTTCTGTTCATATCTGTTAGCATTCAAATTTGGACCCACATTGCATTAAAAGAAAATGTTCATTCTGGTCACCTCTGTCATTGCTTACACAGAATAACACAGAATGGACAGCTTCACAGTGTCCCATGCTAAGCGATGGTAGTGAGTAGACTGTGGTGCCCTCAGATGGATGGGTGGAATTTGCTGGCTCGTTAACCTGCGTTTCAGTGGAGCTTGCTATGACTTTTTCTAGATTTTTAAATATTTCTCGGTCTGTAATTAACGGTAACTGTCCTGATCACACGGAAGCTTGAAATGAATGATATGTAATCTTTTGGCGTCAAGAAAAAAACATTTTCCATGGAGGAAAAATAGATATTCGCCTAATTAAATGCTTGAGTAACTTGCTTGGCAATCAGCTGACTGGATGTTAAGTTTACAGTATACATTTAAATAATTTAGACTTTACCAATGTATTAATATTTTTCAGAAATATAGTAATTTCACTCGCAAACTAATCTAATTTCAACAACAAAATTAGTCTGAACTTCTTTAATTTGTTTTTATTAAGAAAGTGATAAGCAAAATAAGTGAAAAAAGCCATCAGAATGCAATATTTACATATACTAGGATCCCCCAATGATCGAAATTCGATCACATTTCTGAGAAAAAAAAATATACGTGTAATTGTTCTAGCCTCAATCTTGCTTCTTAATAAACTTTGAAGAATAAAAAAATAGATAACGCATTAAATATCCAAAATGCTTTGCGTGACATTTCTGACACTCCCGATTCATTTCACCACAATGATAACTTTGAAAATTTCTCATAATAATATTTAAGCAATCTAAAGGTATCTTTTAATATATCTATCGAATTATCTAAATATAAATATTAGATATATATAATATCTTATTTATATCTAAGCTAAATTGTCCCTCCCTATCTCTGCACCCCCCCCCCCATCCCGCTGTGAAAAATTACGGTCTGTTTCGGACCAAAAATCGATAACTTTTTTGTTACTAAAGAAAGAGTGTTAACAAAATTTTTAAAATATAAATAAAAATCAATAACTTCAAAATTGGTATTTATTTTATTTTAACTAAAAATATTACTTATATTATAAACGTAGGAGTTGTGATAAATATATATTAATTAGGATAAATAACACTCCTTTAATTAAATGAAGACAAATTAAAGGAGTTTCTTCACTAGATCTTCGTTTCTTTGTTTCCTCTGTATTTCATCCGAGTTCTCCACAAGTCCTGCATTCCATTTATGTTTTCGTCCGTCAACTTTTACTGTATCAATTAGATGACTTTCTCATTGTTTTTCTTGTATTTATTTTAATTTATTTGTCTTCATTTAATTAAAGGAGTGTTATTTATCCTAATTAATATATAAAAATATGACTTTCAAAGTGTATGAAAAAACCTTAAAATAACTTAGAAAATGACGAAAAATACATAAAATGCTTACCTACTAATTTTAGAAATATTTTGAATAGTTGTTTAATAACAATTTTTAAGCAGTTGCTTCTATTGAATGTGTAGGTACATTAAAGGTACTAGGCAGGGTGTTTCATAATTGGTGTCCCGTCTTTAGTTCCAAATAACGACTCAAGGGGAACAGATTGGGGAAAAATGAAGATTGATTATTTGGTTTTAATGTCCCCTAATTCAGAATAAAAACATTTCGCGTCCCTGGGGTGAAGGGGTAAATTTTGAAAATTTTAATTTTGTAGGGGTTAGACCCCATGTGTTATATAGAAAGTTGTTGAGCATCATGTAAAAATGTGGGTTTAGCAAAAAACCCAGTGAAAAAATCTCATGCCCTGTCCCCTTTATCTCTGCCGAAAGTTCGAGAGACTAAAGCCATTTCCTTGGCTTACATTCTCATTCTTTACTAAGAGCTTACAAAAATTTTTTAATATGCCTGTAAACCTAAAAGTTCGGGAAGAAAATATTCATTTTGAAGGAAAGATTTATAATTTTCTTATTTAGTGGGGATGCGATTGGTCATGTTGCTTTGATATGCTGATACACTAGTTTCGAGCTTAATGATTAAACGAAACATAAACCCTCATACAAGAAATGTGGCAGGTATTTACTGTACGAATTTTGTATGCATAATACGTAAACGTGTATTATGAACAATTTTTTTTAAGATTTAAAATAAATAAAGCTAATTTATTGGAATATACTATACAAAAATATATATATATATATATATATTTAAGCGGCTACTGATATGCTTAAATATATTTTTGTACAGTAATATTCCGAAAGTTTGTTTTATTTTAAATCTTAATAAAAAGTTTATTCTCGCGTATTTTTTTTCTTTTTTTATTGTACTTCACATTGTGTATATCGCAAGTTTTATAATATTTGAAAAACTTTTAACTTGTGAAATTGTAAATTTTAGTGAACATTGTAACTGGGGAAACATGTAGTGCTCATAGTAAATAAAATAAGTTAAAAAATATGCTATTCGATCTCCTAAATAAACTTTCTAGTTCAATAAAAAGTATTATCATAAGTAACATCATAAATAAAATTAAAATAAATACACATTAAAGTTATTTTTCAAGATGGTGGCCCAAATGGTGCCAGGACCCTCATTCTTGTTTTGACGTAGAAAGTAGCGCTTTGTGTCTAGACATATGTTTTCAATGATGAAGATTTCAAAAATAAACATGAAAACGGCGTTTGATGTCAACTATAACTCAAATGGTTACAATTATTTATAAAAATCTAACGGTTTTTTGGGGAAAGGCATCCTACAAGAACTTTTAAGTTATTACTGTGTTTCCCCAGAATTAAGACAAGTGCGTTTTAGACATGGGACATTTGCTTTCCTACAGCTGCAATTCTTTGTATTACAAAGTCCTTTACAGTGACAAATAACTACTTCCGGATACATCTTGGGGATAGGATCTAGCATCATGAAGCACAGAACAAATTGACCACCGTCAACGATCCACCCACAATCTTCCAGCAATAGAAGGGATGGCTTGTTGATGTGGCAAGTCTCCCACACACATCTGCCAATTTAAAATTAATATTAAGAAACGTTTTTAACTAGATTATGTGTTATGTATTCTAGGCCAACTTACTTGATAGTGGCACTTATATGGAGACGAAGTGCATCCGTCGTAGGTGGAAGAAATTCCGGCTTCTTAACAGCTCCAAGCAAAATACTATGGGCATCATCTGCACATGTGACTCCAGGATAAACCTAAACGAAAAATTAGATTTGTATGATTATCATTGATAGCTTAACATAAACTTAAAAACAAATTTGAATATATACGTACCTTATAGAGCTTAACGACGAACGCCTCTATGCTCTTGAGAACGTCCTCACCAAGTGGTCTGTGTCCCAGCCCTCTCAGAAGCTTGCACTTTTCGCCAAAGAAGCAAGTCTTGACATGGAATCACAACCAGTGATTGCATGGAAAGCCAGCAGAGGGTGACTTGTTCGGCCGTAAGCTTCTTGCAAATGTCATGGACAGGAATGTATTTAGTGTCCCGAGCAGTGCCACTCATAACCCACAGGTGGGAGCACTTCATTTTGGCAAAGTGAAGAGCAAGAAGAAGCACAACATCGGTGTCTCAGGTCATCACAATGAAATTGTCAGTTGTACTGTGAACAGCATGAAGAATCATCCTGGTATCAGCTTCCTCGTATGATGCTCTCAGGCAATCTACATTGTGAGTTGGATTGGTAGACTGAGCATGTGACTCGTCCTTGAATCTTCCAGAAAGCACCACTTCAAGATTACCAAAGTTATTTTGTAGGATTCTATCCGACAAAAATCGGCATAAGTCAGCTTTGTTCTCGGAGAGGTATAAAAATTTACTCCAGTTCTTTGGAAGCGGTATGCTACAGTCAGTGATATGTCTGCGTACTGGGGCAAAATCCTTATCAGCCGGCTCATCAAAGTGAGGTTCTTGCTTGTCAAAGGAAGGAACAACTGGCAGTTCTAATTCTTTGGGAATTCGAAGAGTAGTGTGCTTGAGATGTATCTGCACCATTTCTCTTAAATGCAATCATTTGTGTTGCATGAAAAGTCTTTTTTCCATTTAGAGTATCAGTAAGAATGTGAATGTTGTCAGCAGTGACCTGAAGAATAGGATGAGCATTGTCTAAATCTGAGGAGAATTTGAAGTTCAGAGGAACTATTGCACCAGTTTTCTCAACAAAACTTTTTAAGCACAGGGCAGCCAAACTGCAATCAGCCTGCAAGACATTGGTATAGGTCATACAGTGACCTGCAGCAAGCAATAAATTCACCAGTTTTTTGCTCCTTGTGGCCTGATGAACAGCCAAAGCAAGGCCAATATGCTTTGGAGTTAACTTCTTTCCCTTGACTACAGCATACACAATATCCTGTGCTATGGATATTCCAACATCACTGGTTAAACGGGAAATTTTCTCCTGATATTCATCGTCATCACTGTCTCCATCACTGTCAAGTGCATCAGCTGAGTCACTGCACAAGGTGTCCAAAATGTCTGCCCCCTTCAATAGCACATTCATGAAAAGATGCAGTGAATCCGCCACCACTTTTGTGCATGCTTCTTTTGTAAATTCAAACCCTGATTGACCTGGCCAGGATAACAGATCGCTTCTTATTTTCAAAGCAGCATGCACTATCGTCTGAAATTCACTGTCCTGGGCTGGCTGGAAGCTAGGCATCTGCTTGACGTCATCATCATAAAAATCATCTGCAGCAAGTCTCTTACCCCTGCCAATGGGAATCAACAGCATCTGGCGTTCACTGGCTCCGCTCGTTTCAGAGGCTGGAAAAAGTGGAACACATCTCCAACTTCTTCTTCCAGCTTACTTTTGAAGGTTGAACGTCTAGACTGGAAACACGATGGAACAACAACATCGATACTGCTTCCTATTTCCTTGTATCTGTTCCATACATCATCCAATGTCAAAACCTGCAAATAAAATAATTAAAAAAAAATTAACAGTTTTTTGCATTATTATTTTTGATTTTACATAATATTTTTCATCACAGTACTAACCTGGTCAAGGGAGGAAGCGGCTCGAAGTTCTTTACATATTTGTATGAAAGGAAGATTTTTTTTCTGCTTGTCTGCCTCAGTCGCTTTCGAGGTCTCTTTCAGTTGTTGGTGACTCAGCAAGCAGGAACTGTCATACTTTCCTTCTGCAGCTATCAAATCTCCCACTGCGCTGACTCTGACATGCAGCTTGTAGTCAAAATTAGACAATTCCATAACTTTCTCATTCATATTTGTTGTCATTATTAGCTTCAATCGCTCCTTCCCTTTTTCCCTATGACAAAGCAAGCATTTGTCCTAGTCAGTTTTTCCTGTCCTTGACCGGGTCATTATGTTGCATTTTGCATTATTATTCTCCTACTCTTTGTTTTTCTTATTTTCTTATTCAGTTTTCTTATTTTGTCAGCAGAAGTAAGGGTATCATAACTACCTTTGATCATCCTTGTTAAGGAACTTCAAAATGCGTATGATTGCCTGACTGAGCTGGCTGTCAAATGCCATTTGCCATTTTTCTGCACATGTCAACAATTGTGTTTTACCACTATTTCCAATCTGTGACAGAGACAGGTTCGGACTCTGCTTCTGACAAATCAAACACAGACTGCAATTAACTGAGTCACTTATGCTATCGTCCATGTTCATACAAAATATAGCCTAAGAAAATAGAAAATGTTACGAAGAGAGATGCCAGGAAAACAACCAAAATGCAGAGTAGATTTAACACATACCAAATAACACAGGCTTCAATGTAGTAAAATATGCCAAAACTAAAGACTGAAAAGACATCCAACCATAACTTCAAATGATTTGACTAATATATGCTCAGTAAAAGCGTAAAAGCGTGACATAAACCTAGAAAAAGAAAGAACACCGATTTTCGTGGCCATATTGGATATCTCACTTCTGGTTGCGATTTCGCTTGGGCAACCGACATTTTCGGATTCAGCAGGGTTGAAATAGGGGGAAAAGACCTTTTGCCCAAAAGTAATATGAAATGCTTCTTAAAATAGAAATAAGGCCTTTTAAATAAACCGTCTTTTAATGATCACATACAGCGATTTTGTCCATATTATTCGTAGTTGCTTCTGCACACTGCTTAATAGAAGTGTTCCTTTAAATGTTTTGAGCAGTGTATTAATATATTTTTATTTTATAATTTTATATATTAATATATTTTAATAGTATTTATTCATATAGATTTATATTTAGACATTTTGGTGTTCAGTTTGTCCGTTTTCAAGGATTGAAATTAAAAATCAAACTCGCGTAAACGCTAACGTGAGAAAGCAGAGTTTCATGTCGAATTTGCCGGCCAGGTGGCCGAGAGGGCTAGGGCGTAGGCTTTCTAGTTCTCTAGTCCGCCTGGTCGTGGGTTCGAATCCCGCCGTGGGCATGGATGTTTGTGTTTGTCCTGGGCTGCATATAGATATTACTTGTGTAAACTGCGCAAAATGACCTTAGTAGTTGACACCATAATTTCTAATAAACCAACCAACCAATCATGTCGAATTTGCCATATTTTTCTGTGAGAGGCAACGCGAATTAAATTGTTTTTTATTACGATAATAAATTTTATTTTTTATTTATAATAAATAATAATAATAATAATAATAATAATAATAATAATAATAATGTAAAAACAGCAGGGAAATAAATGCCTCCAGACAAACCGGAAGGTCAAACCCCCTGTTGTCCACCAACAGGCGCAAGCCCAAAACGGGGTTAATGAGAATACATATAACACAGAAAGTAAAATACTTAAAAAAGACGGACAAGAAAGACAAGTGAATAAAATCAATAATAATAAGATTATAACAGTAATAATATAATAATTGAGATAGCAGCAGGGAGCAACCCACCAGACAAATCGGGGGGGTAAAGCCCATTGCTGCCCCAACAATCCAAGCTTAAACGGGCCTAAGAAAAAACCTTTAAAATTAAAAAATAAAAAATAAAAAAAATTTAAAAAAAACAAATAAATAAATAAATATAAATGAATAAAATAAGTGAATAAAAATAAAATAAATGAAAGAAAATAAAACTAACAAAAGATATCAACTGAGGTGGCTGAAGAAAGTTTGTTATAAATATCAACCAGTTTGAAAGCTGGGTCGATATTACCGATTTTTGTTTGCCACTTCCGAGTCTGAAAATAAATTAGTGTTTCTACTATTTCTGAGGACCCGAATTCCAATCAAGTGCAAGACATCCAGGACCCAGATACGTCCAAATAAAACCAGTTTCAGAGTATTCAGTAAAGAGTTGTAAATAAGATTAGAAAGATTAAAAACGGAATTGTCACTACTAGCAGAGTCCAATGTTTATATTTGAAATGTAAATATTTTAAAAAGCTAAAAAATTTCTTTTGTAAGAAAGAGATTTTGACTGGAGCCACCATACCAAGTCAATGATCCATATAAGATTTTGGGTAAGACCATTGTCTTTAAAAGATACAAAAGGGTTAAAGGACTCTTAAAAAATTCAGACAGCCTTTTCAGCATACCAATTTTCCTATCAGTAATACTGTTTTCCAAATGCAAAGTGAAAGATAAATTATTCTGAAACGTAATGCCGAGATCCTTTATCGAGGATCTCCGCTCAAGCTGGCGATCGCTAACCGTATAGTGATAGACAAAATCTGATGTTTTCCGGGAAAAGGAAACAATACACGATTTGTCACAGTTAATTCCAAACCCATTAATAGAAGACCAGATGGAAATTCTGTCGAGCACATTCTGGAGATTCTAGCAATCTATCCAACAGGAAACTCTACTAAAGATTTTAATATCGTCTGCATAAAGCAGACTTCGCACCTCATTGTTATTAGATGTGGCGACTATGTCTGCAATAAAGATATTAAAAAGAATAGGACCAAGTGGGGATCCTTGAGGTACCCCACTGCATATCCTTCCGACCCTCGAAGTGATCCTGGTATTAGTATTACGAATAATAAAAGTTCTACCCGAAAGAAGTGAATTCATCCAATTGAGCATAGTTTGAGAAAAACCGACGGCGTCAAGTTTACTCATCAATAAATTAGTATTCACTTTGACAAAGGCCTTACTATAGTCCAAATAGATTACATCGACCTGGCTCCTTCTGTCTAGTTCGCTGGCGATTACATGAGTCAAAATGGCAAGATTACATTGTGTCGAGTGCCTTTTCCAAAAGCCGTGCTGCTCTTCGGGAACGTAAGGGTCAATAAAGTCAGCGAGATAAGAGGCAACGCAAGTTTCCAGGATTTTACTAGGAAAAGAAATGATTGTAAAAGGCCTGTAATCATTTGCCTTCTTTGATTTAGCAATCTTAGGGATGGGTTGGAAAAAAACTTCCTTTTATTCCTCTGGATAGACACCTGAGTTTAATGAACAATTAAAGATTTGACGAAGAGGATAGACAATAACTTGTATACATCCTTTATAAATAAAATCTGGATAGCCATCTTTATTAATATTTTTAGAAGCGGAGAGGGAATTGGCAATTCGAAGTACCTCCTCCGTCTTAATTTTTGGAACACCAAATCTTGAATTCGCGTGTGTCCAAAAATTTTGAAGGCTGGCCATGTCCACCTGCAGATGTTGATTGTTGTTCATATTAGTTTCAAAACATGAAACCAAATCTTCCAAGGAAACACTATCGTGATTGGGTTTCAACTGCCCTCTCTTCCCCATTAATTTTTTCAGCACAGACCAAAACATTTTGGGGTTATGATGCATATCCTGTTCGAGATTGTTATAATAAGCTTCCCAGTTCTTTTTCCAAGCGATCTTGAAGGCCCTTCTAAAGGCTTTATACTTTTGCAGGTTATCTGCGTCTTTTTTTTCTTCTTATAATGCTTATGACAGTCCCTTTTATTTTTCCAGAGATTAATAGTCTCGATACATACCCAATCAGGGAACTCAACGTTTGATCTGCCCTTTTTCCTACTTTTGGGAATGAAACAATCAATGACTGACAACAATGTCCTTTTGAAATAACTCCATTTCTCATTCACTGAACCATACATGTTAATTTTGTTCCAATCGATGTCTGCCAAATGGCAAAATAGTCCTTCATAATTGCCTTCTTTAAAGTTATATTTACTTAATGGTGGTCTGACACTTACATTTTGACCAACAGTCACATAATCTTGAAATGCAATATGAAGAGCTGAATGGTACGAATCTTCGGGCACGAGGACATGGCGGCTCTTATCCACTCTCAGGTTAATATTGGAAAACACTTTATCAAGAGCTTTGCCCCTAATATTAGTAACTAAATTAAGATTTTCAAGCCCTGTTTCCACATCCAAAGCTTAGTTAATCTTTGCCTTTGTTTCGCGTAGATAGCACTATTACCGTACTGTTTATTATCCACAAAATTAAAGTCCCAACTATTAAAACTTTGCCTTTAATACTGATGATAAAATCTGCAAGTTTGGTCATAAATTTTTCATACTCTCTTGTGAAGACATTGGGAGGAACATATATTCATTCAAGCCCGATAAAGGTCGCTTTTGGTTCTCACATTTGGTTGATTAATAATTTCCTGGATTTTAATTCCAATGATGTCAATACTATCCACGGGGTTAAGAAAACCACTATCTACTGACTTATAATTAGTTGGTAAAGCAATCAGTACGCCGCCTCCCAATTTGTCATTAGCTCTATCGCTTCTATACACACAATAATGGCCATTGAACAACATAGAGTCCGTAATCGAACTATCCAACCATGTTTCAATTAAACAAGTACACAGTGTTAAGAGAACTGTTAATGACTGATTGACCTGTCTGATTTTAGTGCACAGGCCTCTGACATTCTGGTACACAATATTAATTACCATTATTATCAGCATCAACATTAGCATCCTCCATGCTTGATACAATTTGATCATTATATAATTTACCGTAAAAAATAGAAACGATAGTTCCAACAGACCAGTTATTCGGATTCAAAACTTCCTCCTCCTTCCCAAGAGATACGGACAGATAAAATGATGAATATGAATTAATAATAATAATAAAAATAAAATTATTGCCCACAAAGATGGAATACAATAAAATTCAAAAGGTAAAAACCTTGAAAAGGATTTTCAACAAATAATTTTTAAGATGAAAATTAAAATGTTTACAGTATTACAGATTTTATTTTTGATGTTATTTATGATAATACTTTTTATTGAAAGAAAAAATTTATTATATAATTTCAATAAATTAAAAAGTTTATAGGAATTTACTCACCACTCTCCCATATTACAAAATGTGAATAGTTAAATTAAAGAAACATGGCTTATTAGTGTATTTATTTTAATGCATGTTCATTTAAATGTTCAGTATTTTAAGCTGATACATGTAATGTTTTAAGGCTGGACATTATTCTACAAAAAAACAACACCAAAAAGCATTACTAAAAAGCATTACATGTTTAAGCATTGTTGGCACCGGCTGAAAGCAACCGCCGGAACTGAAAGGTCACCTGACATTTGTTGTCCGAGCAACAATTCTTATATTGTTTTGCTTGTGCGTTCGTTGTCAATGGTAAAACAAGGCCAAACAATAGCTTCATTTTTCAGTGGAGCTGGATGACCCTGTCAATAATGGGTGGATTCACGCTATAACAGATTCCGCGAGGGAAGGCATCAACGCCAAGGAATTGCGATGAAAGGAACACAGATAAAAGGTAGAAAACAAGATGAAATCCAAATCAAACGGGGTACTATTTTTTTCTGCATGATATTCACGCTCTTTTGACCGCAAGCACTTGCCGTAGATGCCTTCTGTCGCGGAATCCGTCGAATTGTGAATCCAGCCTTAGTTTTCAAACTTTGTTAACGATTGTTAAAGATTCTGGAAATTAAGAGTCCATGCACCATACCTTCTATTGACTGACATAGGGCAAGAAATACATAAGCGAGGTGGCAGCGGTCAAGTAACCATAGCATTTAAATCTTGCGAATTTGTTCGCAAGCACGACTTCTAATACCCTTAAATATATTTAGGTAAACTACATATTTAATGATAATAATACATTGAAGTAAATGTTGATAAAAATTATGAAATTTCGCACTTTTCGCACTTTGAATATAACAAAAACAAAATTCATAAAAAATGACAGTTGATTATAATTAATTTACATTTGATTTTAAACTCATTGGGAAACGAGTTACCATTTATTTCGAATTCATAAAATTGAAAAAAATTAAAATTTTCAAGGAGTTAAAAATTTTTTATGACTTGCAGGCAGAATAAATTTTGTTTTAAATTAACATTCATTTTAATATCTGGCCACAAAACAGATTAAATTCCTTAACTGAAATCTCTTATTTAAGGTACAATTCTGCTGGCTGATGCAAATAATAGCGATTGTTTATAGGAATGCTGCTTGAAATGGATATTTAAAAAATCTAGTTGATTAAGGAGGTACTATAAAACCAGCATACATGATAAAAGTAAATAAAAAAAACAACAATCCCACAGTTATTTCTGCCTCAACCTAATAAAAAGATTTTTCCAGATATTATTAATCCACCAGGTAAACGTTAAAGTTTTTTAATTTTTATTAAGAACTTTGCTTAGTTAATTGAAGAAAATGGCTTTATTTCAATTTTGAAAATAAGCAAAATGTAAGTTTAAATGCTTTTATTTTCATTATACACCGAAAACTCCTGATCACAGTTTCGTTAATAATGTGAGGGTTTAAAAAGTTAACTTTTCATTTTTATGAAATTAACCAAAGAAACTGACAATTTTTTTAGTTATACAATTAAGCAAACATTACGCTAAAAAGCTTTTATTTTCTATATAAACATATAAAAATTCTGAATACGCTTTTACAAAAGATAAGTTAAATCAAAAGTTAAATTTTTAATTAATAATAATTACCTTAAGAAACAGATCACTTAGAAAGTTTTAATATATAAGCGAATATGTCTTAAATGATTTTAATTTCATTGTATAGATGAAACAAATTCATATACAGACTTGAAGTTAACTTTTCTATTTATTGAAATTAAAATGAAGAACGAAAAATAAATTTAATCATTAAATGTATCCGAACAGCGCCTATTTCCTAATGCTATTCCTATGCTAAGCGAACCCCCGAGTCCACCCATCCGTTAGGAGCGTTCCTTCAAAGTCATTACCATCAAAATGCTGAGCTGTCCATTCTGTGTTATTCTGTGGTACATATAGTGATGCATTTTGTCCCTATGAACATGGTTCTGAAATTGAATGCTGAGCAATGAACAGAAATAAAAATGCTGCCACCAAAATCAACATGTTAATAACTTGGGTTCTATAACATCTAGGATGATGAAATTTGGGGGAATAATAGGGTACATAAAACTGTGTGTACTGTTAAAATATGATCAAATTCTAAGGAGTATTTTCTGAGTTACGTACTCAACATTGTAACGTGCTGGTTAGTACTCACATGAGAACACTGTTATGATTTTGAATGTGTAACTCTGAAACTACTTGTTGGAATACGATCAAATTTTAATGGTATACACAGTTTTACGTAGCCTATTATTCCTCCAAAATTCATTATCCTAGGCATTGCAGAACGTGAGTTATTAACTTGTTGATCTTGGTGGCAGGGTCAATCCATATGAAGTGATCCAATGAGGGTTGCTTGACCATTTCTAAATATTTTGATTTTCTTATATGTGATTACCCTATAATTGAGAAGTTCAAAACAGTTTTTAAAAATTTTTTACCTTGCACCGTTATTGAATGGCGGCCATTTTTATTTGTAAGCGCACGGCGGTTTTTCAATTTGGAGACGTTAGCGTTAATTTGAGTATCTCTGCACTGGGTTTAGTTACAACATTGCAATTGACATGGTTGATTTTAGAAAAGTCTCCTCTACAACATTGGTTATTACCCTAAATTCAAAAATAACCGTTCAAAATGACCTCCGAAGTGTGGTATTGAAAATTTAGAAAATCCACTTTTTAGACCCAAAAATAACAACCAAGGATTTATCAAAGTGAATTTTTTTTTTCTAGTTATATATCGTAAACTACTTGCCTTATATAGAGCAAGAACACTGACAAACGTTTCCTTAATTTTTTATAAATTTTTGAAATTTGAAAATCTTTATTTTTTCGTAAAGTTTGGGGCTAGTTATCTCTGGTGGGAATGAATATAAAAATTTGATTTTTGCACATTTTATACACATATATGATAGCAAAGAACTGTAAAAATTTCAACATTGATATATGACTGTGAACAAAGATATGAATTTTTGAAAATGAGGAAATAAATCACATTACGCTACAATTGATCTTATGGTTGTTGCCTATTTAAATGGTTTATTGTTTCATTGTAATAAAATTTTGTTGTAACCTATATTTAGTTAACACTATCACCCTATATTTAGTTAGTATTTACAGTACAAGAACAAAAAGAATTTTTCAAATCTTTGCAACCGCAAAGTAGATTTCAGGTTGGAAGGCCGAATGGCACTTTTTGCCTCTTGCCATGGTAAAAATGCATGTGATGGAGTAGGAGGTACAACAAAACATGGAAGTGAGTAAAGCCAGCCTACAAAGAACTACCACAGACCAAATTCTTACAACAGTGAGGTCTTATTCTAAATCACAAAAGCTGTTTGAAGAAATAAGTGTTCTTACCAATCACCACTAGGATTAGGAAGCAATAGGCCCTGGATGGATGTATTGGATTCCAATTTAAAAATAAAATAAAAAAATAAAAAAATTGCAATATTGTAACTTAAACCATTGCAGAGATATTCAAATTAACGCTAATGTCTCCAAATTGAAAAACCGTCATGAGCTTACAAATAAAAATGGCCACCATTCAGTAACGGTGCAAGGCAAAAAATTTTTAAAAACTGTTTTGAACTTCTCAATTATAGGGTAATCACATAAAAAAAAAAAACAAAATATATAAAAATGATCAATCAACCAATTTAATTTTTATTGGGTCACTTCACTTAGATTGACCCGGCAGCATTTTTATTTCCGTTCATCTCAGCATTCAAATTTCGACCCATGTTTATAGGGACAAAATGCATCACTATACCCTGATCTATCATTTGTATATACAGGGTGGACCAAAAAAACTCGCCACTGAAAATTTCTAAGACCAATGAAACAATCCAGAAAGGGGTGAGCGATTCTAGAAGAAAGAACGCTACCATTAATTAAGGCAGGCGTTAACATTAAATGGAACGAGTCGATTACTAGACTAGATGAACGTAATGTTAAATAATACACAAATTGTACACTTTTTAGATCATTGTCTCTTTTATTAAATAATAACGTAATACTTACTTACTTACTTACTTTTCAAACCCGCTTATCCGTTAGGGTCGCGGGGGCAGCAGCCCTATGGAGGATCTCCAGCGATCGCGATCTTCCGCCATCAGGCGCATGTCCTCCCTGGTAATATCCAAGCGACTCGAACCCAGATTCTCCATGTAGTCTAGCCACCTGGTTCTAGGCCGACCCCTTGGTCTCTTACCCACCGGCTTGGAAAATAACAACTGCCTAGGAAGACTAGTTTGCGGCATCCGTATCACGTGGCCATACCAGCGCAACTGAGATCTCTCAATGCGGAGAAGTAGCGGCTCAACACCTAAAGATTCCCTTATTGTGCTGCTGTACACTCTATCTAGTAGGGTAACACCTGCCACACCTCTCAGGAATCTCATTTCGGCCGCTTGTACCCGCGATCGCACTCTTTCGGTCATTACCCAAGCCTCATGACCATAGGTGAGAATGGGGACAAAGATAGATTTGAAGACGGAGAGCTTGGCTTTGTTACCCAGCTCTCGTTTCGTTACCACGGATCGCCACAGTTCACGTCTGACACAGCTTGCTGCACCGATCCGAGCATAATAACGTAATTTGAAACGTAATCGCTTCTTTCCAGAACTCTCGGTACCCTTCATCTAGTAATCAACGCGTTTGTGTATATGCAATTAAATAGTTTCTGACGACTCTTACTAAAATTTATCTTAAAAGTTTTCACAATTATGCAATTAAAGTCATTATTATAATGTAATCTTATTTGTTAATGTAATTATACAGGATGATTATAATTAAAGTTTAAGTTTCAAAAAGCTATAAAAAAAGAACCACTTAGTAGAATAACGTCCAATTGGAACGGAATGTTATTGAAAAAGGGGGAAAGCTTATGGCATAAGAAAAAAAGAGTAGGTCCAAATTTCGACTACAAATGAGTAGGTCCAAATTTGTAAGCGTCAGGATTTTGACTACAAATGAGTAGGTCCAAATTTGTAAGCGTCAGAATTTCAACTACAAATGAATCGTAAAACAAAGGCTGGTGCAAAACATGTTCAATGTGCTGTCCAGCGTTCTGTGCAACAAGTTGAATTGAGAAACAGCATGTTTCACAACTGATCGAAGTGTCTCCGGCGTTACGTTCAGAAGGTGTTGCGCAATGCGTGCCTTCAATTCCGCTAAGTTTGCAATCGTGCGCATGACAGGTATTTTCTTTTACATATTCTGATGCTTACAGTGCCATTTGTTGCCAAAATTTGGACCTACTTTTTACTTATGCCATAAGCTTTCCCCCTTCTTCAATAACATTCCGTTCCAATTGGACGTCATTCTACTAAGTGGTTCTTTTTTTATAGCATTTTGAAACTTAAACATTAATTATAATCACCCTGTATTTTGATTTTGCCCCGATCGTCTTTTTTTACAAATATACTTTATAACTTCAAGTCAGAGTTCTTCACGTTTGGTTAGCCACTGTCAAAATTAATTTTCCTACCGATGTTTTTAAGAATTATCACATAAAATTCATTTATAACTGTATTATTTTTACTTCAGCAGAAGAGTGTTAGAAATTATAGGAAAATTCAGTTAAGATCTGTGTTAAATCGACGTTTTGAAAGTGCAGCAAATTCGTCTGCGATTAGGCTTACCAGAATGTACACATTGTCGGCGATTTAGGCTTAACAGTCTAGTCTGAAAGTG
>JAHWFO010056088.1:55928-111790 GCA_023313115.1 Rhysida immarginata
TCATGGATATTTGGTCTAACATAACTGCTGAGGAGTGTGCCAAATTGATACGATCAATGCCGCGCAGAATACAAGCAGTCATTGATGCGAATGGTGGAGCTACCAAGTACTAGATATGTTCACATCGTATACTTCTCAAATGTAAAATTTAGTTTGTTTTTTATTACTCATTTCATTGTTTTTGCCTTGGTGAATAAATTATTCCATTTTTTTGTCGCGGTGAAGAGAGTATTCTATTTTTCTGTCTTGAAAAAAAAGCTCATTATGCAAATTCGATTTATAATATTTTAATTTCTTTTACATGTTTAAAAAGGGCTATAAGTAGGTTTTTGATTAACAAACAAATTTGACTCTGTTATAATAAAAATTATGGAAATAATTTGACTTGAAGTGTAAAAACAGATTCTCGTGGCGAGTATTCCATTTCAATGGCAAGCAGTTGTAGAAGTGCAGAAATAATAATAATAATATTATCTGCTGCTTTAAAAGCAATTCTCGCCTCTTCAAAGCATTGGAACCAATTTTTTCAACAGAAAAGTAGATCGCTTCTTGTGTTATAAGCACGTTCAGTCGGATGAATTCCACGCTAGTGTGTCTAATTTTGTCGCATGCGTCGTGCGCATCTTTTGTCAGATGAAATCTGTGCGCGCAGTTTCGTGTAGATGTGTTTGAGCCTTTATACATTCTTTATCAGTCATATGTTTCAGCACTCGAAGTTTATCCCCCCCCCCCCCCCCACGATAGGAACAATGTGTACTCTGTTAACTCCCCAAAGGCGTTTTATTTCATGTGAAAGACTCGTATATTTAGTGATTTTGTCAGTGTATTTCTTTTGTAAATTGTATGTGTTGGGGATGGAGATATCAATTATGTAAGTCACTTTGTTTTGCTTATGCACTAGTGTAATGTCTGGTCTGTTATGAGGGATAGTTTTGTCAGTGATTATAGCTCTGTCAAAATATAGTTTGTGTGGTGTTTTCTAAGACAGTGTCGGGGATATATTTATAGTATGAACGGGACCCACGCGCAGTTTGCGCGGTAATTAGTTTTATCAAATTAAATTCATTCAAACTGTTTCGTTTGGTGAACTCACATTTTCTCCTTTATTCATAGTTTTGTGATTGAATGATGATAAAAATTGTTGCTCAGACAACAATAGTCAGGTGGCTTTTCAGTTCCGGCGTGTGCTTTAAGTGAAACAATGCTTAAACGTGCAACAACAATGCAAAACTGTTTCCGTGACGAACCCACTTGTCCTCCTTTATATATAGTTGGATGGAGTATGAATGTCCCTTAGCTTGGTATCTTAGCTAGATATTGATGTATGATGTTGGCTATCTCGATATGTCTGTAAATAATCTGTCTGCATGAGTATTTTGCAACTGGATATGACGTGTTGGATGGTTTCCTCTGCGATATGGCATTTCCTGCAAGACCCGTCAGTCGAATCTTTGATAATGTTTTCTGTAGCTTTAGTGTTAATAACCTGGTCTGGTATGGCAATCATGGTTCCTTCAGTTTCCCCAAAGAGACTCCCTTCACTCAATTAAAAGTTCGACGCTTTTTTGTCGACGTATGGCTGGTTGAGGTCAGAAGGATGTCTACCATGGAGTTGCTTTCTGAGTCATGATTGAAGTTTAGTGCATGTTGTATGAATGTTATGGGTGTTCTACACGCTGTTCAGATTCAAATGTGTGTATTTTCTATCGGCCATGCAGACTGCTTTGTGTAATGGTGATGTGTGTTGTTTAGAGTAAAAGAATTTTCTGAGTGAGTGAATTTGTTTCTGGTGTAGATCAATTATGTCAATAAGACCTCTGCCTCCCTCTGAAAGAGGCAGGGTGAGTCTTTCAATAGCTGTGTGTGGATGGTACTTTCTGTGCTTTGTAAGCAGTTTATGTTGTTTCCTTTCAAGTCCCTGAAGATCTGTGTGTGTCCACTGTATGACTCCAAAGGAGTAGGAGAGTATTGGTGGGGCATAAGTATTGATGGCCTTGATTATATTTCTGGAATTTAAATGCGTTTTAAGTATTGTCTCTAGCCTATGAAGATATTGTTTAGTGAGTGTATTCTTGGTGTTTCAGCTCCAGAAGCTTAGCTTGCTTAAATCCTAGATATTTGTAAAATTCGTCATTTTCCGTAGTAGCAATGTGATCTGGTTCATCTAATATGAAGCCCCCTTCCCTGAGTACTCCATTTTGAATGTGAATGGTTTTGCATTTTTCCAACCCAAATTGCATGTGTATGTCTTTTGAAAAGGTTTGTGTAATGTCAAGTAATTGCTGCAATTGTGTTTGTGTGGAGGCGTAGATTTCATGTCGTCCATGTAGATTAAATGTGAAAGTGTGTAGTGGCAGCTTTTATTGTGTTTAATTGTGTAGCCATAAGTTGTGCTGTTCAGTCTGTTTGAAAGTGCATTTAGTGCAAGACAAAACCAGAGTGGGCTCAGCGAGTCACCCTGGAAGATGCCCCGGTTTATCTGTATTTTGAAGATGCCGTGATGGTTTCACTGTTGAGTGTGAGGTGTAGTGTAGTTCTCCAATGCATCATTGTACTTTCTAAAAATGTGATAAGTGTTGGGTTTATTTTATATAATCGTAGTGTATATAAAAGCGATGAGTGTGGGACACTATCAAAGGCCTTTTTTTAATCAGTGTAGGCTGCATGGAGGTGTCGATGTTTATTGTGAGTTTGCTGTAGTACCACACTATCAGGAGTTGCTCCTTACAATCCATATGATTTCTACAGCATCCTTTTTGTTGCTCAGTGAGAAAGTTGTTTGTGTCTATGTGTGTATAAATTTTGTTTGCGATACAGGCAGTTATTATTTTGTAAAGTGGTAGGTCTATATTGCGTGGGATCTGTAGTGTTATATGACTTTGGTACCATGTATGTTATTCCTTGTGTGAGGATAATGAGGCAATGTCTATGGTGTTTGCAAAGTGTTGGAGATCTGTTTTGCAAGGATCAGATGCAAGCAGGTGAAGTGCTTATACCAAAAGTTCTGAATCCTATCTACACCTGGAGCCTTCCAATTGTGAGTACGTTTAATGACTTGTGAGAGTTCATCTGCTGTTATTCAGTATAAGGCATGTTTGATAGTGTGGATGCTAATTGCTCCTCTTCCCTGATCCAGCTAGCTTCCCTATTATGTTCAACTGAGACAGACCAAAGAGACAATCAATAATGTTGTGTTTTAATAAAGAGTGCTGTTTGTGTTCGCAGATCAGTGTTTTGTGTCTGTGTATAATCTTTGTTTAACTGCTTATAAAACATCTTCTCATTGTTTGCGAATACCTTGTTCTGCTGTTTGCGCTGAGTGCATGTTTTGTATCTCTTCAGGCATTCTGTTTTTGCAGCTAAATTTTGTTTTAATGTGTCCATATATTCTGTAATGTGTTGATTGTGCTGCTCATGTCTGGTGTGTTTTAATCTTCTTAAATAACTGTCTGAGGCATTTGTTCTGCTTTGATGAAGTGTTGTTTTTAGTGTACTGTGTAAGTCTACCTAACTGCTTGCGGATTTCATCAATCTCAGACTCAATCCGCTTTTGCCATTTAGGTTTCTGTTGGGTGTATAATTTTTGTGTGTGTTGATGGATTGCTTTCCTACCCAGTGTGGATATAACTGTAAGAGCCCCAGCGTAAAAAAGTAGGTGTATGTATTCTAAAGATAGATTTTCTTCAATATACTGTGGTAAGATATACGTGTTCATGTAAGATAAAATTACCCCTGTTTTGCTTATTTTAGGTATTTTGTGTGGTCTTTGTTCCTGTGTAAACTATAAGGTATCTTTGTAGGGTCTCATTTAATGTTTCAGTAAGTTTGGTATTCATGTTGTGTTGTGGATGAATATCATGGTGAAGTTCATTGTTGAGTGTGTTCTACAAGTTCATTAGTGATGTCAATGTTAGTGTTTGAATGTGTGTGTGTCGAGTGTCGGTTTGTGTAGATGGCTTGTGTTCTTGTAGCTGTTGTGCAACTTCTTGCTTTATTTTCTGTAGCGTGGGTAAGGGTATTAAATTGTTCATAACAATTGTGCGGTGCTGATCTGCAATGCGTTGTTCAGTTACTGTGATGTGAGGATATCTCTCTTTGAAAGTGTTACATAAGCGTTGTCTGTAAGCTGTAGTGTCCGTTTCTGATTTAGTGACTGCCTAGTAGGCTCGCATGATAAAATGGTTTATATTATTGGTCCATTTCATGCGTTGGCGTGGCTTGCCTGCCTTAGTGATCGAGGGCAAAGAAGCTCTTGAAACACTAAGGACAGGTTGTGGCATTGCAGTAGCCGAACAGGGGTTGGTGCTGCTTTTGCCACCAGTGGCCCTGGGAGATTGTGGCATATTTTTCGAATGTGAGCCTCTGCCTAACCCTTGGTTAGGACCTTGGTAAACCGGGTGACATCTGAGCCGGCATCAGATAACGCACTAGCACTAATCATAATGATCACCAATAAACGAGTAGTCCTGTTAGCCATCTCCATCATCAGCAGGCCCTTGGTTGATGTAATCAGCTCATCAGCCCTACTGGGTCATCTGGACCCTCAAGATTAATCTAAGGATAGAGTAGATCAGACCTGTTAACCAGGGCTATCTAAGATTTTGCCCCCCTCGCACGACGTGGACGTAGGACTACACGAGGGTTATTTTTATTATATTATTATTATTATTATTATTATTATTATTATTATTATTATTACCTAACAATAATAATGTTGATATTTTTAACGACCCTTGTCTTCAACTTTTTAAATAGTTTGAGTTTTTGTCTCAATTTAATTAAATTTTTTTTTTTTATTAGTTATTTGTATTTCTTCATTAACCCCGTTTTTGGGCAGTCGCCTGTTGGGGGACAACATGAGTCTTAACCCTCTGGTTTATCTGGTTGGTTGCTCCCTGTTGTTGTTACAATTCAATTCAATTCAATTCAATTATTATTATTAGTGAGTATTCCAAAGGAATAGTTGGCCAAAAGGCAAAGTATCCATTAAATAGAAACGGTCGTCAAAGTAAAACAATTTTAAATCTTTGCATGACCAGTTGGTCTCTCTAATAAAAGTTTTGTTAGATAATATTCTTTTATGCTTGCTTTAAAAATGCCTGCAGATCACTTGGCATTTAGGAGATTTACATTCAATCGGAATGGTACATATGTTTATTGACAGTTCATTCCATTCTCTTATCGTATTGTATGGAAGATGTCTTAATGTCTTATTAGTCTCTTAAAAATGGCGATATAATCCTAGGACTCACTATCTTATACCTATAACCTGTCTCAGCTTCAGTTGAGAGTGACGTCGTGGAATGAGGTCCCTTACCAGACCTAGTGCACAACATCGTATCCTTTCGCCGTTAAAAGAATAAGCTATTCTAAGGCTATGTATGCTACATTACACCATCATTTAATTGCGTGGCTTCTCGAAAGTAGAATAGTCGAATGGTGTCTATCAGATATCATTTTTTTAAATTGATGTTTAAAGTATTTTAACTCCTCTTCGTGAAAACTCGATCGTCTTTCGTTTCTGACACATCTCTTTCACGCAGGAACAAGAGACTCCGCCATTTTACAATCAAATAATTTCGACTACAAACTGATTTCATTTTTTTTTTTTATTATTTTTAATTTCGTCAAATGGCTTTTCTATCCGCCGATTTATTATTATATCGAGCAGAAAAATGTGAAATATTATTCCAGAAAGAATTTTGAACTTATACAGAAAATTATTCAAACTATTTTTCTTGCGGATGAACTGTAGCCGCTTCACTCGTGACGCCACTCTCAACTGAAGCTGAGACAAGGTATAGCCGTGTTTCTTGATTTAACTGTTTTTTGAAGCCAATCCTGCATAAATGATACCGGGTGCTGTGAGTTACGTAGAGTGCCCGAATGTTCTGACAATATACCGACAATACGTAACATCTCAAATGTTGGTACCCTTTGTACTTTACATAACTAAGTTATCGATTCATATTTAGTTGCCCCATAAGCAGTTCTTAAACCATTATATGCCACTTTCATTCTCTGTATATACTTTGCTGGAGCACTTGCCCAGAAGACAATGTTGTAGGTCATATAGGGAAGTATATTCATTTCAATGACAATTTTTATTTCCTTATAGGTTAATATTGATCGAAGCCTCTTCAAAAGGTATCTTCTACTTTTTAATCTTGATATTATAATCTCACTTTGCCTACTAAACTGAAGGGTATTATCTTAGGTAAAACCCAAAAACGTCAAATAGTAGGCTGTAACTGTCTTTCGTGCTGTAGTTAAAATTTTTGTTTTATTAATTATTCAGCTGCATACCTCGGTAACAATACCATTCTTCCATAATCTCTAAGTCATGTTTTATGCCGTTTCTTCTTCTTGATTTTCTTTGTATGGCATATATAAAATATGGTCATCAACATAACTAAGTATCTTCAGCTTAAACTCCAATTGATATAAGGTAGATGTGGCCACTGGAAAAAACAAAAAGCCCAAACCTGAACCTTGTATCACTCCTCTAGTAGATTCATGATAGGTTGGTGGTTCGCCATCCATAGCATTCATTCTAGCCTTGAAATAATCCTTAATAAGATTCAAATATTTGCCCTCAACTCCAAACGATTTCAACTCTTCATACAATTGGTGGCTGGATATTGTATCAAAGACTTTTGATACATCTGTTTGAACTATTTTAAAATTCTTCCCTTCATCCAATGCTTTGATGGCTGACATATACAGGGTTGTTTTGAATTGAGTACAGATTTTTTGGGAGATGATAGAAGAGGTCCTTAGAAGTATTTTTTGTCATATGAACGTGGGGTACCCGCAGCTCCGTTTACTTACAATACTGCATTGAACAATCAAATGACACCGGGACGCAGTGTGAGT
This sequence comes from Rhysida immarginata, assembly GCA_023313115.1. Classification (NCBI taxonomy): domain Eukaryota; kingdom Metazoa; phylum Arthropoda; class Chilopoda; order Scolopendromorpha; family Scolopendridae; genus Rhysida; species Rhysida immarginata. The sequence goes on from JAHWFO010056088.1 coordinate 62,805, forward strand.
TGGTTGGCCTAGATTATTTTATTTTTAACAATTAACACAAGCAATATACTGTAATAACTTTTAAAGTAATTGTTTGCAAAAAAAATTTCAAGGTGCACGTGCTTGTTTGTTGAAAAGTCTTAGGACAAACTTCGTCAAGGAGATTCCATGGTAACCCCTTTGTAAAATACGATTAGTCCATATGTAAATGAACTAATCGCATTCTGGGAAAGCAGTAGGTGAAGATTTGTTTTAAAAAGTTCACTTGATGTGTTAATTCTTAAAAATAAAATAATCTAGGCCTACCAACACACACTGTGTCCCGGTTTCATAAATATGTACAGGGTAACAAAACAATTAAGTACATATCCAGTAACAATTTACATGACAACTCAATTCCTCTTTTGTATTATCGTGATAATTACAAGTTTTTGTTTGACGAAGTTGTTTTAACTTGTGATTAAAATTATTATAACTACTTTGCATGACAATATCAATTGGCAGTAAATTCCATAAACTAATTGTATCCGGAAAAAAAGACTTTGCAAAAAACTTACATCTACAAGCTATTTTTTTGATCTTATTTTTATTATCAATTCTATTGGAGATATAGTTTGGAGACTCTAGGAAATTTTCTTTTTTAAGATTACTCAAGTTATTAAAGATTTTATAAAGGGTTTTTAACTTTAATTCTTTCATTCTAATCTGCAATTCAGGCAAATTTAGGCTATTTCTTAATTTTGTTACACAAGAATGCCTATCAAAATTGTTGAAAATAATACGAACAGCCCTGTTTTGAATTTTTTCAAGTTTAACAATTGAACTTTCACAGTAAGGGTCCCAGCAAATAGCACAATATTCAAGAATGGATCTAACTAAAGATTTGTACAGGACTAATTTGACTTTCATACTTAGACCTTTCGATATTGAGCGAAACAAGTAAAGTGCTTTATTTGCTTTACCGATAATATATTCAACATGTTTTTTCCAACTTAAGTTTTTATCAACAATTACCCCTAAGATCTTTATGGAGTCAGATTTAACTAAGTCACAACTGTCAGTGTTGTAATTAAAAGCAAAAACATTATCGGCTTTGACCCTTGAAATATTCATATAGTAAGACTTTGACCAGTTAACAGCCATGCCCCAAATTTTACACCAATGAGAAATAAAATTTAGATCCTGCTGAAGATCAATTTGATCGGCTGCACTGTTAATTTGCTTAACTAATGTCCCATCGTCTGCAAAATAGAGATCTTTATTAGACATCCCCTGTAGTAAGTCATTTAAATACAGATTAAAAAGAAGAGGCCCACTAACCGATCCCTGCGGGACACCAGAGAGTATCTCACAAGGCTCTGACAATACACCATCAACTAAAACGCTCTGCACACGCCCAGTAAGACAATTTCTAAACCAGGTTACAAGTTTATCACCAAAACCATATTTGGATAGTTTCAGAAGTAAAAAACAAATAAATGGAGGGGAGTTAAACTCTTTGGAGGGAGGCATAAGTTACGTGTTATGCAAGTGATTTTTCAACATATTTTAATTTGTTTTGTACATAAATGTGTTAAGAATAATAAAATACCAAAAACTCAGTCAAAAAATAAATATAATAAATTCTTATATTTTTATAAACAAAAAATTCAATACTACTAAAATATATAAAAATGGATTTTAGTGCGTCTTGGTATTTAGCAATCTCTGGACAGGATTTTGAAGCATCTAAACATAATGCTAATCTATGAGCTACCCAATAAATTCCTATTACTTTATTATTTTTCTCTTGACGATACCGCAACGGTGACGATTGGAATTAGGAAATTCCATTGGTTCAAAAGTTAAATCCCTATGAAAATATTCAACAATACTGATTGATGAAAGTTAAACTCTTAATCTAATGATTTACGGACGGAAAAGTGTGATAGTGTCCAAAGTTATATTAAGAAAACTAATATATGTATTATAAGATACAGAGAAAAAAGACATTAATAAAAAAAAAAAATTAAAAACTTTTAATATGATTAAATATCATGGGTGGGGAAACTCCCCTCCTGAAAGTTTTTTGGGAGCGATTTTAAAATTTTGGGGGAGAATCCCGCCATCCCGCCCTGAATTTCAAGCCCTGGAAGGTATTATTGTTACTTTAGATCTCTTGTTGTCCTTTATACGACTATATAAGAGGCAATCGAATATGATCCCATTATGATCACACCTCGGAATCGTCATCCAATGTTGCATCTAGGCTAGAATAGAAGGGCATGGCACTCTGCCTTTTTTCAACGCGCCCTGCCCTTTTTCAACGCGCCCTGCCTTTTCTGAGCGCAGCCTGCCCTTTTTCGTTGGATTTATTTAAACTAACCATTAAAATGTGCGCTTATGTCTCTGATTTGCCCTACTTTCTGACCAAATGTGCCCTAATTATTGTTCATTTCCCTGCCCTGCCATTTTGCTAGATGTAATCCTGGTCATCATCATCATATTGTTCCAATATAAGTCCTTTGATATGTACACATGATCAATTAAAGTCTCAGTACATGCCGTTACTCTTGTTGGATCCTTAACAATTTGTTTTAATTGATGTTCTTCTGTAGCTGATCTTAACCAATTTATATCATTAGATGGACGAAGTTGATCACAATTGAAGTCTCCTAATATAATGTAGATAAGGGCCATCATTGATGAGAACATCTATACACGTATCCATCAGTACGTAAGCTGGGCGGTAGAACATACTTATTCTTAAGTCACAATTATGTATGTTACATTGTACCGGATGATGCAGTCAATTTCTGACCATTTCACTCGAATGACGTGCATTAGGAATAAGCAATTGAAAGAATATGAGCGCCATATCGAATTTCTAAATAGTTGCAGTTTGTATTGTTGCAACGGCGCTGCATGAAAATCGTATTGTTGAAAAATTTTTGATTTTTATAATTTCATTTGACATTATATTTATAAAATGTAGTGTATTTGCATGTACTTCTGAATAAAATGAAAAGGAAATCCAATTTCAGTATAACATTTTGTCTGATTGCATTTTGTCCCTTATCCTCTACTTTCAGTACTGTACCTTCAATTAGCATTTTTATTAAAAGAAACTGTACACGTGCAGACAAAATATAATATGTATCTTTATTCATTTCATATTCAGTTTAAAAGAGATAAATCAGCTGAAATCGGTTCGAACGCAGTTGACAAGAGCCACGGTTTCATATACACATGTACAGTTTCCTTTTCGTTTATGTTTACTTAATAAAAAGTCAGTTGAAGATCCAGTATTGAATATAGAAGGTACAGTACACTAATTCAATTTTTATATGAATTTCCTGTTGCCAAAAACTAATAAGAAAATAATTTCTCAAAAAAAGATTGTAAATTCAACTTAAAAACTGCTTCGATCTCACGAAGTTTTATTCTGTCCTGATGAACTTCATATGAAATTAGCATATAGTATACATCACAGTACTTTTATTATATGGTAAAAACGAGGGTGAATCAAGAAGTAAGTTACACTCAGCACCATCTATGGTCGAAGAACGCCGACATCATTCTCAGTTTTTAAGCATGTTGCATGTATGTCTATATTTGCAATGTGTTCACGCGTTACTGCGTACGCAAGAGTATTGTTGTCTCAGCGTAGCAACTGATCCTACACTTCAAGTTGGAGATTCCCAGAACAAACAGTTTTTTGTGGGCGAAAGGCTTAAATTGCACTGAAATCCATACGGAAATTTGCAGTGTCTACGGAGATAATGTGATTTCTTGTCCTGCAATGTGAAGTGGTGCTAGCAGTTAGAAAATGGGCTCTCAGATTTGACGAACGAATACCGCGCAGGAAGACTATCCACGTCCAACACTCCCAAGCACATTGCCCGCATTAATGAGATGATTCTGGAATATCGACGAATCAGAATTAAATATGACCTGGGAGAAAAACAATTCCACACTGATGATGATTATGTCAAAGAGACCTGGGAGGAAAACAATTCTGCACTGATGTCAAAGATGCAGTGCTGGCATGGATGAAAAACACTGGAGCGGATTTTTACCGCAGCGTCTTGCAAAAATGAATTTCACGTTCAGACAAGTGTTTACTATTGTTGGGTGATAATGTAGAAAAGTGAAATAAATGGTGCACGTTTCATCAGAATGAGTGTATGTGGTCTTAACTTACATGTGTATTTACTGTCTCAGAGTGTGATTTGCTTTTTGATTCACCCTCGTATAATGTACAGTTTATTATACAGTACGTTACTTCATTTTTTATTTGAATTTCCTGTCATGATGAACAAGTACGAAAGTAACTTAACAAAAAACGTGGGAAGTTCAAAACTGCTTCAATCAACGAAGTTTCCAGTTGCTGGTTTACCATACAAAACTATTGCTGATGATAATGATGAAAATGAAGAATGTGAAGAAGAATGTTTGTTTTTTATTATTATTTTTTTCTTTCAGATTTCAAAAATTCCGATTTTGAAAGTTTCGAATAGGGTAGTGATTTTTATTTATCTACAAGGGTGTTATGCCCGGTGCAACCGAGCAGAGGCAATAAGCAATATCAAATCATTTTCTTTTGTTACGTCATTTACTTTTGTTGCGTCACATACTTTTGTTGCGTCACTTGCTTCACTTGCCAATGAAAAGCCCGGATTTGCGTAATATGACAGACTGATGAAGCACTTTATATATTAAGATTGTGGTATCCCGTCACCAGGCAGGAGTGGGGATACTCATGAGTCCCCGGCTGGGAGATTATGTTGCAGATTGGACCCCCTTAAGTGTGGTTTCCACGTCACCAGAAAACGGAATCAGAAAATCAAAACTGAATTTTTCCGGTAAGAATGATCTGGTAGCGAGAGCTGTCCCACATCAACAGAAATATACGTCAGAAAATGATATCCCATTCGCCATCTGCCGTCAATTACTGTTCTACTGCTTCTCTTACTACTCCAAATCCAAAGCAGACGAGCCCACAAACCGCAGCTGTTGCTATGAGGTATCTCTACTCAACGTTGAGGATTTTGGGTTTGAAATCCACAGGCTCTTAATAAAATGCCATTTTGATAAAATACAATTCACAGTGATAAAGGCAGTTTATTTATCCACTTGTAATTATTATTATTATTATTATTATTATTATTATTATTATTATTATTATTATTAATTTTGCAAACTTTGTGTTATATTTTTCTTATCAGACAAAGCATAAATACTGCATGCACCCTGCACAAATTTTATTAGGAATGAAAATTAACTATTGCCTTACTTTACCTGCATTTAGATTATAATGACTTCTTTTTTGTAGTCTTTAATGAAATGTAATAAATACTTTTCATTTTATGAAACAATAGCAGTAGCAAATTGGAAAATTGAGATTATGATTATAAAATGAGTTATGCACTTTCATGCATGCTGTTTCTCTTCAGCTTTTTCCCATTTCCACATGGGGTCGCTGTATTAATTTGGCAATGATTTTTTACGGCCGGATGCCCTTCTTGACGTCAACCTCATGAGAGGAAATGTTAGAGAAGAGACAAACACAAATATCCATGCCCTTGGCAGGATTCGAACCCGCAACTCGCTGGGTCCGAGAGCGATAAGACCTGCGCTTTAACCCTCTCGGCCACTGAGCCGGCTAAATGCATGCTAAAATGAATTAAGGAAGAAAAGAAGAAAAAAAATCGAGGACTGCATTTGAACCTGCACCTATAAAATGAAACGCCTGCACTTTACCGCTGTGCTACAACAATACAATAGATTTTATTGCTAACATTTAGATATTTATAATGCATTCATATTGATGAGAAACTTTTATGATTTTTTTCTCTCTGGAAACTCCTCCAGTCAATGCGAAGCAGCTTTTTTCAATATTTTCTTTTCATTATTAGGCATATTCTTCGGATTTCACCAAGGAAATGGAGAGATTGCATACTCGATTCTATAGAGACAGCAATGGCGGTGAGGAGCCTGACGCAATGACGTCTTTGCAATACTGTCTTCTGATTGGTTTTCCGTTGTGTAGCAAAATGGAATGGAAATTTTTCTTCAACATTGCTCAACTAGCTTTTCTGGTGACCAAAACGGAATGGAAAGGAAATGACGTCTTAAAAATTTTCCGTTGGGGTTCTGTTCTGGCGCGATTCTGGTGATGTGGAAACAACGCCTTAGGTGGAAGACTGTGTCTCCTGAGGCTTCAGATAGGAAACGGTCTCTCTGTCTATTCGTTGGATATGCTCCGAATGCAGTCACAGAGTACCCACTCTTTCTAAATGAAGTTGATGCTGTTCTTAGCAGGAGAGGGAGTGCAGATTCTGTCATCCTGGTGGGCGACTTCAATGCACATGTAGGGGCTGATGACCGAACTTGGTAAGGTGTAAATAATAATAATTAACTGGAGATGCTCTCCAAGCATAGGTAATGATTTTTCAATTAAAAAATGGAAGGATAAATTCTGCGAACCGGATTCGAACCAGGGGATCTAGGCTGAACTCATCGACAAGCTGTCGATCTCGACAAAATCTAACCGTCGATAAGTGGCTTATTACACATTTATACACAAATTTACACACGTATGGCTAGATGATATACACTGATATACACAAGTTTACTTACTTTTAAACATTTATCCATGTATACACATAAATACATATATAAACACATACCTGTAGACACACTATATTATTTTCACAGTTCGAGTTTCGTAGCACAAGAGAGTACTTCATGTATGTAAATATTTTTAAACAAGTTTTTGTTAATATTTTTAGAATATGTGTATTCTTGAGCTGTGTGTATTTAGCCTGCAGGCCGGAAATGAAGGAAAAAAGATTTTAATAAGAAATCTGTTGCGAAATTCTGAAATAACGATCGCCAAGTGCATAGTCGACTGCTCTTGAATTGTAGACAAGAATGGCAGAATTGTAGGCAGTTGTCGATGGTCAAAGTCTACACTCGAAAATCGACGGTGTAGAGTCTGTACACTGTAGACTCTGTAGATAAGTAGACAAGTGTACACTGTAGACTCTGTAGACACTGTAGACAAGTCGTGTTCATGCTAGCTCGAATCGACAAATGCGTCATTAACCACGTGACCATCGACACTTGTCGACAGTCGACTGCTTGTCGATGAGCTCAGCCTAGACCCCCAGGAACCTCGACTATCATACCCCAATTGGTAGAGGCATCGGCCATGATAGTCGAGGTTCCTGGTTCGAATCCGGGTCGCAGAATTTTTCCTTCCATTTTTCAATTGAAAAATCATTGGTAAGGTGTGATTGGGAGGAATGGTGACACTGATTTAAATACGAATGGGAGGTGCTTATTGGACGTCTAGTTGTAACAATGGACTTTCCATCATAAAAACCTTCTTCCAGCATAGGGATGTCCATATGTATACGGTACAGGGATGCAATGGATCTGAAGTCACTGATTGATTTTGTAATCGTATCAGCTGACTTATTCCGATCAGTGTTGGATACTCGTGTGAGAAGAGGGACAGAACTATCAACTAATCACCATCTTGACTGCACTTTGCAGTTCTCTGAATCCATGCCAACCAAGCAAAATACTAGGTCCAGACAGATTTGGCACATCAAATGGGAGGCATTGGAGGATAGAGCTGTGAGGAAGACCTTTGCAGATAACATATCTTCAAGTTTCAAAGAACTACCCAGTGATCGTGGTACTGTTGAAGAGGAGTGGCGAGTTGTTTAAAACTGCTGTGATTACTTTGGCTGCATTGTGCTATGGTCGTAAGCGACTGAGTGTGGCGCAGGGCAGTGAGAAAAGGACTGCATGGTGGAACGGTGAAGTCCAAGAAGCTGTCAAGGCAAAGAAGGAAGCCTATTTGCTGTGGCTTGCAAATAAGTCACCTTCGAGTCGAATGCGGTACACTGAGGTACGAAAAGCAGCAGCAAAGACAGTGTTAGCAGCTAAAGCCAAGGCCTGGGAGAAGTTCGGGCAGAAACTGGAGGCAGACTATAGTTTGGCAAACAAGTTATACCAGCAGACCATGCGCTGCCTCCGTGGAAAGAAGTTTCTTTCATCACAAACTATTAAGAGTTCAGATTGGAGGCTTCTGAAAACTGAGGAGAGCATATTGCATAGTGGAAGGAATACTTTGCATCTCTTCTTAATTCGGTGACGGCAACAACTGAGGCTCATGAGATGCACCTTGGAGCGGAGAATAGTCACAGTAGTATCACCAAAGCAGAAGTCAGATGGGCAATTAAGTCTCTGCAGACTGGCAAAGCTGCAGGTGATGATGAATTACGGTCCGAGATGTTAAAGCCGTTAAATCGGGATGGCATCCTGTGGATGACTTGGGTGTGTCAGGTTGCTTGGATATCTGGCCAGGCCCCTAAGCAATGGCAGACTGGAATTGTGATCCCTATCTTCAAAAGGGCAGGTCGGAGAGATTGCAACAACTATCTCTATGCTAAGCATTCCTGGGAAAGTGTACGCTAAGTATCTGGAGAAGAGAGGTCGGGAAATAGTCGACTCCAAACTGTCGGGGAAGCAGTGCGATTTCCAACCTGGCCGAAGCACGACGGATCACATCTTTGCTTTAAGGCAAAGGCAAATCTTTGAGAAATCCTGGGAATATGGAAAAGATGTATATGCTTGCTTTGTGGACCGCTTGCTTTCTGGACCTCGAAAAAGCATATGACATAGTTCCTCTGGCAAGTGTTGCAAGAGTATGGAGTGGATGGGCAATTACTGATTGTATCATGTCTCTGTATGAAAGCTCTGAGATGTGTGTCCGGATAAATGGCATTAAGTCAAGACCGTTCACCATGGGTGTTGGACTCAGCCAAGGGTGCGTACAGTCGCCCCTCTTGTTCATTATCTTTATGGACTGGATAGACAGGGGCAGCCGAGACGATGAGCGTGTTTGTGTGGGCGACTGCTTGGTGGATATGTTGCTCTTTGCTGACGACCTTGTCCTTCAGCATGCACTAGACCGGTTTGCAGCCAAATGTGAAGAAGCTGGGATGAAGATCATTTTGGCTAAGACTGAGGTTCTGGTTCTTTCAAGACAGCCTGCTCAGTGCGTTCTCCATGTTACGGGAGCCCCATTGAGACAGGTGAAAAGTTTAAGTATCTCGGGATTGCATTCATTTGTGATGCGCAGCAGGAAAAAGAATTGGATGCTCAGATCGATGCAGCAAGCTGTGTCAGACGTGAACTGTGGCGATCTGTGGTAACGAAATGTGAGCTGGGAAACCAAGCGAAGCTCTCCGTATTCAAATCTGTCTTTGTCCCCATTCTCACCTACGGTCATGAGTCTTGGGTAATGACCGAAAGAGTGCGATCGCGGGTACAAGCGGCCGAAATGAGATTTCTGAGAGGTGTTGCAAGTGTTATGCTACCAGATAGAGTGCACAGCAGCACGATAAGGGAGTCTTTAAGGGTTGAGCCGCTACTTCTCCGCATTGAGAGATCCCAGTTGCGCTGGTATGGCCACGTGATACGGATGCCGCAAACTAGTCTTCCTAGGCAATTGTTATTTTCCAAGCCGGTGGGTAAGAGACCAAGGGGTCGGCCTAGAACCATGTGGCTAGACTACATGGAGAATCTGGTTATGAGTCGCTTGGATATTACCAGGGAGGACATGCTCTTGATGATGGAAAATCGCGATAGCTGGAGATCCTCCATAGGGCTGCTACCCTCGCAACCCTAACGGATAAGCGGGTTTGAAAAGTAAGTATTATGGTATTGCCAATATTGTAGACCAAGTTCAATTTTTATGTACCATGGGGACTGCGAATCCGGAATGCTCAGGACCAGAAGCTTCCCGGATTTGTGGTTTTTCCGGATTCGTGGTCTTTTTCTTTGGGAGAAGTTACACAATACTTGTGTAATTAGTTTCTGACGAGTGTTATTTAAAATTTATCTTAAAATAAAAGTTTTTCACAATTATACAATAAAAGTCATTATTTTAATATAATCTTATTTAATAATGTAATTATATTATGAGATTTTGTCCCAGTCTTTTTTTTTTTTTTTTTTTTTTTACCAAATATTTTATAACTTCAAGATCGTTCTTCACGTTTGGTTAGCCACTGTCAAAATTAATTTTTCTTTTAATGTTTCTATAAATTGTCACATAATTCATTAAAACTGTGTATTATTTTTACTTCAGCAGAAGAGTGTTAGAAATTGCAGGGAAATTCAGTTAGGATCTGTGTTAAAACAACATTTCAAAAGTGCAGAAAATTCGTTGGTGAATTAGGCCTATCGGAATGTATACATTGTTGGGGATCAGGCGTAACACTCTATTCTGGAAATGCATTAAATCATCTAAAATACTCAAGACTGTGCCTTGTGAATATACACTGTCACACTGAATTATGACCACCTGCTTAGTAATGGGAGTAGCCACCCTTCGCTGCTATAACTGCTGCTAGGCGTCGTGGTATGGATGCAAGAAGTGCGCAGTATGTGTCCTATGGTATGGCAGTCTATTCCGCCTGAAGCGCTGTCCACAGCGCTTCGAGAGTCGTAGGTGGAGGGTCCAGCTGCCATACATGGCGATCAAGGTGCTCCCACAGATGTTCGATTGGATTGATGTCCGGCGAATTAGCGGGCCAAGGGAGCACTCGAAAATCAGTAGTGTTCCTCAAACCAATCCAGAAGGAGACGTGCCTTGTGGCAGTTTGCATTGTCCTGCTGGAACATACCATCTCATTGGGGAAATATCGTTAGCATGTACGGGTGCACCTGTCCGCTACGATTGACAGATAGTCACAGGCATTCAAATTGCCCTCTAGACGAATCAGTGAATCTAACTGCTCCCAAGAGAAGATCCCACACACATGCACACTACCCCCATCAACCTGTTTCCGGCCCGCAATAGTCTCCTGCAGTCTTTTTTCATGGCGTTCACGATGCACTCGCCATCGCCCGTCCATCTTGTAGAGCAAAAACCTTGACTCGTCGGAGAAGGCGACCTTAGCCCATTCGTCTGTGGTCCAATGGCGGTGCTCACGTGCAAAGTCTAGGCGTCATTGACGATGACCCCTGGTCAACATGGGTGCCGCAACCATGTGTCGACTGTTCAGGCCTATCCGTAGCAGGGTGTGTTCAACGGTAATGTCGGATACACGTCTGTTGGCACCACTGGTGAATCTGGTGGTCAGTTGATGGACTGGCTCTCCTGTCACCTTTTACGAGTCGTCGTAGGCGCCGCTCACCCCGTTAATCGATGGCTCGTGACCCTTTACAGTGATGGCGTTAGGACGCGATTTCTGTCCTTGCTGTCCACTCTTTGTACACCTTCACTACAGCGGACCGTGAACAGTTCACAAATTCCGCCGTTTCAGAGATGGTGCCATCCTTGCTGTGATAGCCTATTATCATCCCTTTTTGGATGCCCGTTAAATCCGGACGTTTACCCATCTTGAGGCTCATGCACCTGCCGTTTGATGCATCAGCTTTAAAGGTTTCTCAGCCTATTTTGCAAATTTTGCAATGTGTGCCTTGAGGAGGGCTGGTCATAATTAATTGATATGACAGTGTAATTTGTTAAGGAATTTTTAACTAAAGCTAAATTTTATTCAGCAAATACGGCACAAAGTAACTTCCGTGAGTCTTAAACATTCTTTATCCATCGATGTTTCAGCACTCTACGTTTGTTTGTTTTTTGGTTTTTTTTCCTCTCTTCGGTAAATGTTTAGCATTAATTTTGTGCATGCTACGTGGGTGATATTGAAAATTAATTACCGTAATTTTTGGGGTATGATGCGCGCATTAGGCGTGAAAAAAGTTTAAAAAATCATTGCTGCGTATTATGGACGGTGTGCATAATAGGCCGATAATAAAACCTGGTGAAGAAGTTGGGGTGGGGGGGGGGGCATCAAAAGAAGTTGGTGCTGACAAACTTTTATACTACCTTTGGTTTTTATTATACAATATTATACAGTAAATACAATATACATTATATTTATTCACTTTATATTCCACATATAAATATACTTCACGTTTATTTAATGCAAAAGCGAATTCAGTGGCTCTCTTCCATTTCCCGTTCATAAAACCAAGGATACCAGGTTTTTTCAGCAACCTTTAAGATGGCTGCCTGAAGATGAGATGTCTGTTAGCCAGCCAGTGTTTTAGTGACTGTTATTCTGTGTGAACTCTGTAATAATAAAGTTCAAAAGTAAGGCAAATTACTTTGCCATTAACTAGAGCTGACACAATAATAAATGCAATACATGAATGCAACCAGTCTTGATGATATCAATCAAAGAAGTTAGGGGACGCTATTCCGTAGTTTTTCCAATGTTTGCTACTATAATCGATCTTCATAAAGATGTGGGGACAAAACGTTTGAATTATCAAATGGATATCTATCAATCATTCATTTGCATGACAGATATTACAAGAAAATACAATTTGAATGCTTTTGTGAAAGCAGAAATTACCTCTCCTGTGGATGATTCAATTATGAGAATAGAAGACTGGGAAGAAGAAGAAACGGTAATTAGGCCTAACAAAGAACTCTGACACCGACGATTCCGATTTTGAAAGAAATTAAATACATTTATTTCAGATAAAATGTAAGTTTAACTGTAATGAATAAATTCTTTTATATGATCATTTATTTGGAAAATTTAATTTCTTCATTTTATGGGAATATATAAAGTCTAAAGCTTTTAAAAATCAGATGACCATAATGCACTGCGCGTTTGAACAAATATGGCGGAGCACTCCCTGATGTTGAATCGCTATCTTAGGTACATAAAATGCGTATAATACGCGATGCGCATTATGCACTGAGATTTTTTTCCAGAAACGCGAAAAAATATGACTGCGTATTATACCCCAAAAATCACGGTATATCAATGAATGTTATTTTTTCTTAATATAATTTTTTTTCCCCACGGTGGCTAATGACGTGGCACTATTGCTTCTTGTTTCACCAAATTGTGAAGACTTCTTTCGCATAGATACATTAAAATTTGGCGATTCAATTTACGGTTAGTATGAAAGTTTTCATTTATACATGCGCCAGTTTCCTTTTTCTTGCCAAGCACTATAGGTCAATTCGTTTTATTTTTACACTTTTTTCAAGGGGGGGGGGGTAACTTGCTGCAGCCAGTTGTAAGTTTTTATTTTAAGAGAAGATGAATTTCAGCACTGCGGCCTATCCATTGCTGCGGTGTTACTACTGTAAATTGCTGTATTTGCTTTGCTGAAAGTTATTTTAATTTATTGATATTAAATTAATTTCAAGTTTTTTATTTTTTCCCTTTTTTGTAGCCATTACAGCCCATCTGAAGGACAGTCTATAAGGAATCCTTATCATGCAATGTATGCATCTTGTATTCCAGTATCTGCTCAGGATAGTGAACTTCAGAGCTTATCTTCTGGTGCACATACAGATGACACCCTATCACAAACAGATAGTAGTGTGTAAGTTGATTTTATCAAAATTTTTAAATAAAAAGAAATGAATTTATAAGTAAAAATCTGTAATTTAAAGTTCTATGAGACTTGTCAGTTTCAGTTCTTGAGTTCTTACACTTTTTTAAATATTTGCATTTAATTTTAATTTTTAGAAAGCAACAACAGTCGTACCCACATATAACGAACCTTGTTATAACAAAATAGCAGTTATAGCGAAGTTAATTGAAATTCCCAACAACAGATTCATTGAAACTGTATAAATCTTCTCTGCTTATAACGAAATCTGATTTCACGAAAATACGTATGTAAAAAATCATTTTATGGGCTATTACACAACTTATGTTTGGATAAAGCGAAATTTTGAAAAGTAAACATTTTTTCGAGCTTAAAATTTACATTGGGGTAGTTTACTCAGTAGGAGCAGAGGATGAGGAATACAGTAGTAGAGAAACGCGAAAAGGAAGTACTTATTTTGGGAATATTTATATTGCCTAGCAACACCCGAATTCCATGTATACTCGTATCTTTGACACGTGTGACTCTTTAAGAAATAAGAAGAAAATGTTTAGATTTCGACACCATGATTAAGATCATAAAGGAAGTAAGTAGAAGCTGAAGGAGAAAAAGAGACATATAACTTTTCAGGGCTGCCACTTAAGACTACAAAGTGACTCTTTGCGACTTTTTTTTTTTATGCAACTAATTTTTGGAAAAATTATGAAAAGCGAGTATTTTTTACAAAATTGATAAATAAATTATGGATTCTTATTATAAGCTTATATCATCATTTATACCATATATCACTATTGGAGGGATATCATTTAACAAACCTAGAGGAGAGCTTAAATATCCAAATTTAGCAGCTCTGATTAAAGTATGTTTAGCACATGGCATTGAATAATGAACTCAAGGAGTTCGAAATACGTATATGCGAAATAAGATTCTAATTGTGGACGAGGTGTTCTCCCTGGTTATTATGTTTAGTTTTGTCTCATGAATGTTGAGAGAGGTTTCTCCAAATCGAAGTTAATTCTTTTGGAAGAAAAACAATCATCGTCAGAAAAAAAGTTAAACTCAAGTTTAGCATTGTAGATGTTTAAAATTTTATGGAAACCGTGTAGTATTGATGCCTATAACTAAAGAATTGGTATTGATGGCAATGGATGCGTATAAGTCATAAGGAAGAGGAAAAGAATAAAAAAAAAAAATGGAAGAAATGAAAAAGAAGGCAAAAGAAGCAGAACATACACAATAGGAACAGATAAATAAGCATAAGCTTAAAGAAAGACAGTAGAAAATTATAGAAATGGAAGAGAGGGCAGTTGCGACAGTGAAAGAAAGGAAAAAGACAAGTGCCCTCTGATTCATTGTTTCGAGAAGCCAATGATATATTAAAATGTGCACCCACACGCAGAGGAGGGTCTTGATTTACAAGGCCTGCGCTCCGAGCGACTCCCACGTGGTGGGGCAGGATTGCTTGAACTCTCGTAATATTCAGAGTCGAACTAATCCTCAGGATTCAAAATCTTGCGTGCCCTGTTCACTATATCATACTAACAAGGGAATCCCATGAACATACAGGGTGAATACAAAAGTCTGAAACCCCCTTTTATTTTTTGAACCGAAGCAGATATGTCAATTTTGATGAATCCAATGAATAGGAAGTTGTGGGTGGCTTATCCCATGGTGCACTTTTCATCATCCCAAATTTGCAAATTAGGACACATTCAAAATTTTTCTCAAAAACCGTAAGGGATAGAGAAAAAAACCCAATTGTAAACTTGTTCAGCATAAAAAAACAAACAAAACAAAAAAAATCGTCCAAATCGGACCAACCAATCACCCACAATCACGTGGTGAACTGTTTGTAGCTTACAAACAGTCACACTGCACAAGGAAAACTGAATGTTGATATTTCCACCATGTAAAGCATGCAAATCAAAAAATTAATATAAATTACCATACTCACATTCACTTCCATGAGGAAAAGCAAATAAAAGGCATGTTTCAGCACGCAGAAGACAGAACAATTCCAGGATGGCAAGCTACATTGTTGAAATGGTTAACATGATCTTCTGAGGCAAGGAGAAACCTACAAGCTGCAGTTAGATTGTATCCAGACAGATACCCTAACGAACGCCATCCATCTCGTCAAACAATGCGTCACGTTATTCAAAGATTCGAGGTTACAGGGAATGTTAATGCAGAACGAGGACGACCAAGGGCACAAGGTGACAAGGATACAACAACACTAGTTCTGGCTCCAGTTGCTGCAAATCCCCAGACAAGCAGCAGAGCAATTGCTGCAGATGTTTGGTGCCATCAGAGAACTGTTCTCAACACGCATGCAGGGTGACCACTCCTCCTATAGTTCCTATATTCTCCTATATTTCCCTCCCCCTCCTATAATTTCCCATATTTTGCAAAAAAATCCTGTATTTCCTATATTTTCTTAAACTCATCATCAAAATATATTTACCGAAGTTTTGGGGAGAAAAAACGACTTGTAAATTGTTTATTTTTTTGTTCACTAGAGGGCATTCTAATCAACGATATAAAATGAGTAGATCGCTTATGTGGCTGCCATCTTTGGGGCAATTTGATAACTGCGAAAAGTGGAACTAATCTCCATTATTACTGTGGTTGGCAAAAAACATCGCCAACTGAGAAGCCCTACCCACCCAATATCGTTCTTGCAGTCTGAAATTTCTTATGTGACATCTCCCAAATTTAGATGCTTTATAATGTCAAATATTTTCGCATTATTTACACGAATAAATGCGGTATGTAATTTCATAAATATCTATAAACAATCATTCCGGTATCACTGAAACGACAGTAACATCGTTGGATATAGACATCTTTTATGTATCAACCGACCACGATATAAATGATGATCAGGATTTTTACATGAGTAAAACATTCTGAGCCGCAGAAAGATAAAAACACTAGTGAAAGGTCAGTGGTGAACCTTTAATATATCTATTACTACAATTTGAAGCGAAACAAGGAATCGGCATTGAGTTTTACTGTTTGTCTACACAAACTACTCACGTAAACGTACGATGAAAGCATTTTTTGCCAACCACAGCAATGGCCACCATGCTTTCAAATGGGGACATGGTGGTGGCGCTGTAAGCAGCTCACGAGCGATCTACTCATTTTACCAGTCTCAATTAATATATCGTTGATCCCAAAATTCTTCGTGTTGTCATAGTCACGTGGTAGGAAACAGTGTGCTTTTATCCTCTCAGGCGTGTGTGGAAATTACTGTAGTGACATAAATATATGCTAAGTACTTAGTAGATAGACTACTTAGTCTATGTACGAGGGCTTCACAACAGTAACAACAACAACAACAACAACAACAACAACAACAACAACAACAACAACAACATGAAAATGTTAGTGGTATTCAGCATGTGATTCACGTTTCTTTGATCGAAAAGGTTAAGTCTATACATTTATTTTCTATTCGTTTATTCGAATTTAGCTGATATGGCGCCATATAAGACGAAATTTCAAGAAGCTTGGCTCGCTGAAAAGGATTCTAATGGACACGTAATCGGTTCTTGGTGAAAACGTGATCAAAAAGATGAACACAAAGTTGTATGTATGATCTGTAGCAAAGTTATTTCCATCGAAAATTCTGGAATCGACCAAGTATTACAACAAGCCAAAAGTATAAAGCACACTGAAAAGGCTAAAGTTGCGGCATCCTCGAAACAAAGTAGGATTGAAACAAATAAATTTAAACTTCAGATTCACGATGATAACGTTACAAATGCCGAAATTTTATGGGCTATGCATGGTGCTCACAGTGACTATAGCTTCCGTTCATCTGGTAATTGTTCAGAATTATTACAAGCAATGTTTCCTGATAGCAAGATTGCCCAAGATTTCAAAATGGGAAGAACAAAGAAGCATATTTGGTTAGTGACGGACTGGCACCTGTATTTCTAACAAAGTTTGGGTGAAGAGATTAATGAGTCAAAATCGCCATTTTCTGTGCACCATGATGAAACTACAAATGGACAAGTAAAAAAGCAACTTGATTTGCATGTCAGGTATTGAAGCAATGCGAAGAATGAAGTCGTTACTCACTTTTATAAGTCCATTACATTTGCAAAAGGTGAGGATGTAAGTGAGGCAATTATCAGAAATCTTGAAATGGACAAATTTTTACTTGAAGTATTTCTTATCACTGGGCTCGGATGGACCTAATGTCAATAAAAAAGTTTTCCGATTGCTTTCCTCAAAGCTCAGGGAGTTAAATTTACCTGGACTTATAAACATTGGAACATGCAATTTGCATGTAATACATAATGCCTTCCATAAGGCTTTGCTTGCATTTGGGACTGAAATTGAAGAACTTACTGTAGATCTTCACTTCTTCTTTAAACAGTCTTCAGCCCGCCCTGAAGACTTACAAAACGTACAGAAAGAAATGAAGATGCCTATCCTCCTTCCCATGAAGTATGTGCCCTCACGTTGGGTAAGTTTAGGACCAGCAGTTGAACGATTGATCGATCATGGCATGTTTATGTGGTTTACTTCAAGCACCTCAGCTCATCTGAAAAAAATCAGCCAACCTGTGTTCGATTCAAAAGAATATGCAGGAAGGTGCTACCTATGGAAAATGGAAAGGAAACTCAGGTTATCTGTCATTTCCTAATACATGTGTTGCCCATATTTGAAGAATTCTTGTCGCTTTTTCAAAGTGAAACCCCTAAAATCCATTTGCTGTACGACCATTTCTGAAAATTGTCCAGTCTTTAATGCTGAAATTTGTGAAGCTGGAAGCCATACGTGGCAATGAATGTGTAGCTAACGTGGAATTTAAATTTAGAGCAAATCAGTTGGAGGATGTTGAACTAGTAATTGGTAAATTGACGAGGAAAACTCTAAAACAGGCGAAAAACCAGGAGCCCAAGCTACTTAAACAGACAAGAAAGTTTATGTGACTGTAACAGAGTACTTGCTGGAAAAACTTCCCTTTGATAGCAGTTTGTGGAAGGATGTTCATTGTTTGAATCCTCTAAAATCAAGTGAATTTTCCAGCGTTGCAGAAATCCACAGGATTGCTAGTAATATGAAGGAGCATTTGGATGGAATGAATGATGTTGCACGCTGCATAGATGAGTGGAAATGCTTGCAGTTGTTACCATCGTTCTCACCGCAATTGGACTGGAAAATCGGAAGTTCCCTTTAATTTCAAAACTCATAAGGGCTGTGCTTATACTACCTCACGGTAACGCTACTGTTGAAAGAGGATTTTCAGAAAATGGGCTGATTGTTACTGATCAGAGGAATAACTTAGAGACCAGAACTATTAGCTCTCTCAGATTGCTGAAAGATGTCGTAAAATCACACTATGGAAAAGCACAGTGCGTGTCAATAACTAAAGACCTTCTTTCTGCGGCCCGCTCTGCCCACAGATTGCATATGTTGAGATTAGAAAAGCAACAAAGAAAACCAGCTGAGGAAGAGAAAAAGTCCAAAAAGGAATATGAAGCTGCTCGAGCAAATAAAGAGTTACAAGAAAGACAAAAAGAAGGATGCTCAATCACTGAAGGACAAGGAAGATTCCCTAAAACAGAAGGAGACTAAAATTATGTTTGATGTTAAGACTTCTCACACTGCTAAAGAGGAAGGTATGAAAATGCTAATAGAAGCTGTGAAAAGAAATGATATGGAAAAAGTGGCAGTACCTGAGATGATGATATCGGCAGCTGAAATGAAAAACACTGATGCTCATAAAAAGTCAGCAGATATTAGAAAGCAACAAAGTGATGTTGAAGGTAGAAAGAGAAAATTATTGGACAATCTTGTTGGCCTGAGTAAGAAGAAAAAGCTTTAAAAATACATATATAGCCAACCCAATAATACACTGGTGGAAAAACAAATCCCAACACCACGAAGGACTTGTGTTAGATGAATGAAATTTGGACAGTATATTCAGCTATGGTATTTATTCAATTGATTCAAGTTTCAAGATTACAACTTATAGGGGGCACCACCAGCGCCACCCTGTACATGCAAATGAGACATTCCAATGACAGATATAAAGGAGATCAGACGCGCGTCTGTGTCACTTCAGACACTTGTGAACGTGTGTGATACAGTACTGTAGAGTAAAACATGCCTTGAAGGCGACTGCGACGTGAATATGGGCAGTTAACCCAATTCGAACGAGGACGTGTAGTGGGCCTTCGAGAGGGTGGACTTTCGTTCCGTGCTATTGCAGAACGCATGGGTCGAGATGTTGCCACTGTGTACAACTGTTGGCAGCAATGGTCCAGGGAAGGCAGGATTACCAGGAGACCAGGATCTGGACGACTCCTGGCCACTGGAGACAGGGTTGACCGGCGCATCTGTAGGATGACTGTGGCAAATCGGACAGCATCTGCAGCGGACATACGGGCTGCTGTGGCACTCAACGTCACTCCACGCACAATTCGGAACCGTCTCCTGGCCAGGAACCTCCACTCCAGGCACCCTGTATCATGTTTGCTCTTACCCCTCAACACCGTGCGGCACGTCTTCAATGGTGTCAAGCCAGAGCGACTTGGAGGGCAGAATGGAGGTCTGTGGTCTTCACGGATGAAAGTCGATTCTGTCTGTGTCAGAGTGATGGTCGCACAAGGGTCAGGTGGAGGCGTGGGGAAATCCTGTTACCAAGCTGTATCCGACGTCTGCGTACTGGCGCCACCCCTGGCATTATGGTATGGGGAGGGATTTCCTACGATAGTAGGTCCCCCCTGGTGGTCATCCCAGTCACCATGATGGCAAATGTTTACATTCGGATGGCTGTTGAACCCATTGTGCTGCCATTCATGGCTGGTATGCCAGGGGGGCTGTTCCAACACGATAACGCTCGACCCCACTCTGCCGCTGCAACCCAACGTGCCCTTCAGGGTGTCCACATCCTACTGTGGCCAGCACGATCACCAGATCTGTCGCCCACCGAGAACGTTTGGGACATAGTCGGACGCCGTGTCAGGGCTCTTCCACAACCAGCATAACTGTCGCTGATCTGACCATCCAGGTACAACAGGCATGGAATGCCATACAACAAAATGACATTCGGCATCTCTACGACCGTATGCATGCACATGTGCAGGCCTGCATAGACCAGCGCGGCGACTACAGCGGGTACTAAAGTCCGTGCTTTTCACCATGTACAGGGTGGCGCTGGTGGCACCCCCTATAAGTTATAACCTTGAAACTTGAATCAATTGAATAAATACCATAGCTGAATATACTGTCGAAATTTCATTCATCTAGCACAAGCCCTTCGTGGTGTTGGGATTTTTTTTTCCGCCAGTGTTTAATAGTGTAGTATGCACAGATATGCTGTTTTTAAATTAAGATATATTTCTCCTATAAATCTCCTGTTTTTTTTGTTTTCCTCCTATAATTCCTGTAATATTTTTGAAAAAATGAGTGGCTGCCCTGCTTAAAGCTTAAAAGAAAGAGGAACATGTAGTGTTTTCTTAAGCCAAAGCCACAGTTTTTTTCTTCTGTGCATTACCATCTTTTAATTCAGTGCTAACTTGTATTTCTCTGGACTATGAGGCCTCCATGAGTTAACTATTTTGAATCATTCTATATTTCCAGAATGTATATTGTCTTAACTTTTTTTATCAGCATTTTTGGAAAAAAGGCAATTTGAAATTGTCTCATTCAGTTGGCCTGAATAGTTGGCTAGTTTTACTGTTAGCTGTCATGAATTTATTGGGAGTTTTGTTTTTTTTAATTGTTTTTTTAAACTATTGTCTGAATTAAATGCTTTCCTTGGCTTCCTTTACCAGCCTTTTCTTTTATTTATGGCTGTATAGTCACTAATTTGATTTTATACAACCTTTCTAAATTATTATTTTCCTTTTTTTCACTTTGTAAGAATTTGCTGTGTATATTCATTTCGCTTGTTCCGAAAATTGACTCCAAGCTTAAATTAACATTAATGTAATTTTTTGTTTTCTGTATTAACTATGCAATTGTAAGCCATAGTACAGAAAATTGTAACCTTTTAGATTTACTTTTGTTAAAATCTTGTTTTTTCTCAAATGTTCGTAAAACTTTTTAAGAACACTAATGCTGTTTCATGGGATTATCTGTTGTATAATGACTGATGCTTAAAAGATGTAAGGTTGAAAATAAGGGGTGAAAAGTAACAATACATTTCACCAATTTCTTAGTAATTTTTGTCTATCCAAACATAAGAGTGCACTTTAATATATTTGCCGGCCAGGTGGCCGAGAGGGCTAGGACGTAGGCTTTCTAGTTCTCAAGCCCAGCTGGTTGTGGGTTCGAATCCCGCCACGGGCATGGATGTTTGTGTTTGTCCCAGGCTGCGTATAGATATAACTTGTGTAAAAGGCGCAAAATGGCCTTAGTAGTCGACGCCAAAAGTTCTAATGTATTTTCATAAATTCTGTCCCAATTATTTTGCAGTTGCTTTATTTAAACTATCAATGTCTCATTTGTTATAATTGTAATAATTTGAAAAGTCATTAAATCTTATTAATTTCTTTTGTACCAATTAATGTAAAATGGCAAGTTGGGAAATTGGAAAAGTTTAAACACTGGAAATTTAGCGCTTTATTGTCATTAAATTTTTTTTTTTTTTTTTCAGTGTTAAATAAATACCAAATTTTATTCTTTTTTGTGTTCCATGTCATTATCTCTTGAAAGGATATAAAAAAGGGGAAAAAAGGGGTGTCAGTGGTAGTTTAAACACTGTCAATGTTTATGTAATGATAGATGAATTAGCTAAAATAATTTAATGGGTTATTGCAGAAATTATGCAATGCGAATAAATTTTAGTTTCTTGATTTTGACATTCTTTAATTAAAATACATTTGGAATAAAGGGGATAAACGCCTAAGTTTATTAAACTAATTGATGTTTTTGATAATAAATCGCATTTTGATCCTGCTTATCAGTCAGCTAATAACAAAATTTTAGTTAGGATTTATACAATTGGGAAAGTGGAGTTAAAATAGTCTTTGGTCTGGTTGTAGTTTAACACACTGCAGTTCTCAGAAATTAATAGTCAGTGAGGTAATATGATGGGGTCAAAACTTCTGCCCCTGACTTATTATTCATAGTGGGTTGCTTCTGGAACTTAATGTGGAAGACATTGAGGCTCCCACAATTTATGCACAATTTATTTAAATTTATATTATAAGGGAATTTTAATGTATATAATGTACAATATTTCATCACATTTCTTCACTTTTTGTTTTATGGAGTTAATTGTTTTGTCCTGTGAACTGCTCAATTATCTTGCAAAATTTCACGGACTACACAGTTGTAAATATTTAAGGATCATTGGAGAATATTTTTCCTTGCTTGGAACGTGATCTGAACTTAAATCTAAACGTCTGCTTTGTTTACACGAGACATATAAACAAAGCGGAGTAAACAATTGTCAGCTCCGCTTCTGCAGTGGCATGCCAAGCATATAAACAAAGTAGAGTGAACAATTGTTGTCAGTTCTGCTTTCTGTGGTACACAAGGACCACATCAGACTTTAAACATCAGACTTTAAAGAAAGATTTTGGCCACTTGCCCCCATGATCCCACACTCTTTTGGTCATTACCCAATACTTATAAGTGAGAATTGGGGACAAAGGTAGATTTCAAGACTGAGAGCTTGGCTTCGTTTCCTAAATACCGTTTCGTTACCATGGATCACCACAGTTGACATCTGACAGCTTGCTGCACCGATCCGAGCATTCAGATCTTTGTCCTATTGCCCATCTTTTGAAAATGCAGTCTCGAAATGGTCAATGAGGCTCCCCTGACATAGTGAAAACTCTGAGCAGGTTGGTTTGAAAGGACCAGAATCTCGGTCTTAGCCACATGCAATTTTCATCCCAGCCTCTTTACACTTGGCTGCAAATCATTTAGTGCATACTGATGGTCAATGCAAGAAGACCCTAGGAGGAAAAGATCATCAGCAAAGAGGAATTTCTCCACCAAACAGTCACCCACACTAAAATACTTATAAGTTATTCCTGTCTATCTAGTCCTTTAAGATAATGAACAAGATGGGTGACAGTATGCACCCTGGCAGATTCCAACACCCACAGTGAACGGTCTTGACCTAATGTCATTTATCCGGATGCACATCTCAGAGCTTTCATACAGAAACACGAGAGAAACTAGTAATTGCCCATCCATTCCGTACTCTTGCGACACTCTGCAGGCTTCTCCCAATGAACTCTGGACTCATATCTTGCACAAAACTTAACAGCACAATCAACGAATACTAAAAAACACAAATAACAGGTTGAGCTTCACAGTCTGTGTGTGGTAGACAACGAATGAACATTGACACATACTATGTTGAATCCATACTAAGGTGGGTTTCAAAATGATATGGCCAAGTGTCATTTTCCCAAAAAAACCCAGTAAAAAGTAAAGTTTTGCTTTCTTAACATTTTTTTATTGAAGACAATAGGTAACAAATTGTATCTCACCCAAAATTAATTTAATAAAGTTGTCTAACAAAAAATGAAAAATTTTAAATAGTTATTACGTACTTTTGGCATTTCAAAAAGATATGACCACCTCTCTCTAATGGCCAATAAATTCTCCTTTCTTTAACAAAAATTCACAAATCCTTTTGTTCATGCTGATGACAGGATTTTGCAGCACTGATAAGTCGATTTCTTCCCAGGTTGTGATAATGACATGTTTCAGATCATTGATATTGCTGTATTGCTTTGCATGCAATAAACCTATTGAACCAAGATGCCCCACAGATTTTCCATTGAATTCAAGTCTGGAGAATTAGCAGGCCACTCGATTACTGCCACGCCATTAGACAAGAACCATTCCCACATCGAGTTTGCGGTGTGAATGGGTCCACCCAGGAGCTCTCCAAACGGGAATAGGTTGGTCTCTAGCAACTTCTGGTAGGCAATTGCATTCATTCGTCCAGTTGAGAATGCCAGAGTGGTCTTGCCATTGAATCTGAATGCGCTCCAGACCATAATGGAGCCTTCACCTTGCTACCTTTTTGAGAAGAACTTTTTCTCTTTGCGGAGATCGTGCCAGTAGTAGGCATTCCCGTCTGGTCCGTTGAGATTAAACTTCTTCTCGTCACTGAATAAGATGCACTGCCATTCTTTCTTCCAGGAACCATATCGTCTAGCCCACTGTATTCTTTTCTACTTATGTGATTCTGTCAACCTCTGCTGCTTTTTCATTTTTTTGTACACTAATCATTTACTGCGTCGAGCAATTCTTGACAGCATTGGCTTACTGATATTAATGCTGGGATCACGAGAAAGCTGAGACAAACTGTCCACACCAGCAGAAAGTTTTCGGACTACCATTCATTCTTGTCTTTTCGTCACTTTTTGTTGTCTCCCAGTCGTCTTCCTTATACCATATCGGTGTCCCAGTTGAAGAAAATTGTTCATAATTCCATAAGATCGTCCAATTTTCTTTGCAGTTTGTCTGGCAGACAGACCGTCATTCTTATATGCAGTAATCTGCCCTTTCTCAAATTCAGAAAGTGGTTTCCCTCGACCCATACTTGAGTGTGAATGGGGATGAGATCAGGACCAACACACACCTTGATTTTGTTCGTACACAAACGAAAAGTCAAGTGTAATTTCAAACTGGGTTTCTCTACTCTTAAGAGCATCCCATTCCTTTGTCTCAAGGTAAAATGTAAGGATTTCTCCACTTTTAAAGAGTGTGGTCATATCTTTTTTGAAACCGCTCTTTTTTGCATAAAAATGTTGAATATTTTTTAACCATATTTTTTTTTAACATCAGGCAGATCACAACCTAGACTGACATTAAACTTGTTACCTATTATCTTAAATAAAAAATGTTAAGGAAACAAAACATTTGTTTTCTGTTGTTTCTTGGGGGGAAATGCAGTTGGCCAAATCATTTTGAAACTCAGCTTACAAAAATCATCTTAATTTTAAAATTTTTCTGAATTTAAAGTTTCAAAATTGCATTATTTAAACCATGTAAGAAAAATGCTGCCAGTATAGTGACTCATTTACAGATAAAAGTAAACCTCATCCTAAGGAATTAAGTATGAAGTGGTTAATTTGTCATTTGTCACCCGACAGGTGGCATATCAGCAAAGTGTATAGTGGCACAGCACAGTATGCGATGCAGCTGCGATTACAAATCTTCAAGGTGACAGCCATCCTTCATGAGAATGATTGTCGGATGTGGCAGGACTGCGCAGCATTGAAGGTGCTTTCAGCCGAAATTCCTGTTACAAGATGGTGAATAGCTTCTTCTAACATGGACAATGATGTTAGCTGACCTCTATACACTTCAGGTAGCCCCATAATCATAAGTCACAAGGTCTTAAGTTCTGGAAATCATGGTGGCCATTCAGAATTGTCACTGTTCAGACTTTCACCATTTCAGTAGCAGTGGCCCACTAAAGCACCACCTGTCAGTGACAAATGTAATTAGTCTGTCACTAAAATTTTTTGTTAATAAAAAAGAATCCCAGCATTTCTCTGAAAAGCACATTGGTCTAGTGCTTATACTATTTGAATTAGTGAATTTTTTTACTTTTTCTCTTAATTTTGGATCTCCTTGTAATTTTCCAATCATTGCTAGAGACAAAACCTTTGCGATAGTGATGCTGTCTTCATTAATTAATAATATGTACTATTGTAATGTTGCCTGTATATAAGATGTATTAAAAAAAAACTATTTTTTTCCCCTTATAGTGATGGAATCCCTACTTTTTCATCTAAGAAATACCTGAAACATCAAAACCATGCAATAAAGATGAATGCAAAACAGAACTTAGAAAAAGACTATGTTATCTTACCAGTAAGTAGAAAAATCTTCAAAAATTAAATTTTATTTAGTTAGAAATGAAATTCAGAAATTGGACAAAATAATGAGAGCACTGCTCAGGTTCTTTCATAGGTTGGAGGTGGGTAAGGGTACAGACTGTGACTTGTACACTTCTGCTTATGTTCTCCAGCTTACAGACACGTATCCTACAATAGGAAATGTGAATGTGGATTTATCTGAACAGCATAAATGTACTCTGCTACTCAGATTGTTGGAACTGTAGAGCCCACAGACAAGTTATTGTCAAGTTATTGTTGACAATATTTCCTCATCAACCCTGGGTCTTGTAATAATTTTTGTCATTCTGGTCTTGCTAGTGCTGATCTTCAATGTCTTCAGTTTTCTTGATGATACTTGAGGATGCTGTTATGTATTTAATCACTCAATAAGGAAGAAAAAAAACTGTACTGAAACTCGACCTATCCTTTCCTTAACTGCGATTGGTCTGCCTTCTCACCCTGCATATGAAAACATTGTTACTTCGTTCTCTGGACAATCAACAACATAGACTGCTAAAAAAAACACCTGCAAAAATAAACTTTCAACGTTTAAAGAAGAACAGGATTAAAAATAATAACTTTGGACCATTAAAGGAACCCCTAAAAATATTTCCCTTCTATCCCCCATGATCCACCAACAACATAGTCAGCCATTTTTTTGGTTGCTAGCCTGATCAGTTACAGTTCAGCACTTTAAAAAGAAAATTTTTGTTTTGATAGAAATAAAGTTTGACCAGCTTATTATTATGTTTTATTAAATATGCATTTAGGGACCATTAAAAGAGTCCCTAATTGCTCATATCGCTTGCAGCACGAAGTCTAATTGTGATTAGGCTTTGACCAATCACAGTTAGGGAAAAGATGGAGTTCCACTATAAAAAAATATTTATGCAATGTAAAGCAAGATAAGAATACAGAACACTACAAATAATCAATTTTCACATGACTCCACGAGCTTCTTAATGTACCTCGGCCAAGAATACATTGTGACAAGTCCGTCCCTTCAAGGTAATAGAGACCCTAGTTTTGCACTAGAAACCTCCGAGAGCTAGGCGAGTCAGGAGTTTGGGCATTGAATCTGGGTGCATGCAATGATACACAGGAGCACAACCACGTTTTGCTTTTATTAAAAATAAACCCAATTTATTTGCCAACAAATAATTCCACACTGCACAACCATGCATATAACCAGTGTCAGTACATAAATTACATTAAAAGAATAAAACCTTAAGACTTAGCAGAGGGGCTCCTCATTAAGCATAACCTAAGCTTACGTTATTCACCCAGTTTTACAATGACAGGATTAAAGCATAATTTTTCTTAGGCATGCTAAAACGAGTACAGACTCATTAAAAACATCAAGGGCAAAGCAGAGAACTAGTCCTTAACTCGTGCTTTATCTCACGTCTGATGCAGAACCTTTAACTGAACAACTAAGTGCATCGTGCATAGATTGTAACCGGTCCACCATGTGGGCAATGCGGATTGTCAAATATTCCTAGTAGACAACGACGTTAACCACACATCAAGCGCCTCCTTTGAAGCCTCAACGGGGAGGCACGGGGACCCTTGGTGACCCGATTGCACGCAAGGCCCGTCAGAAGCTGCTTGGTCTCTGGCCTGTGCCCTGGAAGATTTAGTATAACTTGGTCTCTAGCCTTTTCACTCTAGCCTTCATGCACCTGCTAATCTAGGTGGTAATGCATTCAGCAGTTTGCTGCTCCTTTCTTCTACAAACTATGCTTTATACTGTATAAAACATTTACTCAATTTGCTCATGTTAATTTGTGATGTTCCAGGTTAGCTGGAAGTCACATGTGTCCGGCGGAGGGGGTGAATTTTTGATAATAAAAGGTTTGTACCTGGGTTTTCGTAAAGTTTCTGTTTATGTATGCTTGTTCATGGGTAGGGAAAGGGCTGAAGATCGCTCGAAGCGATAGTCTTTTGTTTATGTGAGAGGGGAGTTGAAGCGATTCAATGCTTAAAGGTGTAAATCGTTTTGCGAATAATAAGTTAATAAAAATTGCTTTGTTTATATATTTTATGATCTTTTAGTGTAGGATTTTAGTTGTTAAATCGTTGGATTGTTGTTAGAAGTGTGTGTGTGTTTCGTGTGTGTGTTCTGTTGGTGGCCGTGATTGTTATCGTGTTTTCCAAGATCGTCGCAGCTTCTAATAGAGCATTGGTGCATGTGAATTTCAGAGAAAAGTGTTTTGTGTATGAATGTTTCTTTTGTTTGTTGCGTGTGTTGAGTTTTTGTTTATATTTTTTTTTGAAAAGTTTTTTTTCCAGCGTCGGCTTCCAAGCGATACAGACATGCGCCTCGAGATGAAAGCTTAACGACATTTTCGAACGCCTGCTGTTAAGCTCACGCTGGAATATTTGATCGCTAATGGAAATATGTATTTGATTTGGTTTTATTAATATTGATGATATGAAGTCAGTATAGTAAAAGATTTTATGTAATTAACTAAGTTTAAAATTAATTTTGAGTCCTGAAACAGTGAGGCTACAACCGTGCGAAATGGGAGCAATGCATTGACTGACAACGCCACAAGGAAGGGATGATACATACGAATGAAGTGCAACGATGGGGTAATCATGAAAAGTTTTGATGTTACATACGGAGATACGGCAACTTTTGGTGAGTGATATCTATACTGATTATTACGACGCAGAAAGCCAATGTGTGTGTGGTGAACTATAACCAGGTCCCCTTGTAAGTGATTTCCGTGCCATCCCGCCGGAATTTATGTGCTATGGAATTTTGTCCCACGTTTTCCGTTTCTGACTTTTTTGAACGTTTCTCTTTAAAAGCAGGCACTCGCTATAAAGAAGATTTTGTAAATGATCTTTATGTCTAATTTGTCGATACTCCTAACATGAAATGTAAAACTAATTGATTTAGTAAGTTTTCTCTGCACTTGGGTATGGTTATGGCTGCTCTGAGTAGGAAAACTAGTTAACAGAGGTATTGAGAGGGAAAGCGAGTTGGAGCACCTGCTGACGCACCGTAAAAATATACAAACCACATGTTGCGAAGACGGACGTGGAGGCTTGCACAGGGATTGCTAGTGGACGGCAAGTTTTGAGTGCTTGCTCCTGCGAAGAGGCGGTTATAGTGTCTCTCCCCTATCTTGATAAATTAAAAGCAGACACAGTGCGGTCGCTTGCGTAACAAGTTTGTTAGGAATATTTTATTCGGTGGAGCAAGCACAACCTATAAAACAAGGTGTCACTGCGTGGGAAGATCCCCCCCCCCCAGCAATACCGTAACACTGTGTTAGTATGCTCTGTCTCAGACATCAAGCCATAAATTGTAGTGCATACGAGTATGTAAGACTAGAATTTAACTTTAAGCATCGCTGGGGTCCCTTCAAGTTTTTGAGTAGAACGTTATTGTTTTGCATACTGTTCTCGTTTTGTTTGGTTTAATGAAAATAAACATGAAGGTAATTATGAACACGAATCTGAGTTCTTGTACCCCTCAATTACTGGTCCCGAACCCTTGATCATCCCACACTCCAGTGGTAGAACTTTAAATTTGAGTGCTTATGAACAGTAGCTGGAGTTCGGGGTCGTCACACTGGCGCCCGAACAGGGCCAGTAGTCCGGAAATTCCGGATTAACGAAGGGCGAGGGCTTGGACGTGTTTATGAATGCTAAGTGTTGCGTTAAGTTATTGTTTATGTTGTTGAGTGTCTGAGGGTAGTGAGAACAATCATTAATTGTCACTGTAATTGAGAGGGTTGTGTGTGGAATGGTAGAGGGAGCATAAGCTGAGGTGTGGGTGGAACTTGGATTAAAGGTTTAGTGTAGGGTATGGAGGTCCGAAGTGAAGTGGAGTTTGATCATGGAAGTTGCATGGAACCCTTCCAACGCCTGGAAACACTGGTTGAAAACTTGGTGGAACTGGTGTCCAAGGTTGTGTGGGAATGGAACCGTGAAAGACTATCAAATGCGAGCGAGGTGGGGGGTGGGACCCAGGGCTGGCTCTCCCTATGGGGGCGAGACAGACTCTGGTATGTCACTGGAAACCAACTCTTATCTTGGCATGTTGCGTGTTCCTGGGAAGAGAGCCAAGAATATGCGTTGGACAGGGCCCTTCAGGGTATAAGCAACGGATGAGACAGGCTGGGTAAAAATAATGGGCCTCCGTTTTGTAGACTTGAAATGGGTGAGGACGGGGCAAATATGGAAGCCATGGCAAAATAGTTGGTTCCGAGAGAGGCGGATTACGTAAGAGAGATCAGGTTTGTGAGCAGCCAATGGCTGGGGATGACTCACGAAGACTGGCGCATTTTTTTGGTGAGGGTCTGGGTTGTGTACCCACGGCGAGTGAGGACTGGGAGATAATTTGAACCGGAGCAATGACTGAGGAAATGCACCAGGGAGTGAATGGGGAATTATGTGCCCCATTTTCGTGCCCATTAGCAGTGCATAATAATGGATGGTCGTCATTGGGCCCTGATGGGAACAGTGTATCATCATCAAGAAACCTCACCGGAAGCCTACCAGCAAACCCCATTGATGGTGGCGGCCAGTCAGGAGGGTCCCAAATCTGTGGGACATGGAAGGGCAGCCATTTCAGGTGGAGTAATTGCGATAGAGGAAGAGGTTAATTATAGTAAC
Organism: Rhysida immarginata; assembly: GCA_023313115.1. Lineage (NCBI taxonomy): Eukaryota > Metazoa > Arthropoda > Chilopoda > Scolopendromorpha > Scolopendridae > Rhysida > Rhysida immarginata. The sequence goes on from JAHWFO010056088.1 coordinate 93,692, forward strand.
ACAATTGGTGATAATTGAATTGTGTAACGGAAGAAAAGGCACTTACAGGTATCGTGAATGTGGGTCCATGGGATCAGGGGGTAATGCAGATATCGCCATCATTGATGGGCCGTTCACGTTTCACGAGTCAGGAGGAGCAAGCAATGGTGCTCCGGGGCAACAGGTGGTTAATTCTTGGGAGGAATTACACCTGGTGGAGGGAGTAGTGAACAACGACGAAGTAGGTTGGGTATCTGAGGACATATCTGGCAACAGAAGGGGAGTTAAGACGATTAGTGATATGGGATCTGGATTCATAGGGGAAGCACCCTGAACAACTGATGAGCGACTTCCTGAGCCAGTGCAAAGGGGATTTTCAGGAAGAGATAGTGGGTGGTTGGGTAATCCGTCAAGAAGTAGAGGAAAGCGTATTGTACGGGAGACAGGAATGAAGGGGCAACACTCGAAACTCAGTTGTACTGTGAAGCTGGTAGAGGACGCCAAGGCAAAAAGTATTTCAAGCGATGAGGTGTGTAGCAAAGATGGAAAGGCAAGGGCAGCGGTGTGTGATAATGGTAGCGTGAAGCTGGAGAGTGTGAGCGAACGTGGGACAGAGAGGTAAAGAAAAGCTCGGGGTAGAGCGAGACAGCGTGCGAAAAACAAAAAAGAGGATGGCGTACTTGAGGATGACAAAAGAAAGTCAGGGTCCCAGAGAGGGATGCGTGAGGTGTTGGCAGCATGTGGGTCGGGTCTTCAGCCGCGTGAATGGTCGGCAGCTGTAGCTCTGGCCCGGGCGTTCGCCAACTGTTACTTGGGATGGTGTGTGGTCTTGCGGAACGATTTCCGATGAGTAATGCTTTGGTTTTCGAGTTTGAGAGTGTTATGTAGAGGCGTAATGAAGAAAGAATAAGGTTAAGTTTGGTTATTGAATTTTTGATATGGTAATAGTAAGCAACGAGCATAGTAAACAGTTAGTTTAGAGTATGGGTTGAATGTTGTACCTATTGTTAAGGAAATGAGTAAATAAAGAACAACGGTTTATGTTTTATCATGCACTATTTAGAATGAGATAATCTTAGAATAAAAAGCATTGTAAAATTAAAAGTGTAGAGGGGTGGTAGCTATGGATAATAAGGTTGGGCAAATGGGCTGGTGATTGTTTAGGGGTGGAGAGTGATTCGCGCGAGTGAGTGTTGGTGTGGAAATATTGGTTTGTTCGCGTTTTTTTTTTTTTTTGTTTTGAATTGTTTCGCAATACGGGGTTCTGGGAAGAGGTGAAACTGGCATGTGCGAGTTAGAGTGGTTAGATGATAGGATGTATATAGTAGTATGTGTGAGTTTGTGTATTATTGTGTTTGTGCAGTGCCTGGTGATTTGTGTTATTGTATTGATTGTGTGTTGTAATGTTATTGGTATGGTAACGGAGTGCTGTTATTGGCTTATTTTTTTTTTTTTGTTTTTGTATTATTTATGGGTAAAGCTTACTCGAACGTAACCCTTGACAGGGTTTGTTCGAGGCCTTTCGTCGGGCGCATGTGGCATTCCAGATTAGCTGGAAGTAACGTGTGTCTGGCGGAGGGGGTCGATTTTTGATAATAAAAGGTTTCTACATGGGTTTTCGTAAAGTTTCTGTTTATGTATGTTTGTACATGGGTAGCAGGGTTCGTACGGTCCTTAAAAATCCTTAAGAGCTCCTTATTTTCAGTTTCTGCTTTTAAGGACCCTTAAAAAGTTTTTAAAAAGTACTTATTTTTGCACTAACAGTCTTTAAATTTGACTGTTTATTTTATGGTCATTAAGAAGTACTTATTTTTTTTATTTATATTAACATAAAACTTCTTTTTTAATTTTTTCTTTTAAAGAATTTTTCAGAAATGATAAATCATTTGCTGCCATAGGGGAACGGGGAAGATTTGCTGAAGCAAAAGAGCGATGTTTTATTCTTCGCAAAGAATCACATTTGCACGAGAGTTATATACTTTACTATATGTTACTACTGCACGGTATACATTACTAAATCTCCAGTAGAGATGAGCCGATTTTTCCCCCTCCCATTTTCACGCTGAGTCAGTTATCATGAGAATGGGAGTGAATAATCCACAGGAGTGTTCTGGGAGAGACTGGGCTTCCAGTTCATCTGTAGGCATTTGTTAAATACTGCTGGTCATTGTTTGGTTCATGGAGATATGAGAGTTTGCTTAAGGGAAGTTTACCCATAACCCACGAACTCCCAGCCTGTATGAACTCTTCCTGGCAGTCCCATAGATTTAAATAGGAGAGTATAGTTTCTCCCATTTCTCCTCCAAACAATTAAGTGTTAGCTGTCTGTCCTCTAAGAGGGTTTGAACCCTATTTCATATCAGTGGCTCGATTGTTCTAGAGCAGCGTTCATGAATCCTCTGGGGGTTCGCAAAATCTTTTAAAGGGTTCGCTAAAACCTTTCCGTAATGGTTGATTATTGTATTGTATGCATGTATATTTACAAGTCACTGGTTCGTGCAAGTTAAATCTTTGTGAAAGAAGTTTGCAAGTTGAAAAAGTTAGGGAACTGCTGCTCTAGAGCTTAAAGCTTAACAATCAAAGTGTAGGAAATATCATATGGTCCCTCAATGCCCAGAAAGGCTGCAAGGGCTATTTCTTTGTGAGCCAGAGTCTTCTCTGTCCTTTCCACAAGGTGATGTAGACCTACCTCTGTTGATTTACCTGGTTGATATGTAAATTGGTTACCCTGTATGGGTCCAATTCTGGGCATTGTTGCTCTAACCTGCTTATTAATAATCTTTTCCATGGATTTGAGTAGGAAAGAGTATAGACTAATTGGATGAAAGTTCCTGGCCTGGTCATAGCAACCCTTTCCAAGTTTTGGTGTAAAGATGACTTTCATCTGACGTGTTGAACTGTATCCCAGGGCTAAACTGGCCCTAAAGATTTTGCACAGGATAGATAAAATCAAGGTCACTAAAAGGATAAGATCTCGCAAACTTCTTACCAAAATGCGCCCTTTACTGCGCACTTAATCAAGGACACCAACGAAGATTGGTACAGTAAAGCTAACAATGTCAGTTTGTTCTATGTATGGCTGCAACAATGATTCAGACAAACCAAAAAATTAATTTTTTGTTCCATGTCTATTGTATTATTATTATTATTATTATTATTATTATTATTATTATTATTATTATTATTATTATTTATAATGTTTCCTTTTGCATACGGTTTCCCTGACGTCACTTTTCATCCTCGCAGGAAAGCCAATCCTGCGCAATGCGAGACCTTTCTTTCTACTGATCTTGGATGAAATCGTGTCCAATGCATTCTGCAGCAATACGGGCATGATCTCATCTGGTCCAGGGGATTCGTATGGTTAGAAGGAGTGAATTGCCCATAAAATTGGTTGTGGTGTGATAATTTATTGGGCAGCCTTCCGGTTTACCCAAGTTGTCTGACCACAGGACCGATGAAATTAAAGTGCGACTGGGCAGCAATTGTTGCTTCCAGGAAATCACTTACAAGTAAAGTCTCTAAGACCTTGATATTTATGGTGTGTTCACCATTTGGAGAGTACCAATAAAAATTGGTTGTCTCTCTTAAGAATTTTATTGAATCTAGCTCCTTCAGCAGTTTTTAACCTGCTTCATATAAATTCCTCAACAAGTTACGCTTAGCTGTTCTAACAGCTTTATTATATTAGTTCTTTTAGCATGCTTGAAAAGTTTCCTGACTTAATGTGGCCACTTAAGATAAAGTGGTAGTATTGAAAATGTTAAAATGATTGAGGAGCTTCGAGCAACAAATCATCAGATCGTCAGAGTTAACACGGAATATTTAGAAAAAGAAAGAGAAAAGACTCATATATGTGGAAGAATGAAAATATTAATTTATTCACAGATAAAAGAAAAAAATAATGTAATCTTTTTAACTTTAACAACTCTGCTCAAATTGCAGTAGAAGTAAAAGCTTTGAGACATGTTGAACATTTTATTAAATGCTAAGATGGGAGAGATGATATTTAAAAAAAAAAAAAAATGAAAAAAGAGCTATAAGAAATCTGACATATCTGATAAGCAACGCCATTTAAAAAAAGTTTTATGAATAAATGCAAAAAAAATGTTAAATATTATTTAATTTTTATTAATTTATGTATAATTAAAAATCCTTTAAATGGTCCTTAAAAAATCTCTCAAACTTCCTTAAAAAGTCCTTAAGAACTCCTTATTTCCAATTTGTAAAATTGAGTACGAACCATGGGGTAGGGAACGGGCTGAAGATCGCTCGAAGCGATAGTCTCTTATGTGAGAGGGGAGCTGAAGCGATTCAGTGCATAAAGGTGTAAATCGTTTTGCGAATAATAAGTTAATAAAAATTGCTTTGTTTACATATTTTATGATCTTTTAGTGTAGGATTTTAGTTGTTAAATCGTTGGATGTTGTGAGAAGTGTGCGTGTGTTTTTTTGTGTGTGTTCTGTTGGTGGCTGCGATTGTTAGCGTGTTTTCCAAGAAGATCGTCGCAGCTTCTAAAAGAGCATTGTTGCGTGTGAATTCCAGAGAAAAGTGTTTGGTGTATGAATGTTCTTTTTGTTTGTTGCGCGTTGAGTTTTTGTTTATATTTTTTTTTGAAAAGTTTTTTTTCCAGCGTCAGCTTCCAAGCGATACAGACATGCGCCTCGAGATGAAAGCTTACGACATTTTCAAACGCCCTTCTAAGCTCATGCTGGAATATTTGATCGCTAATGAAAAAATGTATTTGATTTGGTTTTATTGATATGAAGTCAGTATAGTAAAAGATTTTATGTAATTATGGTGAACTATAACCGGGTCCCCTTGTATATGATTTCCGTGACCTCCCGCCGGAATTCATGTGCTATGGAATTTCGTCCTACATTTTCCGTTTGACTTTTTGAACGTTTCTCTTTAAAAGCAAGCACTCGCTTTAAAGAAGATTTTGTAAATGATCTTTGTCTAATTTGTCGATACTCCTAACATGTAAAACTAATTGATTTAGTAAGTTTTCGGTGCACTTGGGTATGGTTATGGCTGCTCTGAGCAGGAAAACTAGTTAACAGAGGTATTGAGAGGGAAAGCGAGTTGGAGCACCCGCTGATGCACCGTGAAAACATACAAACCACATGTTGCGAAGACAGGCGTGGAGGCTTGCACAGGGATCGCTAGTGGCCGGCAAGTTTTGAGTGCTTGCTCCTGCCAAGAGGGGTTACAGTGTCTCTCTCCTATCTTAATAAATTAAAAGCAGACACAGTGCGCTCGCTTGCGTAACAAGTTCATTAGGAATATTTTATTCGGGGGAGCAAGCACAACCTATAAAACTTGGTGTCACTGCGTGGGAAGTTTCCCCCCCCCCCCCCCCCAGCAATACCGTAACACTGTGTTAGTATGCTCTGTCTCAGACACCAAGCCATGAATTGTAGTGCATATGAATATGTAAGACTAGAATTTAACCTTAAGCATCGCTGCATTTTTCGTTAATATTTGAGTATCTCGCTGGGGCCCCTTCAAGTTTTTGAGTAGAAGGTTATTGTTTTGCATACTGTATTCGTTTTGTTTGGTTTAATGAAAATAAACATGAAGGTAATTATGAGCACGAATGTGAGTTCTTTTACCCCTCAATTACTGGTCCCGAACCCTTGATCATCCCACACTCCAGTGGTAGAACTTCAGATTTGAGTGCCTATACACAGTAGCTGGAGTTCGGGGTCATCACAAATTAATTGCAGCACTGATTATCCATCATTACAACAACTATATAACATGAGAATTCTGCACTAGTCATAAATACAACAGTCTATGTCATCTCTTGCATTAAAACCGGGCTCCTACCCTTCCAGTGATCTGGTAATCCAAAGTTCACGCTTCTGAGGAGTCCTTTAGACGACCAGTTTATCAGTTCAAAAGTTTATCCGAGCATATGCAAGAGAAGAGTCAAATGCAAACTCAACAGAAGCAGTCATCTATGGGTACACGTAGCGGGCTTGCCTGCCCGACACCTTTACCTGAACATCAAGGCAATTCTCTGGCACTTTGCAACGCTCGATCCACAACTCTGCTGCTGAATGAGTATCACTCGATTCGGTTTGTTATCGGAACAAAATTAAAACAAACTCCGTACGTAAATTATTGAACTATTTATAATTGCTAAAACACAAAGCAGTGAGATGTTCTGGATAAATCATACTGGTAAAACACAACACAAAAATGCTCTTTCGCCTGAACAGCGATTTTTTTTTTTTTTTTTTTTTTTTTTTTTTTTTTTTTTTATATATTATATATATATTTATATATATTTATAAAAATATATACAACATGGCTATCCAGTGTTTCCACAGCTCCTGGTCATGTCCGTCATCCGAAAAAAAAACATCTCTGAATACTTAATTAAGTATATATTAAAGCCAAAAATGCATTTCAAGAAACAACAAACACTTAACAATTAACTCTGACGCTGTCATTATCTTCTTGGAAAAAGCATTTCCCCGAGAAAGCAATGAAAGCCCCAATACACGACCGCTGTCTAATTACGAGGTCGTTTTTCCTTTTTACAACAACACACCACACAAAAACTTCACAAAACGATATTCACAAAAGAGCACCTCCGCAGCATTTCACCTTGTTTCCCACATCCTCTCCCCCATAAAAAATAAAATTTCCTAAACTCCTGGCAGACACCGGTACAAACATCACAATAATTAGCTATATTAGACAAAGGACGAACATTATAACGTCTATCTCCGCCGGGCCTTGCGTTTTATGCTGACATGTCATGTCACTTACGCCTGATGGAAGATAAAAAAATAATTCCTTCTAGATTATGCTAGAGAAAGCCCTTCCCAAAACACACAAATTACAATTCGCAGAACCCCGTTTACCACTGTTTGCACCATATACTTCCTATAATATTTTTCATAAAAGAAGACCAACGAAACGAACCAATCAGAATTGGCTGTTTATTGCTTAGTTATTTCGTTCATTACTCCACGCTCTCGCGCTTCAGAGCTACACACATTTCAATAAATTTTCCTTTACATAGAATTGATTAAAAATTTATAAACTCTTTCTAATTTGTTTACTTAAAAATATCACGACGTGGAAGTTTACAAACAATTAGAATTAGCATTAAAACATTGAGATTTAGCTCTCTCTAACGTCAGGAGAAAGTATTGAATCAGATTGGTTTCCACTCTGACCCAAACAAAGGTCAACGGTCTTTTACGAAAAATTCTATAAGCTGTATTCCTCCTTGCGCTCTATTTTTTGGCCCTGCAAGCAACATTATCGTCCGTACGGCTTTCCATTGCCGCCCTACCTGGACCTTCAATCCGTGTCACGACAAGAGAACACGCCTTCTCCCAGTATTAAGCGCCACGTAATCTGGATGCGGGCGGTTTCTGAGGCAGTAACGAGGGACTGGGTCTACCCACTCCTCTGGCTTAGGTTCCCCCGACTCACCCGCACCACTAACCACTTCTTGTGGGAGTTCCTCCTCCTGCGGAACACAGTTTCCTGCATACCTTGTCTTGCTCGTCAATGAAATACCTGATCCTCACTCTCCTCCTCTGACGTCTCTGCACTCTCTTGGCGCATGGTTGCACGTACTGCGCCTTTTTTTTGTTGCACACGCTAAACCTCTTTCTGGTACGTCGAAGCAACGCTTAAGGCAATCGACACAGACTGTAACTGTATCGTGTCGCCTCGTTCCCTCGATTACATAGTTTACTGCCGTTAGTTTTTCCAAAACCCTAAATGGCCCTATGTACTTTATACGAAAATTTGTGCCACCCTGTCGTAGCAACCAAACCCATTCACCTAACTCAAACCCTTGTGTGGATCGATCCTTGTTACTCTGTGCTAGTTTCCCTTTCCTATGCTCTTGATCTTGCTCTCTTATAAGCCGTCTGACTTATGCAGGTCCAACATTAACGCCACTCGATAATCCACAATACCGGCGGGCCCCGCCCCATGACTTTCCTCACGTTCAGAGCGCCGCTCTCGGGGAATCCCCAGATTGAAACCGTACAGGAGAAACGCGGGCTCTCACCTAGGGACACATGCTGACTTGTACGCTGCGTATACAGGGCAAAGTCAAGCAGGTCATCTCATCGCTCCAGCTGATCGTGGCACAACGTCATAACAGTCTCACATTGTGTCTTGTTACAACATTCTGCAATACCATTAGACGTTGGCCGATACACTGTGGTGATCTTGTGTTGGATCTCTAAGTACACACACAGCGCATAGAACAGCTTGGAGGTGAAATTAGCACCCCGGTTGCTGATGACCTGCTGAGGGACTCCATACCGGCACACGATGTTTTTAGCGAATGACCTCGCCACCGTTTTCGCCATTTGATCAGGGAGCGTCTCAGCTTTGGCAAATCTGGTGAAGACATCTGTCATCACTAGAATATACCGATTCCCCTTGCACGATTTCTGAACCGGGCCTATGATGTCGATAACATTTTTCTGGAATGGAAAATCTGCAATTACCCCTTCCTGCCAGGGAGCCCTCACACCCTGTTTTGACCGCTGGCAAGCTACACACCTTCGAACCTTCCGAATCACATCCGCCTTTACCCCTGACCAATAGAAAAGTTTTTTGATTTTGTTTATGTTGGCACTCACCCTGCGATGACCCCCGAGAACTCCATCGTGTGCCTGGGCCAGCAGTTCCTCACGAAGGCTGGCCGGAACACATACCCTGGCTCGCGATCCTGGGTGCTTGGCATTCCGCCACCCCACCATACCGTCTATCAAAACGAACACCCCCTGCCCACCATTCATCTATTCTCTACCTTCCAACTGACCTACGATTGGCCTCACCCACAGGTGTGATTCCCTCAGGCGAGATCACATGACCCAAGTACTGCATGCTTGATTATGAGCCCAAAATGGGGGCACAAAAGTGGCACTTGGCCGGCTTGATTATGAGCCCATTCCTCCGGAATCTCTTCAGCACCCATCGCAAGACATCCACATCCTCCTGGAATGTCTCAGTCAATATCAAAATATCGTCCAGGAATGTGTAGATGTTGCCCCCGATCTTCTCCTGAAGAACTGACATCACGTATTGTTGGAACAGGTGGGAAGAATTCTTTCCACCCTGGGGTAACCTTGTTAGATGGTATTTCCCCCATGGTGTCTGGAAGGCATAGCATTCCTTCAGTGATTCTATCAACGGTACCCGTTGTTTAGATCGGTCACTGAAAAGAATTTATGCCCCCGAAGCTCTTCTGGGACGTCCTTGATGATCCGGGTGGGGAAGTCTACCGGGCTGGTACACGAATTCGTAGCTCGCAAGTCCAGGGTTTCAAACTTCCCCATTTTTCTTTGGCACAATGTATACCTGAGAGTTCCATGAACTAACGCTGGGCTCGATAATACCAGCCTCCTCCAGCTCATTCAACTTCAACCTGCAGGCATCCTTATAAATATGGGATATCCGATACTGACTGATATATACCGGGTGTGTTTTATAGATTTCATAAGAGGCCGCAAAGTCCACCATCCCTCGCACACTCAACACCTTGTTTGAGAACAAATCTGCGTATTCGTATACGAGATTCTAGACCACATTCCCTTGCCTCGCATCTACCTCTCCAATGCGCAAGCCCTTGACCGGTTTGCATAGCTCCGCCACATACGACCCAACAAACTCACTTCCATCCCTAACAAACTTCCCCATACATACCCATTAAACGCCACTTCTCCCTCTCAATATACTCCTCTGATATCAGTGCCCCTGGAATATTCCGGATTATCGATGCCCCACGTCGGGTGCCAAATGTGACAACCCCGTCCCTTCAAGGAAATCGAGACCTCACTAGAACCCCCCCCCCCCTCGGAGCTAGGTGCTTCAGGACTTCGGGCATCGAATCTGGGTGCATGCAATAATAGAGGGACACAACCATCTTTGGATTTTATAAAAAATAAACCCAATTTCTTTGCCAACAAATAATTCCATACTGCACAACCATGCACATAACCAGTGTCTGTACATAAATTACATTAAAAGAATAAAACCATAAGACTTAGCGGAGGGGCCCCTCATTAAGCATAACCTAAGCTTGCGTTATTCACCCAGTTTTATAATGACCGGACTAAAGCATAATTTTTCTTAGCCACGCTAAAACGACTACAAACTCGTTAAAAACACCAAGGGCAAAGCACAGAACTACAAGTTCTTAACTCGTGCTTTATCTTACATCTGATGCACAACCTTCACCTGAACGACCAAGTGTGTGGTGCTCAGCTTGTAACCAGTCCACCTTGTGGGCAGTGCGGATTGTCAAATACTCCTAGACAACGACGTTAACCACACGTCAAGCGCCTCCTTTGAATCCTCAAGGGGGAGGAACGAGAACCCTTGGTGACCCAATTGCACGCAAGGCCCGTCAGAAGCTGCTTGGTCCCTGGCCTGTGTCCTGGAAGATGTAGTATAACTCTATCTCTAGCCTTTTCACTGCCGAGGGAGTCGCACCTTCATGCACCTGCTAATCCAGGTAGCAATGCATTCAGTGCTTTGCTGCCCCTTTCTTCTACAAACTATGCTTTATACCAGACGTGGGCAAATGAGGCTCCGAGAGCTGCATGCGGCACTTCTTTAAGTGTGACTCTCATTGAAAATTTAAACCTGTGTTTTCAGAAATTTTTCACTGAATCTTATAAGGGGAGCTGCAAGTGTGGAAATCGAATTTTGGAGCAAAAATTCGAAAATTGCGAAATTTTTTATTATCTTCTTTAGCATCTCTACTATCGATCTGCGTGAGTGTTTTATTAAAATTTCACTATTATTACAATAAAAATATAGTTTTTATAACCTCCCCACCTCTAATTTCAGTCCGAAAAACAGCTGCCATTACGCGAAAAAACGCACAAAACGCCTGTTTTTTGCTCTGCGATAACTCGCTAAAAATGCACGTATCGGCACCATTTTTTTTTTTTTTTATTTGAAAGAGAGGTCCATTCTCTACAAGGTTCCGTAGGTTTTGTGGGGGGCAATCAAATACGTCTTGTAAATACTGTGCTTTTTGTATTATGATGAAAGAATTGCCTAACTACAAAGGATATGCATCTTGAGCAACGATTGGCTTTCCCCGATCACGTGGTGATGACCGGGCTCCTGATTGGCTAACAGCTCTACAGTGGCTATGGCGGACATGGGTGGAGCTCTTCTCCTTTAGCTTTCAAACGGAATTTTTCTTTCGTTTGCAGCTGAAAATAACCTACAAAAGATTATTTTTTACGTTATTTTTCACGGGCACAAAGTTCAAAAGGGAAAAGAAGGTGTTTGCAATATTAGCGCTCGAGAACAAAGGGCAGCACAGAAGCTTTGAGGAACTGCGCATTTTCTTGATTTCTAATTTTTCAATGAAATTGATCTTTCTACATTAGCTTCGGTTTTACTGGATAGATTTTTATGATCTTGGGCATTTTGTAAGGGTCTGAATCTAATAAAGACTGCCCTGTTCCAATTTTTTATATAAAAGCAAAGGAAAAAAATTGTGAAAGAAAACAAGGCAGGTACTCGAATTATAGTAAAAAAATTCTTTCGACAATTACATAAAATAAAATAATTAAAATAGAAATATTTTGGGAAAAAACCTGATCTTTCCAATGGTGTAAAGGAAATTTTTCTATCTTCAATGGTTCAGCTGAAACTTATGCAAAACTGAAAAATACAATCTCCATAAATAATAGGGCTAAAGGGTTAAACTTGGTATCATTCAAACACACTTGGCATGTATCATCAATCAAACACACAATCATCATGGAAAATTTCATTAAAATCTGATCATTAGATTCGAAGATATTACCGTTTTTTAAAAATGCGTTTTCACGCCTATGGCACCCCTTAAATTGACTAAGTAGCTAATATTTTGCTATTTGAGATGGTGAATTTAATACTATGTAACTATAGTATGGGTCTTTATAATATATGAAAAACCGGAATGTGGCTCTTTATAATATATGAAAATCCGGAATGCGGCTCTCATTGACCTTATGCGTGCCCACCTTGCTTTATACTGTAAAAAAATTTACTGTATTTGCTTATGACCTTAATTAATCACAACACTGATTATCCAGCATTACAACTATATAATATGAGAGGTCCGCATTAGTCATAAATACAACATTCCATGTCATCTCTTGTATTAAAACCAGGCTCCCACCCTTCCAATGATCTGGTAATCCAAAGTTCGCGCTTCTAAGGAGTTCCTTTCGACGACCAGTTTAACTTGCTGCTGCACCCATCTCTTTGTATCCGAGCATATGCAAGAGAAAAGTCAAATGCAAACTCACCAAAAGCAGTCATCTATGGGCACACGTAGCAGGTTGCCTGCCCGACACCTTTACCTGAACATCAAGGCATTTCTCGCTGGCACATCGCAACGCTCAATCCACAGCTCGGCTGGTGAATGAGTATCACGCGGTTCGATTTATGTTATCAGGGAACAAAATTAAAACAAACTCTATGCTTAAATCACTGAACTATTTAAGTGCTAGAGCAGAAAGCAGTGAGATGTTCCAGATAAATCATACTGGTAAAACGCAACACATCAACGCTCTTTCGCCTGAATAGTGATGTTCTTTTTTTTTTTTTTTTTTTTTTTTTTACAACATGGCTACCCAGTGTTTCCACAGCTCCTGGTCATGTCCATCATCCGAAAAAACATCTGTGAATACTTAAGTAACTATATATTAAAGCCAAAAACACATTTCAAAGAGCAACAAACACTTAACAATTAACTCGGAGGCTGTCATTATCTTCTCGGAAAAAGCATTTCCCCGAGAAAACAATGACTGCCTCAACAACACTTGACTACTGTCTGTCATTAACGGAGCGGCAACAGTGGTATAATAAAACCAAAAATAAAATACAATTACAACAACCAGGCATTAATTGCCTAACAAAATATTTCTAACTATGAGGTAGTTTTTCCTTTTTACAATAACACACCATACAAAACTTCACAAAATGATATTCGCACGAGTGCACGTCCACACCATTTCACCTCATTTTGCACATTCCTCTCATAAACGCTAAAATTTGGAGACTCGTAGCAGACACTGGAACAGAAATCACAATAAGTCGCTATATTAAACAAAGGACGAACATTATAATGTCTATCTTGGCTGGCCATGCGTTTTATACTGAAATGTCATGTCACAACATAATACTCCTCCCCTCAGTAATAGACAAAGTCCTTTAAATACGCAGGAGTTTTTTTTATATGGTCGAAGTTCTTATTAGTGCTTTTCCAAGAATTAACTCACTTTTGTTTCCAGAGTTCTGTTGATTTGAAAACCTGACCAATTAGTAATAGTCTTTGTCGTAATTGATATGTGTGTCTTGTTACCACTTCACTAGATTCTAATTTGATTTTGAACATTACAGGACCCATTAGAACCTTTACTGTAGTTTCTCACTTAAATTGTACCATCTAATTTAAATTTTCTTTTAATATTAGCAAACTGCTCAGCACTTCCATTTTGGTTTTCACTTGGTAATAAACAGGTTAGGAGAGTATCAATTTCTTATTCACCAAAAGTTCACCAGGTGATTTACCTCTACCTGACTAGGGATATTATGCCAACAACTCCTAAAAGAAAACCTGTGCACTGAAAATTCATACATTGTTACATCATCATAAAAAGGCATTGTTAATCGTATTTCTACCAATAGTAAACCCTAAATTATGATTTCTTATGATCATGTTACAATGTATGAATTTTGAGTGCACAGGCTTTATTTCTAGGAGGTGTTGACTATGCAGGCTTAAAAGAATTTGAGGAAGTTTCACTGACCAGTCTTGAAGCTTATTTTTCTTAAGAAATTTTTTCATTGCCAGTACCTCCCTCTCTGCCAGACCATTAGATAGTAGGGAGCAGTGTGAATCTGCTTTATACCATTTCAATTAATGAAATTCTTAATTCTTTGTGACACGCCCCCACTTCATTAGTATGCACGATTCTATGCCCCCTTTGGCTATAGTCTCGGTGGGGCGCGCGTCAACTGAGTTCGGAACTGATTTAGAGGAGTGGAAAATAATGACTCAGGCTACACAAATTAATCGACCAAATTTAAAGAACAGTAATTATGTATTCATTAATCTTATCAGCTCGACATCAAATTTGATAAACATTGAACAAATACTACATGTTAGATACGACAGTTTGTACCGCTCTTAAGCTATGGTCTTGTCAACTGAATAACCTACAGCAATCGCGATTCACTAAAGGGGCCCCTTAGCCATTGCGCTATTGCTGCCTAGACGCCATCTGGCGTGCGGAACACATGCTGTCCCTCACAACCACTTATAAAAACGGACACGATCAATATTTATTAAGCAAGTCTACGCTCAGCTGGCAATCGGTCTGAAGTAAATAATTTACTATTAGTGTGCTTAAACATCTACAAACCGGGTCTGCCACGGGCAATCATTTTCATAGTGGCTATGGCGTAATGCCAGAGAGCGTCACGTGATCCTTTTAGGACTCGTCACTTCGATGAGCGACTCGGGGAGAACCATGGAAACCCCGCCGACGATTCCCGTGCAGTTAGCTACCGTATTTTGTAAGAGTGCTAGACGGACGCTTATCGCAGGAACTACCCTTGTCTCATATTAATGAGAAAATAAGCAAGGGATCCAGAGCGCCGACACACACACCGCAAATTACTCTCGCTACCCAGCCCGATGGTCCTCTGCTTGAAAACGTATCTTGCAACTAATTTTTCTGCTATAACTCAGGCAAAATAAAATTGCTATAGATCTCAATAGTTACATTACCATGAACTAACATTTTCTATATATATTCTATTCTTTTTATAAGCTTTTTATAACTTTGCTGTGTTAGTTTGTTTAGGTCAAATCTTGTAATCAATATTAAACCAACTTTCCGACAAGCTAGGGAGCTGCAATTTGACACACTTATGCAGAATCGATGACAATTTATGATAAAGAAAAAAATTTTCAAATCTGTTCATTGGTTCATGTTCTAATGTTCATACGAATTGATTGTTGTAACAATTGGACATTTCGTTATGGCGAGAGGTAAATGTATCTATTGTTTATTGTTGCAAAATTAAGCTGTATTGTTGCCACTAAATAAAACATTATAAAAGCTTGGTTTGATAAAACCTTTTTCCTCTTATTTCTCCTTACACAACAGTGTCATATTCAAGAAAACAAGATACAATACACTGATGTCGCCTAACAGCGCAACACTCTATATACGCAGTTCGTCAGTCTCAACGCGTAACTAATAGAATGTATATCCGTGGCCTCTGTGTCCTCTCGGTCAGAGTAAAAAATAAGATAAAATTCACTCGCCACCGCAGTCATCAACTATGGAATCTCACCAACTTGGAATACTTGTTTAAGATCCATACTTGCACTCATTATTGACCTTCCATTGAACCGCTCACAACTCGTCACCCATCAATCATCTTCACGCGATCATTCTATTCTGCATCTGAAATCCTTAAAAAAACTCGCCTAAAATATGGATTGGCAACAGACAAAAGATACAGTACTTATTCTCTGTTGCTAAAACAGTATTAATAGACTTATCTTTGAAGATTATGGTGAACGTATCGCAAGAAGCAGTATCTCGTTTTCCAGCGCCATCATAACAACAGAACATCGTTTTTCGACATAACTTTTCTACATCCGTCCCTGATGAACTTTTATATCCACACCCAAAAAAAATAAACTCGAAATTTTTGTTTACAAACAAGCAACACGTAGTTAACAATTGGAGGATGACTAAAATTCATCTTCCCAGAAGTTGCTCTCAACAACAACAATACACACCATCAGGTCTTCTGTTGCGTTTTGCTGGTAATGCAAACGGAACAGAGTTATTATTACAAAAGCAACAATTTTCAACTTATAACGAACCAGAATATTTCCATTAAAAAAATAAACTATATTTATTAATAATAATATATATTATTTAAACGATATCGAGCTGATACAACACAATTTACACTAATCAAAACTTTATTATTTAATCCCGAAAGATTAATAACCTATTACAAAAAAAAAAAATTACTAAATCATTTCCTATGAGAAAAAACAAACAAACGCGGCCACACGTGACTTGTCACATCTTAATTGAATAAATCTTTAAGTAATGAAATAAAAAATAAAAATTTCATAATAGGACCAGAAAACTTAAAACATGATTCTGTGGCAGTAAACTTATTCAATTGCAAATTAGTTGATTATTTGAAAAATAATTTCGGCTTAAAAAATGTTAACGAAATATTTTATTTTTCCCGACAGTGCTGGTTGTCAGTACAAAATTTGAAGTGGGGACGTTCAAGAAATACGTCACGCTCTTAGGGGGGGAGGGGGGGTATGAAAAGTGTGACAGCGTGACATGGGGATGGGGGGGGGGGGTTACTAACAAGGGAATCCTCGAACATGTATGTCACAGATTTCCACCAAATTGAAATATGTTACTCATCTGAAGCTACTATAGATGCTTGCAAAACAAGAGAGTGCGAAATTGTTTCTCTTTCAAAATAAACCGCGAAAACGAAAACATTTTAGCATACGTAGCCATACAAAGACTCCATTGTGTTAAAGCGGTTAGGCTATGTGGGGTTCTCTTGTAAGTGTGATGTCACAATATTTACCTTCAAAAATTCAATTACTTTCATATTGAAATTATTTTTATTTATTATTTCACATTATTTTATTTATTTTATTATTTTCCTTTCAAATGGAAAATGAGAGATCTTTCTGACCCTATTGTGAAGCTATCGTTAGAAAGCTCATTGTTGCTCTCCACAACAGAAGTTTGTTCCTTCAAGAAAGCTCCTTAAGATTTATAATGTACCAGCCTTAAATTAATTAGGCAGAAACTGTGGAATGGAGCAACTAAAAAGGGGGGGAACCTTTAATACTCAAAAAGAATTGAAATACCGAATACGTTTTTCAGCTACTAAGTAGCCTTCTTAGCGTTGAAAAACAAAAGACAACTCAAGTTCAAAGTAAAAGTTGACTTTTCTCTGTCATTGCTGAAGATGGCTATTTAGTAGCCGAAATATGTATCCGGTATTTCAATTCTCTATGAATTAGAGGTTCCCCCTGTTTAGCCAGCCTAAGGCGTGGATTCCACATGTGTAAGAACAATGGCAGAAACCACAAGGCAGAAAATGTTCTGACATCACTTCCTCCACTCTTCTTTCTGCCCGACAGAAAATTCTCTTATCTTTGTAGGTTATGACTCAATCCAACTCGTATAAAAAATCACTTGGTCTTCAAACACTTCTCTCCATTTTGGTTTTTCAGATAAATTTAAGATAAGCCAACCTGTAAGAACAGCAGCTAAGATACAGCAGGGCTCGATGACTACTTGCGCAACGACTTACAGGAGCAATATGCAGAAAATGTCTATGAACATAAAATTGACCAAGTATCCGGAGATCTGTGGCACAATCAAGCCATGTTTTGTCCATTATCATTGTATAGAACAATTATTCACTTTTGATAGAAACTGATGTAGAGTAATTCTGTTATCCTTTCACTAGAATAGGCACCTGGCTCCACTCAATTTAGTTGAACATTGGTAAATTTTAGAATAACCAAATTCAGGATATTTTTTTTTTTTTTTTTTTTTTTTTTTTTAACAAAATAAAATACTTTTTTTTTTTTTTTTTTTTTTTTTTTTTTGCCAAATTTGACTAATTGTGTAGGATGTGATTATTGAAAATGCAAAATGTAAATATATGAAAACATGATACCATAAAATCAATGTAGGGTTCTCCACTTAATTTGCAATGAAACCCATTGCAAACAAGTTGAAAATCTTTCTCGAACTATGTTACAGCATCATGCAAAGGTTGACGCTCATCGGTTCGTGGTTGTAGAGATTATCGAGAATATACACACACAAGCTTTTGTTCATATACAGGGTGTTTCAGAATTCATTGTACAAACTTCTAGGGGAGTTAATATGGTTGATTCTAAGCAAAAAAACGTTCATATGAACATGGGTCCGAATTTGAACGATAGAGATATGAACAGAAATAAAAATGCCGCCTCCAAGATCAACAAGTTAATAACTCAGGTTCTGTAAAGCCTAGATTAATGAAATTTGG
>JAHWFO010056088.1:111890-124754 GCA_023313115.1 Rhysida immarginata
GTTAATAACTCAGATTCTGTATAGCCTAGATTAATGAAGTTTAGAGGGATAACAGGGTACATAAAACTGTGTATACCATTAAAATTTGATCGAATTCCAACAAGAAGTTTACGAGTTACTCATTCAACATCATAACATGTGCTCACTTGTGAGTACTAACTAGCACTTGTTACAATTTTGACTGTGTAACTCTGAAACTTCTCGTTGGAATTCAATCAAATTTTAACGGTATGCACAGTCTTATGCACCCTGTTATTCTCCCAAATTTCATTAATCTAGGCTTTACAGAACCTGAGTTATTAACTTGTTGATCTTGGTGGCGGCATTTTTATTTCTGTTCATATCTCAGTTATCGTTCAAATTCGGATCCATGTTCATATGAACTTTTTTGCTTAGAATCACCCATACTAACTTCCCTAGAAGTTTGTACAATGAATTCTGACACACCCGGTATAGGGTATCAAATAAGTTCATGACTTCAGCAGTGGAGGACACGCATAGAAATGTTTTCAAAACAATGGTAGTCATGTAGAGCATATTACATAAACCAATGTGGTTTTCATAAAAAAATGTTTATATTTCCTATGTATGAAAACTTATGGGACCCCTTGTAGATTAAGTATCTGTTCCATCTGATAAATTATACTATGGTGATAAAACTTGTATGATTTTACATTCCATTACATGGCTACTCAATGTCAAAACAATGATATTAATGAAGAGACGCTACATTTTTAAAAAAAAACAACAAAATGCCTTTGCCATCTGTGGCTTATTATATCAATAAAAAATTCTGGCCATTCTGAGTTTCACAAAATAATGTTTATTTTAATTATTATACCTAACAATCAAAACCATGACTTATTTGCAACCGCCAATCCTAACAATGGACAGGATAATAGTGCTTTCTTATTAGGGGCTTTAACTAAAAGCTACTTATAAGAATGCACGTTTGGGCTGTACATTTACCCATCCATCGTTGCAAGATAAACTTGTAAACGGATTAACTTTTTCAAATTCTATTTTCGACAATATCATCATCAAGGTCTTATTTCGGCTTTTTCATCTTTTTGGGCTTTTTCATGGGCCCCTTCAAATCGATTGCACGTGCTCTAGCAATACTAAGATAATGGCATGTCATGTAACAATCGATTCATAGTGAGGAGTCAACAATGAATAAATTGTTAACATGAGCACGTGCATGTGATGATCACGTTGTCGAGGCTCAAATTCTCATAATACATTAATAATTGTACTTCTACGTCATGATTAAAGCTGCTGCTTAGAATATTTGCAATATTTTTTTTGGATCGTTAATTCAAATTTCAAAAATCGTAATTGTTAACACCTAAGCAAAAACCTGAAATTTCATTGTACGAGTCCATGAGACTTTTCAAATTTTAGCTGATTTACACATAAACAGCAATAAAATCTTATTTCAAACAGGTTTATTGTGTTTGGAAGTAACCAAAGATTATTTGTTTGGGGGGGGGGGGTTAACTTATATGGTGTGACTTCTTAAAAGGGGGAGGGGTTAAGGAAAATGGGACATGGGGGGGGGGGGGGGGTTGAAAATGCCAAAAATAGCATGACATATTTCTTGAACGACTCCAGTCTATATTTTTATAAAATGATTTCTCCCATTCATATAGATCTTTCGGTGAAGTAATTGGTCGTGCATTAACGTGCTGGATACTAGTTTTGCGCACATATCTTTTGACAGTACCTCCGAGGCCATTGCAAGCTCCCTTGCCATGTGAAGTCGTGAAAAAGTTCCACTCGCCTTCTACATCATGATCTTCTTTATGATAAAGTAAATTGATGAAGTTTGACTTTTTTTTGAACTGAGAACCAGCACCGTCGGAAAAATAAAATATTTTGTTAACATTTTTAAGCCGAAATTATTTTTCAAATACTCAACTAATTTGCTATTGAATAAATTTACTGCTACAGAATCATGTTGTAAGTTTTCTGATACTATTACGAAATCTTTATTTTTTCTTTCAGTTTTGTTTTAATAAATTGCATAAGGATGAAGATTTACTTGCTTAGCAGCCCAGTAGACAAAAAATGATCACATAGAATGACTGCTGGACAAAAAATTATCGCATTTACGTAAAAACAAGAGAAGAGGGGAAAAAAAGTTTTTTCCAAACCACTCAATAGACAACGGATACATTTAACCCTCGTCATAACGAATTGTTTGTTGTGGCAATGGACAATTCGTAGTAACGAATTAGTACCATTAGAACATGAACCATTGAACAGATTTGAAAAATAAATTTTTAACAGGCATTGTCATCGATCCTGTGTATGTGTATCAAGTTTCAGCTCTCTACCATGTCGGGATGTTGGTTTAATGTTGATTAAAAGATATGACCCGGACATGCAGATGCAGACATACACACAAAAAAGCAAGCTAAATAAAAGTATTTAACAAAGATCATCAAATATTTTTTTCAAATTCTAAATCGTTAATAAATACAGATTCAATGCGTTTTTACAAAATTGTTGAAATCAATTGAGAACCTCAAATAATATTCATTTTTTTTTTTATTAAGAATTTATTTATTTACAGTGGCGGACCACGAATCCGGATTGCTCGGGACCAGAATTCGTGGTTTTTCCGGATTCGTGGTCTTTTTTCCCTTGGGAGAAGTTACACAACACGTGTGTAATTAAATAGTTTCTGACGACTGTTATTTAAAATTTATTTTAAAATAAAAGATTTCACAATTATACAATTAAACTCATATTGTAATATAATCTTATTTATTAATGTAATTTTATTATGATTTTGTCCCAGTCGTCTTTTTTTTTTTATGTTTACCAAATATTTCATAACTTCAAGAACGAT
The DNA here is from genome assembly GCA_023313115.1 of Rhysida immarginata. NCBI lineage: Eukaryota > Metazoa > Arthropoda > Chilopoda > Scolopendromorpha > Scolopendridae > Rhysida > Rhysida immarginata. The sequence goes on from JAHWFO010056088.1 coordinate 114,748, forward strand.
CTTCACGTTTGGTTAGCCACTGTCAAAATTAATTTTTCCTCCGATGTTTCTAAGAATTATCACATAAATTCATTTATAACTGTGTATTATTTTTACTTCAGCAGAAGAGTGTTAGAAATTGCAGGAAAATTCAATTAGAATTTGTGTTAAAACGACAAACAACGTTTCAAAAGTGTCAGCGAATTAGGCCTATCGGAATGTACACATTGTCGGCGAACAGTCTTAAACTGCCTGAAAATGCACTGAATCATGAAAAATACCCAAAACTGTGCATTGTGAATACAATTTTTTAAGGAATTTTAATTAAAACTAAATTTTATTTAGCAAATATGAAACTAAGCAACTTCCGCAAGACTTAAACATTCTTTATCCGTCGATGTTTCAGCATTCGACGTTTATTTATTGTTGTTGTTTTTTTTTTGTTTTATTTCTCCCCTCCTCCATAAATGTTTAGCATTATTTTTATGCACGTTACATGGGTGATATGGAGAAGTAATTATATCAGCGAATGTTATTTTTTTCTTAATATAATTTTTTTCCCCACGGTGGCTGTAATTCATTGCTCCTTGCGAGGCTTGTTGTTACACCAAATTGTGACGATTTTATAGATAGATATTAAAGATAGGCGATTCAATTTACGGTTAACATGAAAATTTTAGTAAGTGTATAAAAAAATTACGCTTAAAAGTGGGGAAAAAAAAAAAAAAAGACCCACTCTTGAGATCGAAATCCCCTGTAGGCTTGTCAGGGGTCCGGTACCTGGATTAATTGTAAGGGAAGAACTGACACAGTGTCAACTGGAATAAATTTACACACATTTATTTACAATATCACTTATAGCAGGTTCGCATATGCTCCCAAACCAAGAGCTGAGAGCACCAACACCCACCCACTGCACAGGTTCGGATGATTTGGAGACTATATAAGAGGAAAGCACTGCTAACCCCCTAATAAAGTATTCCTATTGCGTAACACACTCGAAAGCGCGATGTGCTCCCTTTCTTAATTCCAGTTGAGGGGAGGAGCACAGTAACACCATCTTGGAGAGTTAACAGCGTTCCTATTCCCCTGAGAGCCTAAGCACGGTTCGATGGTGTGGGAAAAAGGCAAAGATAATTGTCACTCACCCACAAGATGTCATCAATTTGGACTTTGTTTACCATATCAATAGCTGCTTCCTCAACATTGCTTGAAAAGTCAAGATGACGGAAGGATAGGCACGATAATGCTCCGCACGTTCGATTCTCCTTTACTGTCCGCCATTGTCCCTCATGGGACGCTAGCTTCTCTGCAAAGCTGCAACGTTTTGACTTCAAATTAATTAATTAAACTTGTTGAACGCATAACTGATATTATTAATCAATAACAAACATAACATTAGGTGCCAACGGCACAATTGTGTTGAATGCGGCTCTATTTGTTTTTCTCGAGGCCATACACCTATACCTCGTTATACGTACTGATTGGTTCCAAAAATTTGGTACGTAACTCGAATATCCGTATAACGAATACGTACTTTTCAGGGTCAGTAGAATAGAGGCAATGAAAAAATGTGAGACGTTTTATTATGTAGCTCTCATCAGAGGTCACTACTGTACTTTTTTAAAAATAAATTTCCTTGATGATGCTTTGACAATACCCAACAATAAATTTGATACAAACATATACAAATTAAATTGAATCTCTTTCAATTTTTTTTGAAATAATACAGCACAGTAGTATATATTTTTTATAGTCTTTAGTTTATTATTTTTATTTCTTCATAAACATAAATATAACGAAAATAGAGTCTAATTCATAGGCGCTAACAATGCTTACAATTCAGCAATTAATTTAAACAAACAAAACAAGAACTTACACTGACTCACTACAAGCAGAGTATCGCGTGCGGTGCATGCATCGTGTACAACGAGATTAATTTATTAGAATGGAAATAACGACGCCATGTTTGAAGCTAATTGATAGTTGAGTTCATAGTGGTGGCGCTGATGATCAGTGTATTTCCATTCTACCCTTACTTAATATCATTGGTCGTATGACGAAATATTGGGTACGTAAAACGAATTAGTGCCATAATTTGAAAAGTACGTAAACCGAAAAGTACGTATAACGAGCGTACGTATAACGAGGTATGGGTGTACTACAAATAAATCAAATGACGCACTTGACATTTATTAAATAAAAAATTTAAGTAACCCAAATTCACCAATAGATGATGCTGTAAAATGAATGGTAATTATTTGCATGCCCATTTGCATTATTTGTAGAAGACCTGCATCCGTGCCATATCTTTGAAGGAATGATTATTTAGCAATAATTAGGGACCTTCCATAAACCATGTGGCCCAATCGGGAGGAGGTGGGGGGGGGGGGCAGTAAAAGAGCTATGTTGAGTATGTGAGGGAAGGGGAGCTATAATGAGAGTTTTTTGTTCCTTTTCTGGCCAGGGATCACCTCCTGAAGTTTGTCTGTTGTTTTATTTCCCCCTGTATACCGATGGCACCATGTGTGTGACTTGGAGTCATAGCGCTTGGATGGCGAATTGTACAAGGCAGGCGTATTTACAGGGCTGACTTATTCGAACCAGCCAATGAAGAAGATGTCACTGTATCTGAAAGTGAACTGCAAGAAGCTAAGAACCCCTGTGGCTATACCTGGAAGTTTGTAAAGCACAGAAATAAAGCATTCCTCTCCCTCTTTCAATAGCCATTACTGTAAATACTGTATTTAGCACCGGACTTGAAATACCGGCCCGCCTGCATTAAGCGCCTGGGGGTCTACCAAATTTTTACAAATAAGCGCCGGACCTTCAATAACCGCCCGAGCGCTTATTTTAGTTCATTTCGTGGATTTTTCTTCTCTTGCTGCTTCTCACGGGAATTTTTGCTCTTCCAATGCCACTGCTAAACCGGAAATCAGGTACCAGCATGATTGTCTTCTAATTTCTTACTTTTAATTTTGGATTCAGTCAAGCAACATAGCTATGAAAAATGAAAACTTCACAGTTTTAGCATCAATCTTAAACTTGCAGCAGTAAAGCATGCTAAAAAAAAAAACCCATTCCATAGAGGCTACAGCCAAGAGGATCCTAAATGCTTTCGGGAATGGAAAACACAGCAGGATACTGTAGAAAAGATGAAGAAGAGCAAGAATTTTGCATAAGAGTTTCTATCACAGTTGTGCAGAATTTTATAAGTGCCTGACCTGTAATACCAGCCTGCCTGCATTAAGGGCCTGGGGATCCGCTGAATTTTTGCAAATAAGCACCGGGGCGCTTAATACAGTATTAGTTGATGCCCAAGAACACCATTGAACGGGTTAATAGATATCAGGAGCCATCTTGGCAGAGTGTAGGCTACATGGAGAGATTGGGGGGGTGGGGATCAAAAGAGGCCTAAATGGAACAATGTGGTTTATGAAAGCTCCCTTATTACATAAATGGGTTGAGATAACTTAATAGTAATTCAAATAAAAGACTGTGAAAACAAGTTTCTATTCACGATGAAAACCGAATAAAAACCTACTAGCTGTTCCGTGTGATCAGATTTCAAGTCCCATATATGGATAACTCCATTTTGGTCACCAACAATAAGCTCACCCTATAAAACAAATAGAGAACAATTTTCTAAAATAAAAAAAAAAATAAAAAAAAAAGGCTGTATCACGCTCTGTATTCATTATTTGTAGCACCATTAATTTATTACTTGATTTGGATGAAGACAAATACAGTTGATTGGTGCATGAGCTTGAAACAATCGTTGGCATTTTTGACTAGATGATCTACAGGATTTGAAAAGTATTAAACTCTATTTAGGAAACGTTGAAATTCAAAATCAGGAATGTACAGGGGATTTTCCAATGTCAGGAATTATCCAATATTAACCTAAACAAAACATGCCTGCCTTATGAAAATAGAATTCGGGATTATTCATTTTCTTACTGGTTCTTCGCTAATCATTAAGGATATACGAGTTAAGTTGCACGAGCTCTTAAACAATAACTGCCCTTAAATATTTGAATTCACATCACCTCATGTCCCAAATTCTTGCTGTGCCGTCCTCGCCACCAGTGAACATCCACTTTCCATCTTCATGGAATAATAAACCTGTAACATTCTTTGGAATGCCTTCATAATTCAAAACAGGACTTGGGGCGGTGCTGGAAATGTCAAACATCTTCACATGTTGAAAGCCTGCAATATCAGTTAATTTTATTAAAAAGAACATATGATGTTAGTTTAATTTACAAAATAGAGGTGTATCCCTAAAGTATCTGGATTAGGGTAGTTTGCAAAGATAACAATGGACAGAAGGATGACCGCTCTGGCACGTGCCTCACCTTGTCTGGGCATGAATCTCGCACAGTTATTACGCACGTGCATTGTTGTCAAAATGTCTAAACATTTGGAGCAAAAAATTCATATTAAACTTTGTTTCAATAAAGATTATTAAATTATTGTCTATTATCCGTATGGCCCCCCCCCCCCCAGGGTAACATTTAACACGTAGCAAACTACCTAAAGAGTGGTTGGGTGAAACAGTTCTAAAGAAATGAACGGTCTAATTTCACCAAAGTGATTAGATTCTTCACCACAACAATGCACCTGCTCATTCCTCACATGTCGTTCAGGACTTTCCAGCCACATATAGAACACCTAGTTACGCCATCCTCCTTTTCAATGGCTGTGGTCTCCCTGGACTCCTTAATCACTGGACTTCAAGAAAATCTTAAAAGGAATGCAGATTCGATATATCGACAGTATTCAAGAAATTTTACAGCTGCACCACTGAATTATGTGCATTGTTTGGATGTTTCATACACTGACTGCTCAACTGAAAGTGGATACTTTCGATTATAGATGTTTTGTCAAATATCTAGAAAAATGCTTGAAGAATTATCTTGAAGCTTCAGGGGTGTAAAGAGTATGTTACATCTCATATACAGGGTGACTCAAATTCAATGTAAAAAATTTTTAGGGGAAGTAGTATGGGTGATTCTAAGCAAAAAAGCTCATATGAACATGGGTCCGAATTTGAACGATAACTGAGATATGAACAGAAATAAAAATGCTACCACCAAGATCAACAAGTTAATAACTCAGGTTTCTCTAACGCCCAGGATAATGAAATTTGGGTGAATAATAGGGTACATAAAACTGTGTATGCCGTTAAAATTTGATCGAATTCTAACGAGTAGTTTCAGTGTTATGCAGTCAACATCATAACCCATGCTCACATGCGAGTACTATCCAGCACATGTTACGATCACCCTGTATTTCAGCAAAGGTTTTGTCCCGAAGCCAAATAGGGTACCACCAGTAAATTGAACAAAAGAAAAATTAATGTTTGGGATCACCCTGTATAAAATAATGCTTGAAATGCTTCGTAGCTGTAACATATGCTTATGAGCCTTTTTTATTTATCTCTGTTCATTTGTATGAGAACAGCAAGTATATTCATGGACTAAATAATGTTGGACTGCGCATGGGTAACCGTTACCAAAATGTCTTTTGCATAATTTACTAGAGAATAGCATATCGTGAAAATTCAGAAAGATATCGTCGATATAATGAGTTGAATTTCAGTTCCTCTCAAAAATAAACAAAACGATAAGGGGTTTTCTCCAAATTTTTATTTTTGGACCAGACACCAGTATCAACTTTACCTCCTTACACTGGCATAATTCATCTGAAGTCAAGCATTGCTATTCGTCAAGTATTTTTCTAGATATTTGACAAAACGTCTAACATCGAAAGTATATACTTTCAATTAGCAGTCAGTGTATTTCGAATGGAATTAGATTGGTATTCAATTCGGTAGCACATATTGTCCACAATAGATTCGGTCCAGATACTTTATGTACACACTTCCTAAAAAGAAAAAAAAAACAAACATTCCTGCTTACAATATCTGGCAATCAACTTCCTAAAGCAAGTTCCAGCAGGATGTTAAAAAACAAAACAAAAAAAACAAGAAAACATTATCCAAGGTGCTACCATCCTCTACGTGCTTTCCACCATTGTCATAGCATTGCACCAGGTTCTGTATTCCTTTGTTACAGACAAGTGCCACCTGTGACACTAACTACATAACAATGGCTTGTTTTACCTGATCGCAGATGTTTTACCATCTGCTTCAAGCATCTAAAATCATTCATTAATAGACAGTGGGGCAAACATTACTGTTAGGAATCCTGCAATATGATGGGCTAGCTTCGAGCGCTATTAAGCTACTACGTCTCTTATGAACCATTGGCTAGTTGCCAGCAACTGGGGTTGCGAACAACCAGAAATAATAGGAAACCAAAGACACAAGATCGAATAGGAAAACAAATAGTTCATATTGCTCACGTTCGTTCTCGCTCCCTATTTCAAGAACATGGAGGGAGATGTTCCAAATTTCTTTCGAAAACGTGACAATACATTAAAATGAAATGAAACAAGGGCGATAATGACAAGGTCCAAGAAAAACCGAGGCCTCATGCAAAATGCTATTTCGGGATCTGGTGCAAAATGCTATTTCGGGATCTGGTGCAAAATGCTCTTGTGGCCCTATTTTCATAAATACAGAGTGAATTTAAAGTCGTGCACATCAAAGTTTGGCTGCCCATAAAATTACCAGTTTGAGAATGTAAATGAAAGTACAGTATCACAGAGATTAGTTGAAATGGTGGCTTTTATTTTTAACAGACAAACTTTAGGTGTTACAATAAATGTTCGAAATGACATCCTCTTTCGTGAATACAAAAGCGTGTTTGTTTTACCAAATTTTATGAGACTCTGTGAAGTATTGCAGTATTGATGTTAGAAATGACTGTTGTGATTTTCGTTTTCAGCTCAGCAATCGTGTGTGGACTATTCACGAAGAGCACATTTTTCAGATAACCCCTATATCAGGGGGTGATAAATCTGGTGAGCGGGAAGGGGGGGTGGCACAATCCTCGGGAAATGACGCACTCAAAAAATTCATTCCAAAGATGCATATTCGCTGTTCTTGGTGAAACAACAAGCCACTGCCTTGAACAACAAATGCTTTACAAATGAAGTCTCTGAGCACAAGATCACTGATATGGATTGCAATACACTCGAAACAATCTGCACTGCAATCTACCGGGAGGAAATCGGAACTCAATGGGTGTTCAATGAATTACAGCCCATTAAACTTTGATGTGCGCAAGTTTAAACTCACCCTGTATTTGTAACGTGGAAAATCAAGGCGTGTGGACTTCAGAAGCACGGGATCTTGTGAAGCCACACCATTAGCATCATCCTCGGACCGGCTGTGATTGTTTACTTCAAAGATACAGGGCGATTCCAAAGTCCAAGACATATTTACTGCAAAACCATAAAAGATATCAGATTACTGCTGCTTGTGGTAGTTGTGCGTTAGGTTAGGAATGTGCTGCACAATGTGAGAGCGCCACGGGCGAACAGTGACGTTCTGTCGGTCATGGTTCTTACGCAAGATCAAAGTCATATTCTTAGAACTTTCTTTTGCAGAAAAATCGTACTAACATCATTGCATTCAGCGCTTTCAAAGAAAGTTTTCTGATGCTCTATACGGTATAGTTTTCTGAAGCTCTATAGGGAAAACAACTGTGTGTATGATAAGCCCGCCTAATAGAGCCCAACAAGTCTGTGATGACGACCATGTTTCCGGAGAAAATTCAAGCTTCCCTGCAGCGCTTTCTGTAGAACTCACTTCGCAGCTATCTCAAGAGTAAAGGGGCCTCGTATTCAAGCCTGCCAGAGGGCTATTAAACGTCTAACGCTACGGCCGTACAGAATTCGAGTAATGCAAGAGCTTTGTTCTTTGGATTCGGAAAAACGCCTTACTTACTGCTAATGTTTTAAGATTTTAAGCGCAACAGTTCAATGTACAATAGTTTTACTGCATGAAGTTGGACTCTGTTTTTGCGTGAGAACCATGGTCCTCTCTCCTATAGCATATTCAAAGGTCACACACAATTGCCACAAGCATCAATACTCGGATATCTTTTATGTTTTGCAGTAAATACATCTTAAACTTGAAGTCTGGGGACTTTAGAATCCCCCTGTATAAGCAAAAAACACGACTGAGAAGGGTGGTTGCTCACATAGTGCTTAGATGAATAGAAACAAGTCACCCCAGCGGTTGCACAACTTCCCAGTCGCCAAATGCATTGCTCTTGATTTTCTGGCCTTTGGCAACTGACAGGTTGCCAAAACCACCTGCGTAAACGACAACTATTCTAGTTATGTCTCAAGGTATCTGATCTTAAGAGGCCTTATTGAAACTAGTCCTGTATTGCACTGGGTTCCTAATGCTCATGTTTGCTGGTGGGGACTACCTAGAAAAACAGTGTATTCTTCAAATACCAGCAATCACCTTTGCTAATGTTTTCTTATTTTTTCATGTCCTGTTGGGAAATCCTCACTTTTAGATTCTTATTTTCAAGTTTTTACATATGCGAGATGAAATCCATACACTTTGTTTTCGGTTCCTATCAAAACACCGACAATCATAATACCGACGGTTCAAAATACCGACAAGTCAAAATAACGACGGTTCAAAATACCAACAAGTCAAAAAAACGATGGTTCAAAATACCGACAACTCATGATACAGATGGTTCAAAATACTGATATTTCAGGAGATCAATTACCCACAGTGATTTACCGCTGTCAGTAATTTACCGCCCACAGATAGTAAAGAAACGAATTACTCTTGGCATGGTTTAGTTCAAGTACTGTTGACACTCCCCTGCATGCAACCACCAGGGGGTATGCATGTCTTTTGGGGCACGAGAGCGCTCTTGGTAACAGTGATTTTCTGCCCACAGCTGGTTGATATGATTTTGGCATTTCCGACAGAGTATTTTGTATAATCTGTGGTGGCTTATCTTGAGTTGCTTTGGCTGCTTCTTTTAACTTTCCCATGGTTTCAAAAACAACAGGTCTGCTGGTGTCAGGTGCATGAATATGTTCTTCATGATTGTGTAAATGATATTCATCACCAACTCACAGTGCCAATAATAGAGCCTGTTCCTGTTCTTGTCTTAACCCATTTTGTAACCATTTATGTTAAGCTTTGGCACATAACTTTTGCGAGGGTATAATTTTGCAAATCGGAGGCATCGTACGTGATGTAGCCTTCTCACAAGGAGAGCCAGTGTTCTCCCCAGAAAATTTTTTCGGTGGGTGGAAAGATATAATAGCCGGGCGGACAATTATTAAAATCAAATACACACTGTGAGGTGTTGTGCACCTTTTCGTGTATTCAGCCGGGTGGCGCGCCCCTTCAAAAGGGCCTGGGGAGAACCCTGAGAGTGATGGAAAGGAAGTTATCTTGCACCCTGGGTAGTGCGCATGCACTAACCGGAAGTTCCTGCAATTCACAGTCTCTAATAAACTGTCGGCATCGGTGAATTATTAGAACTGTCGGTATTCTGAACTGTCGGTTTTTTAAACTGTTGGTATTACGTATAAGCTGTCGGTATTTTCATTCTCGGTATTTTGAACCAGACGCCATTTTTACCATTATGCAACATACGTACCTGCTGCAGCAAGATACTGTCTATCAGGCGTGATTTCCAAAACATTAATCTGCTGTTTGTCATGTTAAGGATTACTTTGCATGCAACTTCAATAAAAATACAACAACAACAATTGAGTTTGCAAGAAAATTTAATGGTGAGGCATTCAAGATGGTTTGATGATGAGGAATGTCGAACCAAGGGGTCTAGGCTGAACTCATCGATAAGCTGTCGATCTCGACAAAATCTAACCGTCGATAAGTGGCATATTACACATTAATACACAAGTTTACACATGTATGGTTAGATGATATACACAAATTTACAAACATTTACACATAACTTAACACATTTATCCATGTAAACACATAAAAACATACATAAACACATACGTGTAGACACAGTATATTATTATTTTCACAGTTCAAGTTTCGTAGCACAAGAGAGTGTGCTTCATGTATGTAAATATTTTTAAACAAGTTTTTGTTAATATTT
>JAHWFO010056088.1:146204-169490 GCA_023313115.1 Rhysida immarginata
TTTTTTTTTTTTTTTTTTTTTTTTTTTTTTTTTTTTTTTTTGCTTTAACTCCCGGGCTGAACAGACGTGCGTTGGCCGCTAGGATTCTTCTGCTCCATTTTTCGAACGTCAAGGCCATGGAGCTGTAGCTGAATTATGGTTTAAATTAAGAATTTATTTGCTGTTTTAATAACATTCCGAAAAGATTTGTTAAAAAGATAGTTGTACATTACAAACAAAGTTTAAAGCCTTGTTTAATAAGTTTGCAAGAATGCGGAGCGTCGGCCGGATGTTTCGATGTCTGCGACATGATGATGCCTCGAACACGTGGGACGATGCACGACTACCCGGAGCGTAAAGCGACCATCAATCAAGGTTATGGATAGTAATACTGTGGAACGTTGCTGACCATTGGTGAGTGACTTATATTTTTATTATTGACGACGTGGAGAATCGGAGTTTCTGGAGATTTTGAGGTGTGAGAAATTTGACCGAGTTTTCGGAACTTCCCGCCAAGGACATCGGAACCAAATGATGCACCTCACCCCTGTGCTGCATTCTTGTTGTGTCTCGTAATAAATGCCTCATTTCTGTGATAGGCCACTTGTGCTGTCTCAACTGATGGAAGAAATACTATTACTAGACTTAGTCGTAATCATTAATTCCATAGATAAGCTAGTAGCACCCTACCATGACACATGACGGAACTTTTCGGATGTTGCAGCTAGTCGTGGGGCATAAAGAGTAATCATCCCGAGTGCCGATAACAAAACGTGCATGTGCACAGATTACAAGCGCACAGACCTATCCCAAAAAGGATTTACAGTTTGCTTATTTATCTCTAATTTATCTGATCTCCATTTGTCTGGAGGGTGTATCTGTCTGTCTGTCTGTTACTCTATCTCCTCAACCACAGAATGGATTTGCAAATTTTTCAGGCGGTTTTCACTGCTCTTTGCCGAAATAAAACCATATCTTATGGATATTCCGTGATATATTTTTTCTCCACGCTATTGTGACGTGTCCACCCCCCCAGTATGAAAACTGTACCACAACCGTCAAAACGGTATGCGCTGGGGAGAGGGTATGTCAAGGGTTCGGGACCAAATGAATGCAGGCTGCATAGACACAAGTGATATGGTAAGGCAACAACAATTTATTTTACCAATTCCTTCTTTACATCGGACAATACAACAAGGTATACACTAAGGCTCGAGGGGGCCCCTTCGAAAACACACGACTCTTAAAAACGCTTAAGCTGCGCTGAGCGGCGCTCAATATAAGAAAATATACCAGCACTCCAGCTCATGATACCATGTACGGTCTCTGTAGGATGCCCAGGGTCTCCTTACAAAGAGGGAAGGGGAAGAAAAACTTACTCCCAGGGCTGCCGTGACAATGCCAGCAGCACCATACTCCCGAATAAGTATTCCCCAACAGTGAACGCAAGAAAGCGTACAGCACCTCCTTTTTATGCGAGCGTAGGGGGGAGGCACGGCAACCCCTCTTGGAGGGCACGGATACTAAGACCCGGCAGCCACTGGCGAGCTCTCAAGACCCACCGATGCCGAGCTGTGCGCTTGTAACCTGTGCACAAGCACGTTTTGCTATTAGCGCTTGGGACGATTACTCTTTATGCCCCACAACTAGCTGCAACATCCGAAGAGCTCCGTCACGTGTCATGGTAGGGTGCTACTAGCTTATCTATGGATTAAATGTTTACGACTAAGTCTAGTAACAGTAATTCTTCCTTCACTTGAGACAGTGCAAGTGGCCTATCACAGAAGTGAGGCATTTATTACGAGACACAACAAGAATGCAGCACAGGGGGGCAAGTTGCATCATTTATTTCCGATGTCCTCGGCAGGAGGTTCCGAAAACTGTCAAATTTCTCACACCTGGATATCTCCAGAAACGCTGATTCTCCGCGTCGTCAATAATAAAAATATAGGTCACTCACCAATAATCAGCAACGTTCCACAGTATTACCATCCATAACCTAGATTGGCAGCCGCTTTACGCTCACGCGTTCGAGGCATCATGTCACATACATCGAAACATCCGGCCGACACTCCACATTCCTTGCAAACTTATTAAACTTTGTTTGTAACATACAACTATCTTTATAACAAATCTTTTCGGAATGTTATTAAAACAGCAAATAAATCCTTAATTTAAACCATAATTCAGCTACAACTCCATGGCCTTGGCGTTTGAAAAATGGAGCAGAAAAATCCTAGCGGCCAACGCACGACTGTTCAACCCGGGAGTTAAAGCCAAATAAAAACAAAAAACAAACTGGATATTTAAACAAACGAAAACACACACCAAACCATGCGCACATTTTCTCAGAATCCCTCATCAACAATTGTCTGTTGGAAGCTGAGACGATCTTACAAGAATTTTCTGCCAACAATCACAGCTCCAACAGAGAATAACAAAACACACATTGATTCACCCTCCAAACCATATGACGAAACAACAAACCATTCACTCGCAGTCCATATGACCACTAAACAATCGACTAATTATTCGTATAAAAGCATATCTTTACTATAAACACTTAACAAAAGGCTAAATTGGAATGACACGAACAAAAACTAACAAACAAGGTCTCACACACCCGTCCTTCCGAACAATTCGGGTGATCCCGAAAGGCTAAAAATTATATACAAGCTTCGTAAATCTTACACGTGTCCTTCACCGGGCCCAAATGACACCCAAACTAACATGGAATGTCACAAGCGCCCGACGAAAGACCTCGAACATACCCTGTGAAGGGTTATGTTCGAGCGTATTACCTCCAATAATAAACACAAGAAAAATAAACAGCCACACATGCACAGCTAAATAACACCAAAAACCACATTATAAACTTTAGAGAGAAGGAACACCAGCCCAAAACACCCACCATAAACATACCCTGAATACCATAACACCCAGACACCTAGTTTTCCCCAAGTGTAACAGAGAAACAAAAAATAAAAAAAAAATAACCTAGTAATGCTAAATAGTCCGGGCGTGGGTGTCTCCCTAAAGAATAATGAGGTGCTTCAAGAGGCTCTTCCCGGCTAGGCTGCTCTTCCTCATGACCCATCCCTTCTCTTTCAACATGACCACGTGGCCCCGACTCTCCCAATCGCTCTGCCCTATCTTCTCCCTCTTCAGCTTCTGTCTTGCCTTCCCCGTCTGTAGGAGGTTCCACTAATCCCAAAACATCCTCATCAACCTCTTTGCTCCACCCTACTTTGTTCCCCTTCCCGGTACCCACTTACAATCAGCTCTCCATTATCCTCTTAATCCTCCTCTTCCTCAGTCACCTCTGGCGTATGAGGCCACCTTGTGCCTGCTCCTTTTCGTTTCGCCTTCCCACTCGCCTCTAGGTCCAACAGACAGGGCTTCAGCCTGTCCACGTGAACTGTCATCTGGTTATGCCTACTAGAATCCTCAATTTCATAATCAACATTAGTGATTTGCTGGATCACTCGAAACGGACCAAGGAACTTTGCACAGAATTTTCTTTTAGGTCCTCCTTTGCGTAACAACCAGACCCTACTCCCCACAAGCAATGAGCGTGCGACACGTCCTTTATTCAGCTTCGCCAGGTGACATCTGCGCTTCCGCTAGTCTCTACCCCTGACAGCGTCACGGACCTGCGTCAGTTCCTCGACTAATTTCGAACGATATTGCAGGACATTAACTGTTCCACTAAATTCGCTGTCGGCGTTCTAGTGGCGACTCCGGGTGTTCCCGGGTCGAAGCCATACAGCAGGAAGGCTGGGCTCTCCTCGAGTGATTCATGCTGGCACGTACGCAAAGCGTACAGCACAAATGCCAGCACATCGTCCCACCGCTAGGGGTGTTCGCTTCACAACGCTGCAACAGTGTCACAGAGCGATTTGTTATACCGCTCTGCAATTCCTTTTGGTGTTGGCCGGTATGCCGTGGTTAATTTGTGTGAGATCTTCCACACAGCGCCCCGAACACTGCCGAGGAAAAGTTGGCCCCCCGGTTGTTGATTGCCTGTTGAGGCCCCCGTATCGACAGCCTGTGCTACCGTCTCAGCTGTCTGATCTGGGAGTGCCTCGGCTTCCGCGAACCGAGTGAACACATCCGTCATCACGAGGATGAACCGGTTCACCTTGCTGGATTGCCGTACTGAACCCACCACATCGATCGCCACCTTCTGGAAGGGATATTGCGCTACTATGCCTTCCTGCCAAAGGGTGCGGGATAAATAATTCTTCATACGCTGACAGGTCTCGCAATATAGAATTTTACGTATCACGTCTCCTCTCATTCCAGGCCAGAAACAGCTCTTCTGCAATTTACGCAATGTTACGCTTATGCCCCTATGACCTCCTAGTAACCCATCATGATACCACCCTATGAATTTCTTCCTCATGGACTGTGGGATGCACAAACGCACCTGCTCTTCCGGTTGCCTTGCCTCACTTCTCACCACAATACCATCTTCGATTCTATATTGTCCTCCCGTACAGTATACCTCAGTTTGAGTTTCTAAGGCCTGCATGATCCCTTGAATCCACCCATCTCCCCATTAGCCCCTCTGAAGTTCCCCCACACGTAACGGGAGCAGAAATCTCGGCCACTATTGAGCGGCACTGCCGCGACAACATGTTGGCCACCACATTCATCCTACCCTCCACATACCTGTACGCAAACCCATACTCTTCTAGCCCTAGCACCCATCTCAGCACATGCTAGTTGGCATTTCGCATGCGCTGAATGAACGCCAGAGGCTGGTGGTAGGGTAGCCAAGAATAATATGTCGAAAGTGGCCAGATACCCGGACAATCGCAAGAGCCTCTTCTCGATAACCGAGTAGTTGATCTCCCCCCCCCCCCCCTGCAACTTCTTGCTTAAGTAAGCGATTGGTTACAGGGCCCCCTCAACCTCTTGTTGTAAGATACCGCCGATAGCATTGGCTGAGGCGTCAGTTGAGAGGAAAAATTCCCGATCATAATTATTGGGAATCAACAGAGGCACGCTGCTCAAGACCGCTTTGATGTCATTGAAAGCCTTCCTACAGGCGGCGCTCCAATGGAACGGCATCCCTTTCTTCGTCAGTTTTCTGATGGGGACCAGGATTTTGGAGAGTTCTGGCACAAATGGCCGATAAAAATTTACAGACTCTATAAAACTGCGAACTTCGCGCGCATTCCTAGGTTCTACCAGCTGTTGGATAGCTGCCACATCACCCGGATCTGGGTATGCTCCATTCGAAGTAATATGTCGCAGGTAATGCACGCGTGGGGTGCAGAACTGGCATTTTGCCGGTTTCACCACCAGCCCCTTTTCCTTAAACCTCTCCTGCACCCAACGTAGCACATCCACATGCTCCTGGAACGTCGCTGTAGATATCAGAATATCATCCAGGAACATGTGGATGTTTTCTCTGACCCTTCCCTTCAGAGCTGCCACCACATATAGTTGGAACAAGTAGGAAGACTTCTTCCCATCCTAGGGCAAGCATGTAAGCTGGAATTTGCCCCATGGTGACTAGAAGGCATAGCACTCCTTCAGTGACTCGGCCAACGGTATTCGATAATACCAGTTATTAAGGTCAAGCACTGAGAAGAACCTATGCCCCCTCAGTTCCTCCAGGGTCGGGAAATCCACGGGGCTCGTATGGATATTCACCTTGCGTGAATCAAGAGTGATACTAACGTCCCCGTTCTGCTTTAGAACTACGTGGACTGGAGAGTTCCAAGGGCTCACGTTGGGTTCGATGATCCTGGCCTCCTTGAACTCATCCAGTTTCTGCCCGTATGCCTCCCGATACACATGAGGAATCCGGTATTGCCGGATGAACACGGGGTGCATCTTATCGACAGAATACTCCGCCACATAATCGCGCATCCCGCGTACCTCATTTGAGAACACGTCCCCAAACTCGTACAATGGCTCCACCACCCACAAAGCCCACATTTCGTGGATATCACACAAGCACACCCATTCAGAAAACAACACATCCAAAAACCACTGCTCTAATATTTCCAACACTCTACTCCCTATTCAGAATTACTCTCACACACCACTTTGATCACCTCTCAACAACCAACCACATCACAGTGCCCAGGTACCCTCAATATTCCGGAAAATGCGGATATTTGGTCCATGTTCGGGCGCCATTGTGACGTGTCCACCCCCCAGTACGTAAACTGTTCCACAACCGTCAAAACGGTATGCACTGGGGAGAGGGCAAGTCAAGGGTTCGGGACCAATGAGTGCAGGCTGCATAGACACAAATGATATGGTAAGGCAACAACAATTTATTTTACCAATTCTTTCTTTACATTGGACAATACAACATGGTGTACGCTAAGGTTCGAGGGGGGGGGGGGGCCCATCGAAAACACACGACTCTTAAAAACGCTTAAGCTGCGCTGAGCGGCGCTCAATGTAAGAAAATATACTGGCACTCCAGCTCATGATACCATGTATGGTCTCTGTAGGATGCATAGAGTCTCCTTACAAAGAGGAACGGGGAAGAGAAACTTACTCCAAGGGCTGCCGTGACAATGCAAGCAGCTCCGTATCCCCAAATAAGTATTCCCCAACAGAGAACGCAAGAAAGCGTACAGCACCTCCTTTTATGCAAGCGTAGGGGGAGGGGCACTGTAATCCCTCTTGGCGGGCACGGATACTAAGACCCGGTAGCCACTGGCGAGCTCCCAAGACCAACCGATGCCGAGCTGTACACTATTTTGGGAAGAGACCTACGACCTGAAGTTCAAATTTAATATACGGTGGTCCCTCCGCAGGTCGGCATTCCACAAGTCGGGAAATTCCAGAAGTATGCAATTTTTTCATGAAATCCAAGATGGCGAACAATGACTTCCGGTTGGGGATTTTTGCACAAATGCATACTTTGTAACGATTATGGCGATTAAAATATTCTAAGTTAAATAATTTTATAGTTCCCCTAATATATATAGCCTATGTTTTGGAAGGCTATAAACTTAAATGATGGAAATTAACATGAGAATTGTTATAAGCTTCCTTCGAGCTGAATATTTTCCACAAAATTCGGAATGGTGACTGATTATAGAGGCATCCCTTCCCCCCTTTCTACATAAACTGCTACAATTAAAAATTTAAAATGTTGACTTGTGAATAAGGTTCTTTAATTTGAAAAAGTGTTACTACAGGGTGATTCAGAAAGGTAGATCACGAATGAAATACCATGTACAGTTTGTAGCAGGGAACAAAATTTTTCCTATGAACATGGGTTCAAATATGAACGATAACTGAGATATGAACAGAAATAAAAATGCTGCCACCAAGATCAACAAGTTATAATAACTCAGATTCTGTAAAGCCTAGATTAATGAAATTTGGAGGAATAAGATGGTACATAAAACTGTGTATGCCATTAAAATTTGATCGAATTCCAACAAGATGTTTCCAAGTTATTCATTCAACATCATAACACGTGTTCACTTGTGAGTACTAGCCAGCACTTGTTACAATTTTGACTAGGTAACTCTGAAACTTCTCGTTGGAATTCGATCAAATTTTAACGGTATACACAGTCTTATGTACCCTGTTATTCCTACAAATTTCATTAATCTAGGCTTTACAGAACCTGAGTAATTAACTTGTTGATCTTGGTGGCGGCATTTTATTTCTGTTCCTATCTCGCTTATCGTTCAAATTCAGACCCATGTTCATAAGAAAAATTTTGTTCCCTGCTACAAACTGTACATGGCATTTCATTCTCGGCCTATCTTTCTGAACCACCCTGTATATTTAATCTGGTTTAATTTTTCCTTGCAATTTGTTTTAGAAAGCTAGTAATTTACTAAAGAATACGTATTACAGGCCAACTCTGCAATGAAGTAGATGCATGTATCTCAGTGTTCTCCCCAGAAAATGTTATCAGCTGGGTGGAAAGATAAAATAGCCGGGCGGACAAAAATTAAAAACAAATGAAATACTGTGCAGTGGTGTGCAGTTTTTCGTATATTCAGCCGGGTGGCCACCAAAATCAGCCGGGCGGCGCGCCCGTTGAAAAGGGCCTGGGGAGAACCCTGTATCTATCTTTGGCAAAGAGTGGAATTGCTGATGTTTTAGCATTGGAAATGCTTAGCACATAGTAGTTTTAAGATTATTTTTCTATTGTATTTTATTCAATGCATTATTTTATGTGATTCATATGTTGTTTATGATTAAAATCAACCGAAAAGTTAGTTTACATGCATAACTAGTTTCAGAAAATAAATAAATGCTTCTTGAGTCACTCAAAAAAAAAACGCGGAAAAAAAAAAAATCGGCCTCATATGAATCGATCACATTGATCGAAAATGAGTCTCTTGTAAGCAAGAGACAATCCACAGATACAATAATTCTTTTTAATCATCACACAGCAAAAAAAAGAACGTACAAGGGAAGACACCAAAGGTAACAGTGTAATAAAATCTAACAATGTTCTCATGTATAGCATCACAGTGTTATCTATAAAAATGTCACATCAATACCCCCCCTTTAATTCAGAATGTCAATGTAGAATTAATTAACATAGTCCAAGACTAATTAAAAATGCTTTTCATGAGCTGATCCTGAAAGTGGTTTCGTAAAAATATTCGCCACCATATCTTGTGTTTGAATATATTGCAAATTAATATCACCACATTGGATCTTGTCTCTGCTGTGATGGTGTCAGACATCAATGTGCTTTATTCGAGCACGAAACTTATCACTATCGGCACAGTGTATTGCAGATTTATTATCACAATAGACTTGACATTTTACATATGTCTCCACAGATACACATTTAGTCGTGTGTATCTGTGTAATTATTTTCTGTAATTATCATTATTCTCCAGCTCATTTTTCTCACACAAATCTACGAAATTCACATGCCTTGGTTTTCTTACTCATTTATTTGTAAGAATATTGTCATTGCTTCAATTGAACCACTAGTGTCTATTACAATTATTATTTCTTAAGTGTATTATACTTAATTTTTTCGCTAATTGACTTCTCGTTTTCTTTTACTTCTCTTGAAAGGGGAAGGGGAGGGGAGCATTTTTTGCTCACGAAACTTAACTGCAACGGCTGCATTGTGCGTCGGTTATTAGATCGTAACATTTTCGCAGGAAATTTCTAAACCAATAAAATCATTTATTTGGAGACCTTATTGAAAATGAGAAATGGGTTGGTGGTGACTCTCCCATGTGATTATTTTTGAATCTGCTATTTAAGTGTAAACAAGCGCCTAATGCGTTCTCTCTCTCTAGCTCTTGGTCTCTTAGCTGCTCTCTCTGACACTCTGGCTCGGGAAATCACTCTCCCGACATTTCTTTTGTTCACCGGCGGTGGGCACCTCGATGCACATCGGGGGCAATCAATTCCCGTTCGTTGGGTGGTCTGACACAAGGCATGTCTTGAGAGCGGACAGGATCGACGAACCAAGGCGTGAATAGGGAATCGGAGGCTAGTGCTCTTCATATCCGGCGAGAGATGACAGCAATGCAACAGCGGTGCAAAACCAGCTTAAAGGAGATGACAGCAGAGCAGCCAGTGATGATGGTGTGGTGGCGAGGAGGATCACGAAACTCACCTGGCATAGGTGGAGTGGGATTGCCTCGGTGAATCTTCCACGTGTCATGCGGAAATCAGAGGCAGCTATAACCGGATGAGCTGCCACAGCTACACCGAGGAACGGCTTTGAAATGCGAAAACGGAGGAATGACCATCGTTGGCGCCAAAAAAAAACACTGTCGTGCATGAAAAACACTAACATATTGGACAGCACATGGGGTCTTCGATCATCGAAAATTCTGCAGCTAATTAAAATGCGAGAACAATATGAAACTTAATTCAGTGCTTATTCATTTAACCGCTTAAAGATTGACTTAAAATTGATATAGAAATGGGAGAGCCTTTATTTGCTTAATCTACAGGGTGATTACAAAAGAACTTCACACTTTTAAAAATTTATTACATTAAAGCTATTCAGAATATAGTCACACCACATACGGATTCTTAAAGAAAAACTCTTGAAGTTTGTGACACAGTTAAAGATGTTCAATATGCCCCCCTGTAGTCGAGTTCATCCCAAACCCACATTAACATGTCTCCATCAATCCCACGTATCGCTACCGTAATGCGTTCTTTCAGCTCGTCTAGGTCATGGGGAAGGGGTAGGGTGAAGACCTTGTCCTTTACACACCCCCATAAAAAGAAATCACAGCGGTGGATTGGTCGAGCAAACAATAACCTGGAACTTGCAAAGTGGCCATTGCGGAGCCCCGACCTCACACCTTGTGATTTCTTTTTATGGGGATGTGTAAAGGACAAGGTCTTCACCCTTCCCCTTCCCCGTGATCTAGACGAACTGAAAGAACGCATTACAGTAGCGATATGTGGGATTGATGGAGACATGTTAATGCGGGTTTGGGACAAATTCGACTACTACATTGATGTATGCCGTGTCACGACAGGGGGGGGGGGGGTATATTGAACATCTTTAACTGTGTCACAATAAACTTCAAGAGTTTTCTTTAAGAATCCGTATTTAGTGTGTCTATATTCTGAATAGCTTTGATGTAATAAATGTTTAAAAGTGTGAAGTTCTTTTGTAATCACCCTGTATATTGATTGCTCTTTTATTGAATTTAACTTGATGTAATATTGATTATTTTACTAACAACTAAGTTATTTACTTGCATTTTATTCTTTATTAAATAAAGTTTTACTCGTTTGTATTACTTAAAGTTGCATTTCTTATTCATTTTACATGCACTGAGATTAATTATAGGGTTATCTTTTGGCATCAGGTCATAAGATATTACTTAAACAAAATAGAGTTATTGCGGACACAAAATGTACTTACAGGACAACTCTTCGGTCATATACAACTTTATTTAAATCGAAAGTCTAACCTATTAATAACAGCGTGGCATATTTAAAAAAATTTAATTCTAACTCTAAATGTGTGACAAAATGAAAATAATGATCGGGATTCGAAATCGGGAGGCATCCAGCTTGGGCGAGGCCTTGACATAGTTGGAGACAAACGTAGAATAACAATGTAATCCGAATAACAGTGTAGACCTAAAAACAATATAATTTTCATTGTTTCCATCTTGGATTTTAACAATCAGTATTTTTTTATTTGTTGAAAATAGTGCAGGCTGGTTTGTTGGTCAGGTGACTTTTTCATGTCAGGGCCTTTCTTGCTATGGACAGGTGACTTTTCCGCATCTGGGGCTGTCTTTTTCGTTGGCCTCTTTTGAATCAAACTATGTCACTTCCGGAAAAAAAATGGCCAGTGGAAGGGGAGGGGCAAAGCGCAGTTTTTCACTTTTCAAAGCAGTTTCTTATATTGAAATTATGGACCAAATTTAAAAATGTCAATGGGAATGTATTATATTTTTATCAAAGAATGATATTCTGTAAAAAAAAACTGCAATCGTTTTTTTGCATAGAGTTTTCCTTTAAAACATTACACTATATGATAATGGTTGGAGACCGGTAGATTTACCAAATGGTCTTAATTAAAGACATTTGTTCATTGGTGTTGGTCTTAACGAAAGCACATCATTTTGTGCGACCAATGACGTCACACGAATAAACTCTGTCACAAACTAAACGCTGTTTTTGATGTTCTCTGCAGTTTAGTTTAGTGAAGAAGACCACGCAACCACGCACATCTTATCTTATCTGGTACAGAGGGTAGATTATCGCAAGCGATAATCTGCGGCACCTACTCCTACGAGGGAGTTTTGCGCCATCCCATTAATAACGACTGCTACGAGATAACAGTAGCAGTCAGGACCGACGGCTTAACGTGCCGTCCGAAGCACGGGGGGTTTCATGATGGAAAAGCTGCTGGGGATAAACGAACCAGAGGCTGTCACCAACTGCTGGAACACCAGCTATGGTCAATCGGCAAATGGGTCAGACCAAAGTCCCCCAACAGCCGCGCCCCAAATAGCTGTCCCGCCAGCGGTGGCCCTCAAGCCCAGGCCGTCACCCAACCAGCAGCTGGCCGCGCCTGAAGTTGCTGAACTCCATCGATTGGCAAGCCAACCGACGAGACAACCAGGCCACGGCCACAAAAACCACGCACATTCTTTAGTTTCTGAACTTAATGATATATATTCAGCTTCGGTAGAACTGAGAGCTACAGAGCACTGCTGTTTAGACATCCAAGCTACAGATCCTCCAGACAGCATGAATGTATATCCAGAAACAATTTGCCCAATGAGCGTCAAAGTATGCAAAGTTTTGTTGCTTCATACTTGAGCTTCAGCGAAAAGGTTGATTTTATGTATCGTAGGATATGTTTTAGTGCTTTCCAGTGAGCTTTACCAGTGTTTTATTGAACTTGCTAACGGAAAAAAGCAATATCAGGCAGAGTTGAATAAGCTGCAAATATGAGTGAGCCAATTGCTTCTCTATAAGGAACGTGAGACATTTCCTGTTTTTCTGTTTCATTCTGTGGTTCTTGCTGCTTGGACAAAACTAGACCTGGTTCCAACAGAGTAGTAGATATATCATAACACACAGATATTCCAAAACTGTCAAGGGCAACATTCAAATAGGCTTCTTGATCAAGCAAGATTTTTTTGTTAATTCGGTCACGGGTGATTCTCATTCCTAAGCAATGCTTTACTTCACCAAGATCTTTCATTTTAAACTTTTGCACAAGTTGACCTTTTAACTTGTCAATACCAACTTTATCATCACCGAAAATCAAAAGATCTACATACAGGGGTTGGACAAAAATATGGAAAAAGATCTAACAAAAAACATATCACCTTTAATATGGAGTTGGATAACCCTTGGCTTGTAGAACAGCTTGAAGCCTCCTTGGAATAGACAAATAGAGATCCTGTATGATTTGTAAGGGAATCTTGTACCATTCTTCATGCAAAACAATGGCAAGTTCCTTCAGTGATGATGGAGGTGGAGAGCATGCTTGCAAGTTTCTTTCCAAAACAGACCACAAAGGCTCAATGATATTAATACCTGGTGATTGTAGGGGGCCATGGCAGATGTGACATTTCACCCTCATGCTGAGAAAACCAGTCCTGGACAATGCGAGCTGTGTGAACCGGCGCCATATCTTGGTAAAAGGCATCACTTTTGGGGAGCAAAGTTTGCACCATCGGATGAACCTGGTCGAACAAAACGTTGAGATAGTCCTTGGCAGTGATGTAGCCTTGCAGGGTAACGATAGGGCCGACAGAATACCACTATATTGCTGTCCAAACCATGACTGAATCTCCACCATGTTTTACTGTTGGCTGCAAACAATCTTGATCATAAGCTTGCTTTGCGTTCTCCAGACGTAAACTCGGCCAGCAGTTGGAAATAGTGTGAACGAAGACTCATTCGACCATATGACCATTTTCCATTGCTCCAAAGACCAGCTTTTATGAACATGGCACCACTCTCTTTGGATTTTAGCATTGCAATCAGTGATCAGTGGCTTTGGGATTGCAGCACGTCCAGAAATACCCTGTTTGTGGAGTTCCCTTCGAACCGTTTTGGTGCTGACAGGGTTTATGAGGGTGGCATTCAGTTCTGCAGTAACTTTTGCAACTGTAGTCTTATTACGTACCACAATTCTATGCAGTGTTCGTTTGTCTCGATCATCCAACACATTTTTCCGTCCACGCTGATGTTTATCAGACTTGGTTTTCCCACTCTTGATGTATGCAGTTGTAATCTTGGATACTGTGCCTCTTGAAACATCAAACATTTCAGACACCTTGGTTGCAGAAGCATCCACCATACGGGCTCCAACAATTTGCCCACGTTCGAATTCTGTTAGTTCAGCCATATTGCACTAAAAACTCAACAGAATACAGCATAGAAACAAATGAAGCTTTTTATCTACTTGCTGAAGGTTTATTGCCAATAATAAATAGGGGTGATAGCAGCATATCACTCAAATTTTCATAAAATTTGCATTTTACTTCAGACATGCATTTTCTGAGGTGTTTCCATGTTTTTGTCCTACCCCTGTAGATTCCAATGATGACAGTTTTCTTCCCTTCGAGCTTTAAGTAGACACATGTATCATATAACGACAGGACAAATTCAAGATCGAGAAGTACATTATGTAATAAACGGTATCAAGAACGACTGGCTTGTTGTAAACCATAGACTGACTTGAGAAGCCTGCGTATAGAACTAGAAGGAAGACGCATGTAGAGTTCTTCATCTAAAACGGAATGAAGAAAAGGTGTGACGACATCCATGTGTTGAATGTTCCCAATCATATTGAGGAGCAAGAGCTAGCAGAAGTCTAATAGAATTCATGCGGATGACCGGTGAGAAAGTTTCCTCATAATCAATACCATAGTGCTGAGAACATCCACGAGCAACTAAACGGGCTTTGTAACATTCTACTGAACCATCAGCAGTCTTCTTGATCTTGAATATCCACTTCATTGAAATTGCCTTTCGTCCTGGAGGAAGTTCGGCTGGAATCCACGTATGATTATCAATGGAAGTTCCTCGTCAATCGCTTTTTGCCAACGAATTGAATCAACACTATTTAGGGCTTCAGCCAGTGTTTGTCGGGTATTTTCTCATAAAGATGCCTGAAAAGCAACGTAGTCATCATTAAAATAGCGGAGGTTTGGTCGGCGTATACGCTGAGGATAACGTTGAGATTCAGGCTCGGTGAAGGAATCATCTAAGTTTTCTTGAGCAGAAACATATTGGGACACTTCATTGCCGCTTTCAGACGATGTATCAGGCATTTGAATAATGGGGTAAGATTTAATAACGTTTGTAACTGTACAAGGCTCAGACATAAATAAGACATAAATGGATCAGAAATTGGAGAATTCATTTTGTCATAAGGGAATTGGTTTCAAAAAATGTTGCATTCCGTTCAATATGTATCTCTTCTGTTTGGTAACCTTTCATTTCTTCACTATATCCTACAAAAATGCCTTCCCAGGCTTTGGAATAGAGTTTCTTAAGTTTACAATGTGGAACATGTACCATGGCACAGCAACCAAAAATACGAAGATGAGATATATTGTGTGCTCTTCCAGACCATACATGTTGCGGAGTATGATTTTTAACGGCACGGGCAGGGCAGCGATTACGAACATAAGCAGCTGTAGAGACTGCTTAATCCAAAAAACATTGTCAAAATTTGAGTAAAGAAGCATAGAACGAGCTGGTTCCATTAAAGTACAGTTGAATTGTCAGAGCAGAGTACTTTGATTTTTTTTTTTTGATTCTTGACAAAAGCTTTAAATTAAGTAAATTTTTCATAAACTTGCTCTTTTGTTTTCAGAAAATAAAACAACATTTTCTTGAAAAATCATCGATGAAGGTAAGAAAAAAAACGTGCTCCAGCTTTAGAGGAAACCAACATTGGTCCACATAAATCAGAATGTACCAATTCTAGAAGATTCACAGCTTGAGTGGTAGCAGTTTTGGGAAATGGCAGACGATGCGATTTACCATGGACTCATATACCACATTCAAAAGACTATTGAGAATCAATTTTTAACAAGTTTTTGAAGTTCTTCATGGATTAGGAATTAAGGTGAGCAAGTTGACAATGCCAAGTATAAGAAGAACTTTGTGGTGAAGAGACTGCAAAAACAAATGAGGATTCTTTGTTTAGACGGTATAAACCATTAATTTCTGTGGCTGTTCCTAGAACTGAAGAATTGTTAATAACTGGTTTCTCTGTGAATATTTTGCAACCACTTTTATCAAAAAGTACACAGAGGTTTAACGGATGGTGTACAAGTTGAATGACACTAACAAGTTTAATGTAAGCGTGGGAACTGACAGAACATCTTCAACTAGAAGAGTATTTGAATTAGGGAGTGGAATAGCTAAATTTCCATGACCTGTAACTGTGAGCTTATCTCAATTTGCAAGACGTATTTTTTCAAATGGTAACGTTATTGATGAAAAAAAGAGATGAGCAAATAAGATGATTGGAAGCGCCGGTGTCAATAAACGGAGTCAATAAAGCATTCATTTTTGCCAGATAAGACAGCAGCAGGAAGTACAGAGGAAATTTGTGGGTCAGACTTCTTCAAATTTGTGAAGAGCGCAGATTCTGACGACGATGAATGAGAAAAAACTGTGTTGGCAGAACACTTCTTTTCATTTGCATGTTTCGGAGTGTTTTTCAATTTTTTAGGAGGCTTTGGACACTGATTAATTAGTGACCTCTTTCATTACAGTTGA
This sequence comes from Rhysida immarginata, assembly GCA_023313115.1. Lineage (NCBI taxonomy): Eukaryota > Metazoa > Arthropoda > Chilopoda > Scolopendromorpha > Scolopendridae > Rhysida > Rhysida immarginata. The sequence goes on from JAHWFO010056088.1 coordinate 162,396, forward strand.
AACAGCGAACGAATTTAGAGCTAGAAAACTCAGACTGTTTTTTAGCATACAGTGCTGAATGCTAAGATTCTTTAAATTCATGTGCAGCATCTTCCAATAGTAGACTCTTGACAAAAGTTGTCTTGTTTTGAACCACATATACTGTATGCGGCAAAATAAACAGTACTGAAATTATGAAACATTTATTATTTCAGTACTGTTTATTTTGCCGCGCATACTGTACCTAACACGAGCGGTGGGTAGCATTCAGGTAATTTCGCTAGTATGAAACCACCCATTACTTGATCATATTTATTCAAATAATTCATATTTATTCAAATAATCATCCATCGAACAAGAATCTTCAAAACTGATTGCAAGAAGCTTTTGATAAAGACCAACAAGGCGAACTATACCTTTATCTTCATACATAGCGATAAAGCATCCCAGTCTTCTTTGGCAGTCTTGCATTTTTTCGTAATTGAGGCAGCAGTTGGTTTTAGAGAAAACTTTATTTTGGCTAAAGCCCATCAATCACGCTCTTTATCCATTTGATCGGATTTTTCAACACATTCCCATAAACCACAGTCAATTAAGAAATTTTGCATCAGAAATTTCCAATCTGGAAAATATTTATAACCATCTAAATGTTATGATTCAGATAAAGTGCCGATGGAAAACGTACTTGCAGTTCAGCTTTAAGAGCGTTAAATTCTTCAATGGTCGCCATTGTCAAGTTATCGAAATGTAGAGAGGCTTAACAACAGAAGCTCAAAAGAAAACTGTAATTTAGAGTTTTTTATGAAAAAACAGCATCAAACAGAGGTGAAACAGCAGGCTAGTGATTTAAAAAACAATTATATCGCATTATTATCTGGGCCCATAACCTGTAGGCAAGAGACAACCCGCAGTGGTTCAATAATTCTTTTTAATCATCACACAGGAAAAAAAAAACGTACAAGGGAAGACAACAAAGGTAACAATGTAATAAAATCTAACAGTGCTCTCATGCATAGCATCACAGTGTTATCTATAAAAATCTCACATCATCTTTCTCTTAGACATTTATCTTTAAGCTTATTAAGGCGATCGTATATCCCTTTGAAAACATTATCTCATCACTTTAGTAAACATTCCAATTTTGTCCTGCTTTGGGAAGTTGGAAGATATAATCGATCATAATTTTGCTTGGAATGGCCAAGTGATCAATCTTCCCGTTATTGTATCAAGAAATTCATTATTCGAACATATTTTAAAATTTGACACAAATATTATAGTTTACCGATATATTTTGACAGTATTTGGACATTGCTGTCATCTGAAAAAATTATAAATGAGAATAAAGTTTCGCCCGACTTTTAAATAGGGAAGAAAATTAAAGGACTAACTTTTCCAGTGGTGAAATTTTTGATAAAAAAAAAAAAAAAAGTCGTGCAAATAAAATTTGAAGCTAATAAATAATGGAATGAATATTTAATAGGGGTTAACATTTATAAGAATAATCAAATATTTGAAAGAATATAATGCTTTGGTAATTGATAGCCTGTAGACATCAAAAAAAAAATCCGGGGAAAAATTTATTTAAACATACTTAGAAAAAGCATGGGGAATTCCACAAGTCGGGAAAATCCACAAGAGGCAAGACCTGGAACCACGGATGCAGACTTGTAGAGGGACCAATGTATTACCATAATAGCAACACTTTAGTTCTGAACTTTGTCAATAGACGGCGCTGCCTTAAATTTAAACCATGCTTCAGGTTGTGTTTGCTGAAGTTCACCTTAGCGCTGCTGTTTGGCATGCCAGACATATCTGATGTAGAGGTTACCTGTCGTATAAGTGCATGTATTGGTGTTTATCTTCTATGTTTTATGGATTTAGATTTGCTTGCTTTGCAATTTGCTATTGTTTTTTGGTTTCGTATTGATATTAATACACTTTGGCTATTCTAATGGACTTTGATTCGCTTTGCAATTCGGATTTTATTGTTTGCTTTATGATTAGGTATTGTCCTATGATTTTATTCAGATTTTGATATTAATTATTTGTTGGGTTTTTTTTTGCTCTTTTTTTTTGCTTTTCTTATTTGTTGTTTCTATTAAAGTTTAATTTGCAGTTTCTTGATTTTAAAATCTGTCAGGGAAACACAAATCTAATATGTTACAAATTTCTAAATGAGCTTGAGCTGTGAAGGTTGCTAGGAGTCAAGAGACTTCTCCTCAAGTGAAGCTGAGAGATTGAGTAGGCTAGGCATCAGCAGATCTCAGAGCAGTCAAAACTCCGGATGAGTCGGATGATTGATGTCCACAACATGCTGATTATCTGGCATCCTGCTAAGACTCCGGAACAATAAATAAATAAAAGTCCCAATAAAATTAATGATATTTCAATAGGTGAACTGAATGAACATGCGCTTTATTCTTTCTTCCTGGCTATTCGGATCCTCCAGTTACCTCTGTATTCATCATAAGCATACCTAGATATATAAATTGAATTACGATTCTTGTAATTAATTTTGGTTAGGCAAATTTTGGTATTTAATTTTGGTTAATTTAATTAAAATTACATTTACTTAGTAATTATTTATTTCACAGTTACATTGTATGTCGATAATCGAGGTGTGCGTGATAATCTTATCCAATCTTATGCATGATCGTGCACCACCACAGTTCAGCCGACTCAGTAGAGATTTCTTAGATGCTACCTACCCTCGTCAATGGATAGGCCGTGGAGGACCAATATCATGGCCAGCACGTTCGCCGGATATGAATCCCTTAGATTTTTTTTTTGGGCCACTTGAAAACCCTTGTTTATTCCACCCCCGTACCAGATGTTGATATTCTTTGCCAGCGGATCATGGGCAATTCCGATAACATCCGTAACACACCCGGTATTTTCCAACGGGTGCGCCACTCAATGCAACGACATGTGCAGGCCTGCGTGGAATCTAACGGAGGTCATTTCAAGCATGTACTTTAGCACATCTGGACTGTTCTGTTACTGTACAAGCCGGAAATAAACCTAGTTTGTTACACGGAATGGATTTGATGTGACAATTGCACCAGCTATTGTAGGACATCGCACGGTTGTATCTCCAGAGGGAAGAGTATGTGAGCTTATGTTCATGGAACATGTATTGCTTCTCTGGCTACAAGGAACTCATGCTGTAAGTTTGTACAGACCATTCAGATACATCCTATATATTATACGGTAGTTTTGTTTGAAGTTCATCAGATCAAAGAAGTTTTGAAATTGCCATCGCTTTGAGAAGTTATTTTCATATTAGGTTTTGGCGACGGGAAATTCAAATAAAGTGAATTAATGTACTGTAAAATGAACTGTACATTGTATATGCTGTATAATTAAAGTACTTTGATAATTATAATTCCATAACGTCCATTTTACAATACAAGGGTTTATTAATATATCGGATATAATCGATTTTCATCCTTTCGGACATCATCAGTATATCCAGTTGAAATGTTTAAATTTCTTACAATGGGATTCTTTTTAAATTTTGAACAATACTTCTTCTATTCATTGTTTTTTTGGTTACATTGATGTAATTATTTGGTTAGTATTATTACTATTTATCTTATTTATACATTGTAATTTTATTAATATAAAATATAGTATTATCTTACCTTATAAATACATGTTTAATTACATATTTCCTGTATTCTTTTATTTTTGCTTAATAGTTCTTTTATTTTTGCTTAATAGTTCTTTTATTTTCTCTTTTCGTATTTGGTTGAATAATAAATTACTATCTATTAATTCGGCATTATTTAAAATCTCGAGGATAAAATTTATTTAGCATAAAAATTACAATGCCGAATTAATAGATAGTAATTTATTATTCAACCAAATACTAAAAGAAGAGAAAATAAAACAACTGTTAAGCAAAAACAAAAGAATACAAGAAATATGTAATTAAACATGTATTATAAGATAATACTATGTTTTATATTAATAAAATTACAATGTATAAATAAGATAAATAGTAATAATACTATAACCAAATAATTATAACAATGTAACCAAAAAAAGCAATGAATAGAAAAAATATTGTTCAAAATTTAAAAAGAATCCCATTGTAAGAAATTTAAACATTTCAACTGTGTATACTGATGATGTCCGAAAGGATGAAAATAGATTATATCTAATATATTAATAAACCCTTGTATTGTAAAATGGACGTTATGGAATTATAACTATATACACTATACAATACAACGTGCGTAAAATAATGAAAAGTACTTTGATGCATATTATACGTTAAATTTGTTTCAAGTTCGTCAGCCCGATTTTCGTTTGGAGAAAATGATCAGTGTGCAGTATCGCTTTTCGGAAATTGTTTCAATTTTCATGCTTTAAAGAGTAAAAATCACTAGTTAAACCGCAAAGGCATTCTTTTCTAACCTTTTTAATGTATACGCCGCGGCATTATTACCGATAAATTACAGTACATGAACCTGTATCTCACTATTTCCCACCAAATTGAAATATATTACTCATCTGAAGCTACTATTGAAGCTTGCAAAATAAGAAACTAAGAAATTTTGTTTCTTTCAAATAAATCACGAATACGAAAAAATGTACCGCTAAGCACACATAGCCATACAAAGACTCCATTAAGCCGTAGTTAAAGCAGTGTGCATTAATGAGCTTGACGGAACTTCTTTCTTCCACTACTCAGCAATAAACACGAATCCACTTCACATGTCTGCTGTCTACTTCCATTATTTTCGACAATTGAATGGATTCTCAAGTTTCAAAACAAACTTAGTTTTTAAAAATAGACTATTAAAATTAACTAACTGCCTTCCAGTAAAAAATGTGTATAGTACAGTAATTATAACCATTTCCTTAATTTATTATTTCATTTTAGTAATTAATTCGGTAATCTTCATAAATTTTCCATCGCGGGGCTGGCTTCATGTGAAACGTCGAGTGATACGTTGCGTTGGTGAGGAAGTATGTATTGTCGTGTTTTATAATTTTAAATAAAAATAGTATTCATGGATGCTTACCTCATCTTATAAATTATTTCGAGACGAATAATTGTACAGCAAAATTAAAGTTTTGAGCTGAATAACAGAGCTCTAACTGCAATCCTTTGACGACTGCCGCTAACGATTATGCTTCCCCTCTTGCCGCATGCTTTTTTGAACTTTTCACTTCCGGAGCGCTACCACCGCTACGCAACGCCATCTCTTCCAAAAACAACTATTTATATATGTAAAAACCTGTAATTCATGAATCATAATAATGTTATGAACTATTTTTATTAGTTTTTATTACTTTTTTTATTATTGAGAATAATATAGTATAATAATAAAAAAATTATTATGCTGTAAAAATAATCTTTCTAAATGGTGAAGATGATGATAATAACAGTAATAATTATAATAAGTTTTATAGTTACAAAAATAATAAAATATTGGTTACCAGTAATATATGTTTATTTTATATTGTTTTACAAAGCAATTCACATGTAAATTGCTTTATATTCGTAATGCTATACATATAGTATAGCGCATAGTTTCTTCCCTCCAGAGAACAAGATTTTCTGCTGTGCATGGTGTCCATTATAATGGACATGAAATAAACTTTTGATGTATGAAAAATGTATGCAAGATCCAGGTTTAAAAATTTCCATAACTATGCACTAAAATGTGAGGAAATACATAATATAATTTTGGGGATTTCAAAATTCATTCTCATTTAAAGCTCATGCCGAGTTCTTCACTCATATTCTTAGCACCAATTTATGTTTGATATCCAACCAGTCCTCACACCCTGTGTAATTTTGTCTTTTCAGCTCCATATTTGCATCAGTCAAGTTGTTTAAGCTTTTACTCTGTAATTGTATGATCAGATTGTATAAAACTGTTAAAATGAAAAATGGGTTACATAAAAGCAGTAGCATATTGTGATAGCTTCGTTTTCTCAAATACTTCATGATAGCTTAAAGAACTTTAGATTTAATGACCAAACCTCTTTGATTACAGAATGAAGGAAAATTATCTGGGAAAATTGAATCTTGCCCTCTAGGAAGTTTACCAGCTGGTATACTAAAAATGAATATAAGTGAAGATACACCATCTCAAACAATTTTGGATGATCACATAGATCGTGTATTTGAAGATTGCATTGACCATTCTTATAGTACTTCAAATTGGACTCCTTCCCTTCAGTCTCCAGAAAGTCGAAGAGGAACACTTCCTATGACCTCTTATACAGGTATGATTGTTAAAATTTGTATGAAAAAATTGAAATATTAAAGAAGATCTTTATTATAATGTTCCATGAATATTATGCTTATTCTTATTTCCTAATGATAGGTAATGCTCATCACAAACATAACCATCAGCACTCTAATAAAACAAAGTTGTCAAAATCACCAGGAGAATTAGTTAACCATTCTCTGAAAGGCAGTTATCCAGAAAATTTCAATGCAGAAAGGGAACGGCATTGTAAAGAATACCATAGGCATTCTTACAGTAGAAAAACATCTAGCAACTCTAATGAGGATAGTGGTATTGCAATAAGCCACGACCAAAAACCAGTAGTTTCGCCTAATGCAAATTCACGTGAACGGTAAGCTATGCAAGAAGTAAATTTTTTTTATTTATTTAAGATTCTAAATATTTCAATTTTTATACATTATATTTATAATGGAATTGCATTTCTTATTAACAATTTTAAAATAATGAATTTTTTTGTGTGATTAAGAGATGGTTCATGTGGTGGCCACCATTACAGTGCTGCTTGAAATACTTGGCTTCATTAAAAATTAGTTGAATTGATAAAGTTTATTGCAATTAAACCATAAAATAATTAATGTAAATAAATAAAAGTTTTAATATTTTCACTATTTTATTAATAAATTTAAATTAATCAACTAAACATTTCATTTTATAGTAAACAAGAGAATCTGTAATAATTATTAAATATGACATTCAATGCAGCCACAGTTTTTTGAATAAGCTCTAGATTTATTTGATAAATTTAAGCAAAAGCTTGTATTATTTAACGTTTAGAAATTGTATAAGAATAGGAGTTGTGATAAAGTATATTAATTAAAAAATAAATAAAAACTCTTTTTAATTA
>JAHWFO010056088.1:169890-218618 GCA_023313115.1 Rhysida immarginata
TGTTTCGTCCACTTCAACTTTTGCATTTTTCCATTGGGTGACATTTATTCATTGTTTTTATTATTTATTTTTATTTATATTTCTTTTAATTAAATAGAGTTTTTATTTATTTTTTAATTAATATACTTTAGAAATTGTACTTTTATTTATCTCAGTTTAATGTAATCAATGGTCAAGAGCGCTACGGCATAGTTTTTGTGGCTGTAGAGACCAGCCATTTGTAGGTTCAAGTTCTGTTGAGGGCATGGATGTTTTTATTTGCCCCTTTACTAACAAGCTTGGAGGACCAAGCACAATCTCAATAGGCTGGGGCGCATTTTTCGTCACTCCGTCGCGCTTAGCTTTTCTCCGCGACGGAGAGGGCTTCAAGCTTGCCCTGAAACCAACTTGCTTGTCCCGTTTCACGAGAAAACCGTCTTTTGCAGCCTCGACGTGTATGAAAGTGGTGAGTGGCCGCGACGGCATGCTAATGCGATTAATCACTCCCTGTAGGTAAACAGACGTGCGGTTAGATATGGCATGAAAGCAGTCATTTTCTCGTGCTTCCTGTTTCATCGGAATGGGAGAAAGCAATGCCGCCAGAACAATTATCATCAGTACATTTATTAAAATTAAAAAAAATTTATAGTCATTAAACATTATAATATTAATTCATGTGAATTTTGCATAAGTCATGATTTTCTTTGTTTTTAGACTGGGGTCATTTTAATGTGTGCAGTGGAAAATATAAACTAGCTTTATTATTATTTAATTATAACCCCCTACTTCCTGACTTTTCCATGTTAATACTATAGTTCTAACGATAAATATATTTGTTATAAAAAATATAACAGTTTTGGAACATTAACCCTTTCACTGCGTAATTAAATGTTATTTTCATTCTTGAGAAGATGGAATTATCAACTTTTAGCAGCATAACAAGAAGTTTTTTAAACCTGTGAGATGAATCAGATTTCCGCAGGTAGAAATAATGTAATTTTGTGTGGATATATCCACTTTACGCAGCAAAAGGGTTAAGCATATGATTTAGGCTAATAATATTACGGTTACTCTCATCCCCTTTCATTTGTATTTGGATTCAACTTTGTGTGCTTGAAATTTGAGAAGCACACATGAAAAATTACTCACCATAAATTAAAATAGTCTTTTACTTCTTAACTATAGTTAACGTGAAAGATAATGTACCATCGACTAGGCCGGTTAGAAACACTGGCCCTACTGCTTCAGTAGAGTAGTGCTGTGAGCAGAGTACATGCAATGCATATACTATCGCTTATATAGATATATGAATGAAGAGAAAAAATTATTTATATGCATTTAAATGTCGAAAAGTCAATTCTTGTACTCAAAATTGCACGTTGATATTTTTTTGGGAAATAATCTCCACTTTTTCAAACTGCAGCATTAATTTTTTCCTATTAAAGAGAAAAGGATAAAACAGACGATTAAAGCAAACAAGTTTTTAAGGGTCGTACAACTGAAAACGAAAGTTTGTGTTGGGGAAAAAAAAGACGATGTGTAGGATCGTAAGTTTTTGTTTTCAACAATTGCGAAACCCCACGTGCAAATTGAACAATAGGTTGCAATTGTTTCATTACATGAGAAAGAACGATAGCTCACGCTTCGAAGCTCTGCGCGTGATCGCTTCGTCTAGCCTGAAAGCAAATGTCAAAGTTGTCAGTGGAAGCATTATGGGTCACCAGCCCCGAAAAAATCAAAAGCAATCACAAACAGCATGGGGAAGGTGATGTTGACCATGTTTTTTGATCGCAAAGGCCCCACTCTTAACGCACCACAGTTTGATTTTACTGGACTTTCTTGAAAAAGGCACCACCATTAACGCATCACGATATGGGGATACATTGAGGGCACTGTGCGCGGCCATCAAATGCAAGCGTCCTGGACTACTTACAGAAGGAGTGCTTCTTCTCCACGACGACGCGCGTCCTCACACCTCGAAAGCAACGGTAGACCTCATCAAAAAGCAATGCAGGACCCACCTTACAGCAATGCAGCATCCACCTTACAGCCCTGACTTATCCCCATGTGACTTTCACGTGTTTGGGGATCTCAAGAAACATCTGAAAGGCCGCAGGTTTCAGATGAAGTGAAGGAAGAGGTTTTGGAATGGTTCCACACACAACCGAAAGACTTCTTCCATAAAGGAATTACAGGCCTTGTTACACAGTGGGATAAATGCCTTAACACATTTGGAGAGTATTTTTAAATTCCTTGTATACACTTTGGATAAAATAAATAATTTTCGTTTTCATTTGTACGACCCTTATTGTATGCTAAAAATAAAACTTTATTTTCCAATAGAATACCAGCTGTATTACATACTTTTTTGAATTTAGATATATTAAACAATATTAACAACTGAAAATATTTTACTCAAGTTTAAAATAAAAAACAAATTTATTTAAGAACATGTCAAGGCTTTAATCTTAGTTAAACAATATTCTTTTTAATATTGTTCAATTTAGTCTCCTGAAAATACAAAAGGATTTAATTTATATTAAAAAGTTACTTTCTGATATACAAGGGAGTTTTCTGTAAGATTTGTTAATTTTTCACAGTCATATCTAGAATAGGGTTATTTTGAATATACAGTTCAACCTTAATAGAGGCAAAACATTATCTGAAATTTCCTGCATTTCAAAGCTGCAGTAGAACTCCAGAATACTTTTCAAAATTCACAGTAGTTTAATTTTATCACAGCAAGGAAGTAATGTTCTCATTAGATATCCTGATTGCAAAATCTCAACAGCAACATTTCTAAATCTTAACCCTCTTTCACACATAGCTTATGTATAATAAATTGCTCCACTAAGCTGACAATAAACAGCAAGTTTGCCTTCAAGCTGTCATTCTGGAATTTACATAATATATAACAGCTTTCTCATGTGCAAATATACCCGTTTATATGGATATATTAAGAACTAAAATGCATTTAACATGTGAATAGGAGAGCGAAAAATTTGAAAACTTAATGCTTGACGAACAGATATATTTTGTCTCCAATTCTTTAACCGTACACATTTTTCTCATGAAGTCTTGTTGAAGCATGCTATCGATTCTAATAAGTTTTCCATAAAGGTTGTTAAATCTTTCTCCATATCCAATAACAATGATGAATGATTAAAAGCCAAACATTTGGAACAACATTATTCCTTTCATCAAATACTTTCAAGATACTAGCTCAGATATAGAAGAAGCATACAAAGACCTTTTGAGTCAATAATTTGACATATTTCAATAAAGAATCTTTTTTTACAGGGTGGATCGTTTAACCTGGAATTTTCGAATATCTCGAAAAAATGTCCGAAATCAAAAGTGAATTACTTCGCGGAGGAAACTCATTAGCCGAAAACTCCTTGTGAGGGGGGGAAGGCGAATTATCAGTAACAGTGAGATCAAAGATGTTAAAATTTGGAAACCTGAAGACCCTTTCTTGTTGGGTAATATAGTTTTTGAATATACACTTGAGTATATATGCACTGTATCAAATATTAGAGTTTCCTGATCCTATCTACTGGATATGGCTGTAAAACTCCTACAAGCTTCCCTATTAACAACATTGTTATCAGATATTAATGACACTACAAAGTCAAGTTTTTCCTTAATTACATGTAATAATAGAATACTAATTAGATTTAACAGCGATATAATCCTGAATTGCATGATACTTTAAAAACATGCCTGTGTGATGTGCCAAGGGGGGGTGGGGAGGTTCTATTATTATGGGGTTCCAAAATGTAACCTTCTCACTCACCCTGACACGATCACGGGTTCTTGGGACCTGTCAAGGATTTAGTCGCGACACATTTTGAAATAAACACCATTACACCTAGAGTTTATGTTGCCATTATTTATTCGTTATCTTTTAGTTTACTACTACAAATTATTCACAAAATCAGTAAATAGTATTTACTAGGGGCCCCTGCTAAACTAGTCTGTAACATTTTCTGAATCATAACATACATCGTCCCCTTGGCAGTGTTCTCTCACTCCTAATCTGCCTGTGGCTTAAAAGGTTTGCTTATAATTAATTGCGATTGTCATCGCAAGTGTGTGTCTACTACTGGTGCCCCCAGAATCTGTAAACGGAATGAGATTGGGTTCCACTATGACATATCATATTTTCGTCGACATATAGGCAAACGTCGAGTGCACCTTTTTATTTTTGAACAATTAGAAGGGAGGCCACATTAACCCTTCCTGTCAAGCATAGCCCAACAATCAACATTACTATTATTACTACTAAAGTGGAGCCCCAGTGCTAAAATTGACAAAACACTACTATATTTCCCAAGCTTAACTATTAACAGCAGAACCCTTGTGCCACCTCACACTCATAACACATTGTAATAACTAGTTAAGTGTAACTAATATTCTAAATAACATGTGATTCCATAAGGAACACTTCTCTTTAGTTCAATTAAAACAGCACATTTTTAGTGTCTGTCATTCCTCAGATATGCTTCTGCATTCTTCTAATCGGGTTAAAATCACTAGTTCGATTGTTCGAATGAAAGAATTTTCTTCGACAATATCCCCAGGGTCAAAATAAATAATGCAACACTCACCAATCTTCTCTTGCACTAAAAACGCCCCACGACGACGATAGTTGGCTATTCTCGCTTCACTGCAATACACGTGGGGAAAGAATGATCTTGGTTACCGTGGAACAGTGACCCAACCATCGTTAGTGTATCTTAGACGATCAAAGTTGCACTTGACAACCACAAAGACTGGTTCCATTTACCATCAATCTGTTGATTTCGTTATGGGGATAGTATCACTGTCCTTAATTTTTTTTTCAATGAGTGAAGTGATATTAAAGCCTTAACTTAACATTTGGATCGCTGAAAATAGGCCTATCTGCCATGTTGTCCGCTACTCTCTTGAACGCGACCTTCACACTCAGAAAAAACGGAAGTTCTTTCCTATCTTTCTCATTTACATTTTCTATTCCACACAAAACAACTTTAAAACGCAACAATCTCCTAATGAGTTAGCATCACGTAGATTTTGGGAATTTCCTCTCTCTCAACAATGCTAACCCAAAACGGAAACTTATTGTTGACAATAAATTTCAAAAGTTCGTTAAAAGGAATTGAATCTTATTATTACAAACACGAAATATAATAATATTCATTGTAAATACTTAAAAAAAACTTTGGATTACTAAAAACAAATAATGAAAAATAATAAAAATAATGAAAATAATGGCAACAACAAAATAATAAACTACGACCACTGACATCACATGTCACACCTGAAACCATTAACACTTAAGAGTTTCAGTAATATTAGAAGTATCATTCCTGCAAAGACTACATATTGAGTTTCCTTTGTATTCTAAATAGGTTTCAATGTTTATTTCATCAAAGAGAAATATTTAAAATCAGTTCATTATCTTTCAAATATGTTTTTTAACTTTTAGATACTGTAGCATAGCATCTACAGTGAAAACATATTGATCAAACTTGCTAATTAGCTTCAGCAAGCAACATGAATATAGCAAACACATATAATTAGTTTTATGCAAAGCAACCTATACTGAATGAATATAAAACAAAGCTGCTAACAAAACTGTATTGCCATTCTAATTAAAGATTTAATATAAATCTAAAATTCTTCTTAAAAATTTAATTTTTGTTAAAAACTGCATCTGAGAATCATTTTCAATTTAAAAATCCTACAACAAATTAATTCTATTTTCCATTATAAACAGAAGCACTTTATTTGAATCCTCGTTATTCGAGTTTCAACATGCTATAAGAGTACTTTGTCAAATGATTTTTTTTTCGGTTTTTAAGCAATTTAGGGGAACTTTGTGCTCTGAAACTTCACATACATTTATTGAAACATTGAGGATCACTCATAACTGGAACAAGGATTATTGAAATGAACATTTAACGTTTCCTTTTTCTCAATCCAAAGACAAGTTCCTTGTCCTGTAACTAAATTCCTAACACTTGAATTGTCAGTTATCTCCTAAGTTATGCAGAGATAATCATTCTCTTCTTGATATTTCTTGAGGTCTTTCATCAAGCATGTATTGAGAGCTTTATCCAAAATTTTCTTTCTCGACATCACATAATCTTGAAGTTGAAACATCTCAGATATTGATAGGTAAATTTTGGAAAATTGAAGGCACTGCACCAAGCTTCAGTTTAGGGTGTGCTTTAGTAGTTAGCCCTGATAGGTGACTTCAAGCCAAGATAGTATATCGTCACCTTACTTCTAAAACCTCGTAAGTCTAATTTAACAAATTTTTCAGGAGAGCATAAAAACTTCTTTGATATTGCATATTACTTTTTAATTATGTTTTTTTTTTCTTTTCGTTTTATATAATTCATGTAAATTCTAGACTTACGAGGCTTTATTACATCGAAGTAGCTTCCATAATGAACAAAAGGTAAGTATAACCTCATTTTCAGAAAAATTCGGAATTCAGAAGTAAGGTGACGATATGCAGATTGATAGAAGGTACTCAGAAGTTGTTTGCTGCTGAAAAAATAAAGGAATTAATTATTACATACTATACATTTTTTAATAAATATACAGGTTGGACGTAAAGGTACTCCCCTATTTAAAAATTATTTATTGCAAAAAGTTATGAACCTACAATCATAAAATTAACATCACTGTATAGGGTGACTCAAAAAGTTTTTTTCGCATTTAGTCAAATTCGATGTGGGCGCCCCTGGTGATGCACAGGATGTCCAATCGGTATTCCAGCTCCGCCCACTGCGCCTGAGCATTCCAACATTCACTGTTGCAATGGCAGTGTGGATTCTCTTAGGCAGTTCTTCCAGATCGCGGGCAGGAGTTGAATACACTGTCTTTTATGTAAGCCCATAAGAAAAAGTCAAGGGGCATTACATCAGGCGAGCGTGGGACCATCACACACAATCCAACAGCCGGGAAAAACTGTGTCTAGAAGCTGACGCACAAACAAGGATGAAAGGCAGTCCGAATGTGGTCGACGGTTTCCACACTCATTTCAGGCCGTCCGACGTGATGCTTGATGTTCACGCTACCAGCGGTCAGAAAGTTCTTGAACCACAACCTTAATGACTTTGCATTTGGTGGTTCCTTTCCTTACACATGGCTAGAGTTGAATATCTCTGAAAGTGCACAGCTCACCAGGTCTTTGCGAGCTGCCGTTGTTTTAGTACCATGAAAAGTGGAAGATGGATGGTGAAACTGGTAGTAGATGTCAAAGCATTGGGCATCCAGATCTAATCAATGAATGCTAACTTCGGAGACTTTCCAGCTTGGTGAAGGTAAATGGGGGCAGATGGTGGCTCAACGGCTAGCAAAAGACGAATCGGGTTTAAGTGCAAGTGTATTGAGCACACAATATTGGACTCTGTAGCAGATGCCCATAATGTGTGCCAATGTTAACCCACCATCATTGACATTTATGACTTTAGTGGGCCTGTGAATGTCGTGATTGGACCATGCAACAGTGAAGAGTTGTGGTCCAGTGAATCATAAATTCTTTTGCATCAGGTTGATGGCCATATCAGAATACACCATCTTCAAAATGAACAGTTGACCGACACACTTACTATGGAAAGTAAACAGGAGAGTGGTGGAGATACTATACTTTGGGGGAAGTTCTTGTGGAACACATCAGAAAGCTGTGAACATCCATGCTGACTAGTTATACCCATTCATGGCTGCTGTCTTCCCCACCAGAGATGGAGCTTTTCAGCAGGACAGTGTTTCATTTCACAAATCCAGAATTGACTTACAGAGATTGAGGAACATGCTGATGAATTGCAGATGATGTCCAACCTCCTAACTTGCCAGATGTTAATCCTATTGAGCTCTTCTGGTAAGTCATGGAATGCCAGCTTGCCAACAACCACCTCATAATACGTGGGAAAGTGACCGATTTCACGTGCTTACTGTTGGTCTAAAAATTGATGTTATTTGTCAAAATGGATGCTCAGGAGAAAACACTCACTGCTCCCATACATGACTGTGTTCTCGTGGATTAACAAAGGTAAAAATGGTTAAAAGTTGCGGTTTCTCCATACCTCAGCTGATATGAATGTGATAGTTACCTTTCATTTGCTTCCTTCTGATGAAAACCTGTTCGAAGAATGGATGATCATTTACAAATGGGAAAAGAACCATCAAAAGAACCGAACCACAACGGAATCGGCGAAGAATTCATTCATTGAAATTGAACTTCGTTACTGTAAATTTTCTACTTTAATGCGCTCTTTTGTATAATGCGAATCCACTTTTTCGCCCCAAATAAACAGCAAAAATGCTTTTCTCTTGTATAATGCAGTCCCCATTTTTGACTCGTCGCGAGAAATAAAGTATGCAGAAATATACAGAAAAACTTCTGGTACAGTATTTAATTTTGAACAAACACGAGCAGTTTAATTTTGGGACTTCATAATATTCTTCTGTTAAATGTGATCGGAAAAAAGGCAGCATGACAAAATGCAACTAAGGACTTCTTTTTGAGAAGAGATACACAAATTCAAATTGCACATTTGTTCAACAGCAAATTCCAACCAAAGCAAAAAAAAAAGTTAACCAAAATCCAATGCACGGATCACCCACAATCCTCATTGCAAGCTCTGCAATATTAAACTTTTGATTCCTGTCAAGATTGAGGCAAGGGATGAGTGGCCATAGGAAGAAACAAGAGCAACAGAGTCCAAAGATCCTGAGTTCAAGTCTCCGAAGTAACCACTGAGTTTTTTTTTCTTCTGAATACCATTTGCACAATTCTTCATGCACAATTCTCATCCTGTTCTGGAAAGTTCCACAATTTACCATTTATGTCACCAGTTTCCTGTGCAATTGGTATAAAAAGGCATGTTGAAGCTGAGAAAAAATCAGACCAAAGCAAGATGGCACAGTCCACTGACCAGGAAATGATCAACATGGTCCTCTGTTTTGGCGAAGCGAGGCAAAATTATCATGCAACAACCAGGCATCATTGAAATATCGTGTGGAATTATGCTATGGTGCAAATGGACATCACATTAAACACTATCTGCATTGATGGAAAGACTTAGTTTGTATCAGATGACTGTTTGTAAGCAACAAACAGTAGAAGAGCCAATTGTCCTGTTCCAGAGCTTGCAATGAGGAATTTTTTTTTTTTGTTGTTTTGTTTGGAATTTGCTATAAATCAAATGTGCAATTGGAAATTTTTGTGTATTTCTTACGGTTTGCAAGATAGAATTTGGATGTGTCTTAATTTGCATATTTGAGATGATGGTGCTCCATCAGATAGAGCACCCTCAAGTTCATTCCTTGTATTGGAGTTTGTGTAACTACATTGGTATCCAAGATAGGAAGGGGCTAACAGACTTTTGACTCATCCTGTATAATTAATGTACTGTGATGTATATCATACGCTAGTTTTGTTTGAAATTCATCAGATCGGAAAAAATGCAACTGCATTTATGAACAGACTTCTTTTTGTGAAGTTACTTTCATATTTGCTTTTGGCGACAGGAATTCACTTATTTGAATTTCTCGTCGCCAACATCTAATAGGAAAACAGCTTCGGCCAAAGATCGCTACTTCCAAATAGGCCTACTTCCAAACTGGCTGGAACCAAAGCCTACAAGAAAGCTTATGCAGTGAAGCTATGAAAAATGTTAAAGTGAATAAAGATTACACTTTTTATTAAGAAAATTGATATAAAGTCGATGTGTGAGTGGGAAAGCTTTCCCTATCAAAACTTCCAATGATTTTAGTGGGGAAAAATGTCACAAAATTAAATTGAATTTTGGTGAATTTAAACTTTATATAATTTTGAACAAAGACAAGAAAGTTCAGTTACATGTATTGATTTTAGACTTTTGATTTTAGACGTTTTGTCGAATATCTAGAAAACGTCTAAAATCGATAGTTTCTGATTTCTTTTGGCTAGATAGTGTGCATTAATTATACAGCATATACAGTGTCCAGTTCATTACACAATAAATTCACTTTTTATTTGAATCATAATATACATTATTGATAATTATATTGTATATAAAATAATTTAAATTAGCAGTGTGTATTGTCCCCAAAGTATACAAATAAATATACAGATGAATTAGATTTTGAAGGTTTTTGAATTGTAAAGATCCAGATTATTTCAAAATGTAAAAATAAAGAGTTTTTTCCCCTGATATTTTTGCACATTTTATTTCTCGTGAGGAGTCAAAATTGGGGATCGCATTATACAAGAGGATAGCATTTTTGCTGGTTTTTTGGGCTGAAAAAGTGGAATCGCAATATACAAGGGGGTGCATTATAATAGAGGATTTACGGTAATATACTATATAATGAACTGGATATTGTATACACTGTATAATTAATGTATATTATACGGTAATTCCATCTGAATTTCATCAGGACTGGGCGTAACTTTATTAGTTCAAAGCAGTTTGGAGGTTGCCATCCTTTAGAGAAGTTATTGTCGTATTAGCTTTTGGTGACGAGAAATTCAAATAAACAGTGAATTAATGTATTGGGTAACGACTTATGTGGTGTATAATTATAGTTGCCGCCACGTAAGTTGAACGATCTTTTTGACATGCGCAGTAAG
Organism: Rhysida immarginata; assembly: GCA_023313115.1. Taxonomy (NCBI): domain Eukaryota; kingdom Metazoa; phylum Arthropoda; class Chilopoda; order Scolopendromorpha; family Scolopendridae; genus Rhysida; species Rhysida immarginata. Next base: position 180,482 of record JAHWFO010056088.1, read on the forward strand.
TCTTCTCATCAAAGTGCTTTGTCTGGATTTTATCCATGATGCACTTGTTCTACTATAGTAAAGGCAGAGATATCGTTGAAACGTGGAAAGCCTATTAAAATTCATAATATAAAACAAATTGCCTTCGAGTCAATATTCTGCAACATTTTTTAATTTATTAATTTCGTTTATCTAGTGAAAAAAAAAAAAAAACAAATATAAAAACCAATTATAAAAAACGAAAGCATACTTAGTCCAGTCCTCTTCTACCTCGCAGTGTAGTCCAGTCCTCTTCTACCTCGCAGTGTAGTCCAGTCCTCTTCTACCAAGCAGCTACATTGGCAAAGAGATTTCCATGATTTATGATCTTTGCCAATGTAGCTGCTTGCCTCCACGAATATCCTCTCTGCTGAGGGAAGCTTCCACATTCCCAACCCAAGTAATTCTTCTTCTTCCTCGAGGTCTCGTTCCTTCTATCTTTGCCTCCATCGCCTGTTTCGGATATCTATCTTCATTCATTATCTGTATGTGACCAAACCACTGCAATTGGGAACATTTTATACGTCCTATCAGTGGCTCCACCTTTAGTAATGACCTGATCATGGCGTTTCTTACTCTATCTCTCCTAGTTTTCCCTGCTGCAGTCCTGAGGTATCTCATTTCTGCTATCTGAATTCGACTTTCTGTCTTACTTGTCAATGCCCAAGTCTAGCTAGCATAAGTTAAATTGGAGTATAAATGGACCTATACACATCCAGCTTAGTTTTTTCCGTCACTTCTCTCTTTTTAAGGAACTTATGGTTTATAGCATAAAACATTTTCCCGAGCTTCCTGTATGGGCACCGATTTCACTAGTCAGTTTCCCATCGTGGTTTACATTTATCCCTAGATATTTAATATTTGACACCTGTTCTAATACTTGTCCTCTGGTCATTATCTGATGTTCTTTCCTTTCTCTTGAGATGACATTGTTTTAGTTTTATTAGACTCACTGTCAGTCCTTTCTTCTTTAAAGCCATAATCAGGAGGCTCAAATTATACTGAAGTTTTGAAGCCGAATCAGCAACTAGAACCAAATCATTTGCATATGCTAAGATGTTCACTATCACTGGTTTCATTTTCCAATAACCTAACACAAATCTTTTGAAACCCTGACAGTCCTTCAGAACCTCATCCATCACTGCTGTAAAAAGCACTGACTTAGAATATTGCCTTGTCTTACTCCAACGGTGGTAATGAATTCCTCAGACTGCGAGTTGCAAGTTCGAATATGGTTCCGGCAATTAGCATAAAAACTCTTAATGCATTTCACCAGATGTTCTGGGACCTTCTTTCTCTTCAAAGCCTTCCATATTTCTTTCCAAGTAATCCGGTCAAATGCCTTCTCTAAGTCAATAAAGCGGGCATATACTACTTTACCGTACTCCATGGATTTATCCTTTATTTGTCGTAAGAACAAATAATGGTATCTTGTGTACTCCTGTTAGGACGGAACCCACATTGAGCTTCTTAGAAATTTGTTTCCATCTGCTGTCTCAGCCTCCTCTCCAGAATTCTAGTATAGAGTTTCCCTGGTATACTTAGCAATGATACTCTCCTATGATTTCCACATTCTATGTTATCTCCCTTCTTAAATATTGGAACTATGATAGAAATTTCCCAATCTTTTGGTATTCTACACGCTTCCTATGCCATCTGGAAAACCCTAAGGACCATCTTTTTCCATATATTTCATCATTTCGGTGGTTATTCCATCCTCTCCTGGAGCTTTACCCATCTTTAATTACTTTTCCGAATCTTTAATCCGACAACATTCACATCCAACGAGATGCGACAATAAGCAAAATTCCCACAGCAAACCTGATATGGCAAAAGTACCGGTGGTGCCCTCTGAGAACAAACGTTCAAATGATAAGAGAGAATTCATCAACACAGCCATTATATTTTACACATTCCGGGGACAAACACAAACATCCATGCCTACGGTGGGAATCGAAATCACGACCCAACAGTCTATGCCCCAGCACTCTTGGCCACCAGGCCGGTGCACAGAAGGAAGTGAATTTTTCTAAACACTGAGATGTTCAGTGAAAGCATCTTTAACAAATTTCAGCCATTCACAGCAAATTTGTGGTTTTGCTGAAATGTAATATTTCAGAGCACAAATTTCCGAATAAGAACAATAAATGAATATTCAAGAATTAAGCATACACTAATAAAATTTTAAAAGTAATATTTAAGTAAACGATAATGGTGATGAAATTTATTGTTGCTTTACCCTGGATTCCAGTCTCATTCTTTGTACATTTTTAAAACATCTGCTAAGTCGCAGAAATTAATGGAACCTCCAGTAAAAGAAAAAAATAAAATATAACGAAGTTCAATTTCAATGAACTAATTCCTCGCAAATTCCTTCCTGCCTGCTGCACACCACAGCTTCTCTTGAAGGTCCCTTTCCCAGTTGTAAATCATTCATCCATTCTTTGAACCATGGCTGCCGAAAATCGTTCTTTTATTAAGTAAATAGAAATGAGCTCATTTTGATTTCTTTCTTACTTTCTTTAATTTTTGATTTAATTTAAATAATTGTCCATATGAAACGGACATGTTGTATTTTATAAATTGAAATACAGGGCGAGTCAAAAGTCGTTGGACACCTTCCTATCTTGGATAACAACATAGTTACGCAAATTCCTATATAGGGAATGAATAGGAACTTGAGGGTGCTCTATCTGATGGAACACCTTTCATCATCTCAACTATGCAAATTAGGACACATCGAAATTCTATCTCGAAAACCGTAAGAGATACACAAAAAATTCTAATTGCACATTTGTTCAACAGCAAATTCCTAACAAAACAAAAAAAAAAGTTGACCAAAATCTGATGAGCAGATCACCCACAATCCTCATTGCAAGCTCTGCACTTCTATTTGTTGCTTACAAACAGTCATCTGATACAAAGTCTTTCATCAGTCCAGATATGTTCAATGTTATGTCCACTTGCACCGTAGTATAATTCCGAATGACATGATGAGATGTACCACAGGACTTCATTCGCACTCAGTTTGCTGGTTTGCTGCATCAAGTAGGCAGCTGCTGTGACATATATTGGGACTATTTTGTCTTTGTAGAGTTCATGTAGTCTCGTTTTCAATTTACTGGGTAACTTAAAAACTTGATAATTCCAAGTTTCTATCTAGTCTGCTGAAGATACGAGTTTAACAAGGTTTGACTAAAGGTGCGTTCCCATAGCTCGCTTGAGCTTTGAAGCAAATTCTACTCACTAGAAAAATACAGCTTGAAAAGCCAAGCTATCGTTGAAGGTATCCCATAGCTCGCGAGAAATTGCATGCGGGAATTCAAAAAAGCATGGTGCCTCTCAATGCATGAAAACGTTTGTTGTTAATTTTCCAGAGAATGAGTTTAAATTTTAAGAAGCTATTGATAGTTAATCTTAAAAGTATTTTATAAAAACAATAACATATTTCCAATTTAGCAATACATGGTATTTATTTTTATTTTTGCTGATGCTACAATATATAGAATAAAATAAAACAAAACCAATTAAATTTAAATAAACAGCTATTCATTATTTAATTAAATAAACCTAAGTATTACACAAATTGATAAAATAAAACGAGTAAAATAACAATTAAATAAATTTAATAAATTCAATATAATTCATGAATAAAAACTGTAAATGTTTATTATAAAAAATGAATAAAATAAATTAAAATAAATTGAAAATAAAAATAAATATAAAATAACAATTTAAAAGTTATATAAAATAAACTCAATCAAATGTAATAAAATAAACTAACAAATAATAAATAAATTTAAATAAATAAATAAAATAAAAGAAATAATAAATTTATTAATAAAAAAATTTAAACCATACTATAATACTCAAAGAAGAAATAATAATAAACTGAAGATATTCTTCAAACAAATCATAAATACAAAGGAGAAAAGGGAAACGAATACAAATCGCGGAATTTTTCCTTCCCTTTTCTCCTTTGTATTCACACAGTAGTGACCCCATGTACGCACCCTTTGCAATGACAAGGGAAAGGCATATAGTGTGCATGCGTCTCAGTCATTTCCAAGCTGCTTGTAGCTTTAAAATCAAACTGACCTTGATATCCGCTTGAAGCGAAAATCAGCTTGAAAATCCAAGCGCTTCATGCAACTAGCGCATATCAGCTTGGTGTTTAGGATAGCTTGAGCTTGAAAATTCACAAGCAAAACGCTCAAAGCTTCAAGCTTCACGCTCCAAGCGAGGTATGGGAACCCACTATTACTGTTTTCCTCTGGAATCTCAAGTCTACAAGTATATATTTTATATTTTGTAATCTGTAGTCTTTAATAAATATCTACTTATTTATCCACAATATCATCGTTTTTGTTAACTTCTTGCTAATATTGATTCAGGCACTGTATTTTAAACTTTTAAAATTCCCTGTTTCACTTCTTGAGGGCTTCAGTAGCACTTAACTGCTTGACGGTTTAAGTAAAATTATTACCTCTTTTGCGAACTGTGATTGTTCTTTTTCAGTCTGGTAAAATTTTATATTACAATCTTCAGCTTGAAAAATTGTCTTATAGGTGTTGTTGATATAATTGTAGTTTTCTTTTTTCATGATCTTGGAGTAATTATGGTATTAAGTAAATTGCTATTTACTAGAGTCTGTAATTAACTTTTTTTTTTTAAAAAAAAAAAAGAAAACGATACTTCCTTATACCAAAAAAAAAAAAAAATTAATCGCGAAAAATTTTGACCTCACAATTTTCACTGATCTTCACGTTTTAGGGTACCTATTGTAGATTATGAAAAAAGTGAATTTTGGATAATGTCTGTCAGTGTGGGTGTCCATGATAGCATCCAAACGGCTAAAGCTATCGAGACCAAACTTTAAACTTAAGATTGCAACTTCCTCGGAGGTCTGATTAAGGGTGTGTCTAAAAAAAGTCCGACTGGTCACGACCAATCGAAGCCTGTTGCGAACTGCTTGTCCATAAAGTAACGATCGGTCGTGATGAGCGTTTTCATAACGCGAGCGGAGTCCAGCGCCTGTCGGCTGCCTCGATGAGTAGAATCAAAATGGCGGACGAACGTAGACAATTCAAGTGTTCGAGTGCCCGATACATAATAAATATATTATGGAGAAAGGAGATGGCAAAATACATCATTGGACAGCATCAAGAAACAAGAAATGAATACAAAAAAGAAAAGACTGGTGAAGAATATTTATGTACGTACACAATTTTAATTCGTACTAACTTAAATGATGAGGAAACTTGCTGCCACGCCATTTTGAAGCAGAATGCTCACGACCGCACTGTCCATGAACGAACACTAACCAAACTGCTGCCGCCGGCCAATCGCTGATTATACCACATGATCTGTTGGCGACCAGTCAGACTTTTTAGACACGCCCTAGTTTTCCAGTGGAATCTGTGAACCGGAAGTATCCGTTTATTCCAGTGCCAAAATATAAATTTTGAAATATCTCGTTAACCATTGCGTTTATGAAAAGTTTGAAAGGATTGAAAAGTGTTACGTTTACAAGTTTAAACAACTTTTGTTAACAAAATTTTTCAAAATTCCAACTGGAACTACCAGTTCTACTCTTGTCAAAATCCAGTTTTTTGCTAATATAGGCAAAATAAGACGGAATAGGAAAATTTGTAAAGTATACAAAAGTATTTAGAAGCTAATTTTAAACAACTTTTGTTAATGAAATTTTTCAAAATACCAACTGGAAGTAACAGTTTTACTCTTATCAAAATTCAGTTTTTTGCTAATATTGGCAAAAGATGATGGTATAGGAAAATTTGGAATTTATACCAAAGTATTTAGAAGCCGATTCAAAGTAACTTTTATTTACAAACTTTTTCAAAATTTCTATTGGAAGTAGCTGTTTTAGACAGTTGTTTAATTTTTTTCTCCATTTGGTTGGTTGGTTTATTAGAAACTAGAAGAGGTACCCGGCGTTGCCCGGGATAATTACACTTGCACAATCTTTTCCTTTCATTGTTAGTCATGAGATATTGATTGTTGGTTCATGCAGAGCGTTTGTGAATTGCATGTTGATACCATTGTTGATACCTATTGTTGTACAAACTTTGCCTTGCATTGTTGGTCATGAGATATTTCTCATTAAAATGCCTTGCCATAACCATGAATATCGATTTTTTATCGATATTTATTATTTTTCCGAAATGTGAGGTAGACAGTGACCTTCCTCATGCTTTGAAGGTCATGTATGCGAAATTTTATCAAGATCGGAATAAAACTGTAGATTTGTATAAAAAACAGACCCACAGACAGACCCACAAACATCCTTCTTTATATATATAGATAGATTTTGGCGTCGACTACTAAGGTCATTTTGCGCCTTTTACACATGCTGTAACATTACGCAGCCCGGGACAAACACAAACATCCATGCCCATGGTGGGATTTGAACCTGCGACCAGGCGGACTCGAGTACTAGAAAGCCTACGCCCTAGCCCTCTTGGCTACCTGGCCGGCTTCTCCATTTGGACCAGGACATTTACCTATAAGAAAGTTGTGTTGTAACCACACCTCTTTTTTATAATTTGAAGATCGTGATTGTCTGCTTGAATGGTGATTTAAGCATGCTTGGTTTCTTGAACGTTATTTTTCTCTGTTCTCATAATAGATAGTATAATGGGGAAAAAATATGCTACTTCGCTTCTCCACGCATGAATTTTTTTATGTCAACACAAATCTGTCTTAAATATTTTCCATATGGCTGTTTTACTTGTAGAAAACAAAAATTAAGCAAAAACTGTGGAATGGAACAACCAAAATCGGAGGGAACCTTTAATCCACAAGATAATTTGAAATACCGGATACTTGATAGCTGAAGATGGCTACTTGGTAGCTGAAATACGTATCCGGTATTTCAAATCTCCTTGTGGATTAGAGGTTCCCTCTGATTCCGGTTACTCCATATGTGGAAAAACTCTTTGAATTCGTGCTTCAATTTTCTTTTAGGGTTTCATGCTACCTTGATAATTTATAGTAGTAACTTCAGGCATGAATTCTATATGCACAGCATCTTGAATATCCCAGAAGGCTGTAAGACTATAAGCATGAGTTTGCTTGTTGATCGCACAGCCTTAAACTTTTTTGGCATAGGTGATCCTTTGTGTCTGCACTCCATTGATGACCTATTATTTTTTGGGGGGTCAAAGTGTATTCAGCTTTCGTCACTTGTGACAATATTGTTTAAGAATCCAATGCCTTTACATTCATAGTGCAAAAGCAAATGTGAGCTATTGTCCAATCTTTTCTGTAATGTCAGGAAAAAGCATTCATGAGATCCATCATGCACAACATTTCTGGAATCCCAGTTCTGCAATTATTGCCTGCACATGCTCCCTTGATACGCCATCCACGATTGGTAGCTGTTCCTCTGTTAGGTGATGATTCGCTCTAAGTTCATTGACACGATTCCGCAGAGCTTATAAAGTGCTGTATGCGGCCTTTCACTTTACTGTTTATCACACAAATTGAGATTCATTACCAGCACAAATGGACCAACTTTGCATGGTACTGATGTCAACAAGTAGATTGCCATAAACAGTCTTCAATCTGCAACGAATGTCTATTGGTGGCACATTTTCTGCAGTTAAAATAGGGTGACCATATATTTTTTCATGCAACCTGGGACGCCATCAGGAGGCAAACCGGAAATCACATGACATTGAGGGCTGTGACCGAATGTGGACTATATTTATAATAGAAAACCTGTAAGAGGACCTACTTGAATTGGATGGTAATTAAAAAAAGAGAGAATAACTTTGCGACCCTCAGTTTGACTCGTTGCTGACAAACTAAGAAATAAAATATACATGCATATATAGAAACCTATTTTTTAAAATTTTTAAAAATGCATAACCAGGATGCTTTACAATTTAAAAAATCGGAATCTTCAAAAATTACCTTAATACAGTACAGCCAATGGTTTATTAAAAAAAAATTTGAAGGATTAATTAATTTTGAAGAAGAAAAGAACGATGCAGTCATAGTCCAGGAAGCAGTTGCATTTTGTCTGGCTCCCATTATTTATTCAGGCTTCAAGACACTGTAATAAATATTCATTTGAGCTTTATAAACATTGTTAGGCAATTTCAGAAGAAGAACGACATGGCTGTTGAAAAGCTTTGCTCCGCGAAATTTTATTTCATTTTAATGTTATAAATTAACTTAATGTAATTTCTGTATTGTTCAATTATTATCAATAAACTGCAGCAAGATCGGAGAATCTTTTTATAGTAAATGAAACGTGATTGCATTGACTTTTCAGCAAGTGATTGTCCCCATCTTGTTTTTGAAAATTCACTTTTTCACTAGCTTTTGCAGACGGAAAAGTGGACGGGAAACTGAGGGAAAAAAAGCGAATTAATGTACTGTCTGTTGTATATGCTGTACCAATCTATTAAAGTTTTTATACTAATTTTGTTTGAAATTCGTTTGAAGTTGTCCCATCGTACTTAAAGTAACTTCTTGTGACTTCCCCAATTTAGATGCTTTTTATGTCAAAATTTTCATATACACATGAATAAATGCAGTATTTATGCATTGGTCAATATATCACGGTCCAATACTCTCTAGATATATTTATACAGTCTTAGTGAGATTTGTTTGGTGTCAGCAGCGCTTCGTGTCGGTCCAGAGTTCCATTGTTCAGCATTATCGGGTATAGGCCTAATGCGTAAACATATTACACGAGGGCCGGGGTGATAATACACAAAACAAGACATACAAATAAAATGAATTTTATCAATTCGAACATTTTCTTAGAATATTTTCTGAACAACAATTAAATTATACTCTATCCAATGAGAGTTTGAATGGGCGCGTCCAATTAAATTTCCAATAACAATTGTTAATGTTATTTTGCAACAATGTCTAAACAATTGAAAGTTGAAATTTAACTGAACACGCTCCGTCAAACTTTCATCGGACAATATAATAAATTCTGGGATTGTATTCGTTTTTGGGGACATTTCTGGGGATTTATTAATTTCCGTGGATGTTTCCAGGGATGCTTATTCACAGGGGACTGTCCCCGGAAACAGGGGATGTCTGGTCACACAAAGTTAAAAACTCTAATATACAGAATGCTGTTTCATGCTCACCAACATTGTCCTCTTACATGACACAGTGTTTCTAACTCTCTAGTAGCAGATATACGAAACTTGTCAGTGGTGCCAGATAGTTAACTGAGCAGATTTTATGATAGCTGGTTCTCCGCACAATATTAACATAAACACGCAAAATTAGGAGGCATTGCTTTTCAGGATGCTCTCTACATCTTGCATAGAGGAATCTACATACAAAAGTTTTATCTTTCTACTTCAAGGATAAAGTGTAGGATTCAAACAGACCGACATGATAAAACCAATAAGAAATTCTATCCTTTTGGTACATACTGGGTGTTTCAAAAATGACCAGTATATTTGAAAAACTAAACGGGCAGCGATAGAAATACTGTAACTACTAATTTCGAAAGTTTGTCTGCCTGAAAATTTACTGTTGTCCCAAGCATATTGCAACAAACGGTGTATTTCTATCGCTGCCCGTTTAGTTTTTATTGATTTTTCAAATATACCGGAATACCGGTCATTTTTGAAACACCCAGTAATAATAATAATTATAATAATAATAATAATTATTATTATTATTTGTTAATAAGAGGCACAAGAACCAACCGCTTTACTACAAATGATTTAATATAGCCGAGCAAAAGTCATGGGACACAATCACTTTAATAGAAACACTCAAAAATATACATATTTTTGTATCTTGTTGGTCCACCTTTTGCTGCTATCACAGCTTCTACTCTCTGGGGCATACTGTCCAGATACGTTTCTACAGGTAATTTTCGCCATTCTGCCATAAATGTCTTGGACAGTTCGGTCACAAATTTCGGGCATTCCGCACAAGCGCACAATCGACGTTCCAATACGTCCCACAGATGTTCGATCGGGCCTCTGGGCAGGCCAGTCAAGTTCTTGAACCTCCTTTTCATCAAACCATGTGCCTACCGCCCTTGCTTTATTGCAAGGTGTGTTATTGTGCTGAAACAGAAAAGGGGCATTGCCAAAGTGATGCCAGAGAGATGGAGTGCTGCTTTGTCCAGAATGTCTTGGTAATGCTCTGCGTTCAGATGTCCGTCCACAGAAACGATTCCACCCGACCTATATCATGAAAAGTACCCGCACACCATCACCGACCCTCCGCCGAACTTCACCATGGGCACAACACAGCTTGGCAGATAACGTTCGCCATACCCAAACCCGTCCATCCGATTGCCAGATGGTGTAGCAGGACTCGTCACTCCATTCAACTATTTGCCATTGATCCAGAGTCCAATGTCGTCGCTCTTTGCACTATTGCAATCTCCTTGCTGCATTGCTGGTGCTGATGTGAGGTTTGTGAGCTGCCGCTCTGCCATAAAAACCCATTGCTTGTAGTTCCCTGGGAACAATCAGGATGCTCACAGTTGTTCCCATCGACTGATATGAACGATCTTGTCAGTTCATCAAACGATGTGTGACTGTTTGCAGTGACCACTTTACGAAGAACCCTTTGGTCTCTGGCCAACATGATCTTGGGTCTTCCAGTCCGAGGCAGAACACTTGTGGTGCCTTTCTCTTTCCATTCCCGGATGACATTGTTAACGGTCGATTTCGGTATTTTTAGGAGGGTTGACGTCTCTCTAAGAGTTTTGCCTGCGAGATGGCATCCAACAGTTGTACCTCTTTGGAAGTCTGAAAGCTCTTTTCTTTGAGACATTCTTACAGCATTCACGCAAGCATCATCTCATAATAGCATACTCTGTTATGTAGTGCTGGGAAGAATGCCAACAGTGAAATTGCAAAGGAAGGTCTCATTTTCATTCAAATCGGGGTTGACTCATGACTTTTGATAGGGTAGTGTGCATGAATGTACATTTCGGCCACTATGCGACCATCCTTCAGCATGACTAAATGATAATACTAGCAAAACAACTATTTATAAAAAACTATAACCAATAGGAATTAATACAACATGAACAATAACTAAAAATACATAAGGAACAACCAATGGGTACATTACAAAATGAATAACTTTATTTGATAACACTGATGAAGCTCGTCTAATCAGAGACGTCCATGGGACTTCGTTCCACGTTGAGTTCATCGGTCAGTCTTATGGCAATCTCTAGTGATTCCAGGAAATTTAAATACTGATGTAGTGTAAAATCTTATAATTGTTAGGAATTGCAGCATGGCCAGTCTTGATTATGTGCTGCATAAACCCTGAACATTTTGGTTTTCAGGTTTTGATGCATTGAAAGTGCTCTTTTATCTGCGTAGAGATTCTGTGATTCGATTGGTCGACAAATGCAAGGGTACGAACCACATTTCAGTTCGTAAATACCCGAACTGGAATCGTGTGGAATTTTGTGTTTTTGTAAGAGCCAAGTAGTCTTCTAAAAGTGTGGTACTTCTGTAGATAATTTTGACACCAAATCTTTTGGTGAACTTGTCCAGGCCTCTGAACTAGGGGTCTATTTTGTGGTAGAACATGTTTAAATTATTCTTTTTCAGGAAACAATCTCGTGGCATTTTGTATCTTTTCTCGTCTTTTCCGTTTCTTGATCAAGGTGTCAATGATGTAAGAAATCTGATTGTGTATTCCTCAAAGTTGACAAAAGTAATCACGTTGTCATACTTGACAAAAGTGATTATCTAAATGGTGTAAACAAGTTATTAGATGAAGGTCCTTATATTGAACTCCAAAGTGATCTGATCCTACAATTAGTCAGGAAAACTAAGGATTGTAGTTCCTCCTGTAAGTTCTTGTTCAAACATTTGATACGTTGCACCTTTATCCCTAGCAATCCACACTTGTGCTGTTTACAGGATGTAAATTATCTCCCTCAAAAAAACTACACTACGATATACAATATCGGAATAAAAGGAAAACACAAATCCACAAAAAAATTTTTTTTAATGACTCAGATGTACATTTCGGAATTCATAGTTCCTTCATCAGTGAGTGATTTTACAGAACGAGAAGACCAGAATTTATAAGAAACTGAGGCGAATACAAGCCAATCAGATAACAAACAAGTGAACAGAACAACCAATCAAAAAAATTTTTAATTATAACAAAATAGAAAACAACAACGAAAATAGAGCAACCAACCTTTTTCAAAACAACTCTATACACAACAAAAATAAAAAAAAATAAAAAAAAACAAAACCCAAGACCGCTTAAAATAGATACTTCGCTTATAATAGCCAAATTCTAACAACAAAGACAGTAAGAAATTACTTAGTCAAAAATTTGGATAAAGGTAACCAATATGCTACAGGCATAGGGCCGTCATCACTATTCAACAAGTTGTTGGTTGCTCTATTTTTTTTACAATCTCCATTGATTCAAGTAAATACAGCAATTTATTATTTTTACAACAATGTAAAACCTCAAACAAGTCTGTCGAAAAATCATATTTTTCATTAATAACATGGTCGGCGAACGAGGACACACCTGCGTTTGCATTCCTAATACAAGCAATATGTTCTTTAAGGCGGTTATTTACCCCACGTTTTGAGCTTCCCAAGTAAAATCTGTCACAAGATGCGCATTTTAATTTATAAACGCCTGAACAATCCAAAACTGGGATTCTGTCTTTTATCGAGCTTAAAGTATTCTTAGTTGTATTAGAACTTTTATATACAAGTGTGTACTCGAAATCTCTGCACATTTTCTTAAACCCTTTGTTTAGCGCAGCATTAAAAGGGAGAACCAACACCTTTCTGAACTCCTCCTTTTTCTTACAACCCAGAGTGGTGACTTTGTCAAGGTTTATGTGCATTTTAATTTTTAAAGCAAGTTTGTTTACAATTTTTTCATTGAACCCATTGAACTTCGCAAAGGATGACCCATTGAAGTTGTCGGATGACGATAGGTTAGTATCGTTTGATATTGAAAGCTTATTCCCCAGCATACCGTTAAATGAGACTTTGGCTTACCTTGAAGAAGTACTTGATGATAATGATATCCCTTTGGGTATTGTGAGGGGCATTATGATGGTGATGAGATGTATAGTTTTCAATAATGTATTCACCTTTAATGGGCAATTTTACCGTATGTTAAATGGCATACCGATGGGTAGTAGCGTTAGCCCCTTTTTGGCAAATCTTTTTATTAGGAAATTGGAAAACATAGCAGTCAGCACGTTTACCTATTTCCCATCGGTGTGGCATAGATATGTCGATGACATTTTCTGTATTTTTGACTCCAAAGAATCGGACTGTGTTGAATTTCTGGCAGCCTTAAATGGACTTTCCCCTGATATTAATTTTACCGTAGAGGAAGAACATGACAACTCACTTCCATTTCTAGACCTCCGTATTATACGTGTTGGCAGTGGATTAGAGTTTGACGTATACAGAAAACCTAACTTTGTCCCCGCTTACATTAGATCGGACTCGAACCATTGTATGCCACACAAACTAGCAGTGTTCCACCATCAAATTAGACGGGCCTTGTTACTACCTTTGAATGATGTTGCCAGGGAAAAAGAATTTAGCTTTATCCGATCCTTTGCGAGGTTCAATGGGTTCAATGAAAAAACTAAGAATACTTTAAGCTCGATAAAAGACAGAATCCCAGTTTTGGATTGTTCAGGCGTTTATAAATTAAAATGTGCATCTTGTGACAGATTTTACTTGGGAAGCTCAAAACGTTGGGTAAATAACCGCCTTAAAGAACATATTGTTTGTATTAGGAATGCAAACGCAGGTGTGTCCTCGTTCGCCGACCATGTTATTAATGAAAAACATGATTATTCGACAGACTTGTTTGAGGTTTTACATTGTTGTAAAAATAATAAACTGCTGTATTTACTTGAATCAATGGAGATTGTAAAAAAAAATAGAGCAACCAACAACTTGTTGAATAGTGATGACGGCCCTATGCCTGTAGCATCTTGGTTACCTTTATCCAAATTTTTGACTAAGTAATTTCTTACTGTCTTTGTTGTTAGAATTTGGCTATTATAAGCGAAGTATCTATTTTAAGCGGTCTTGGGTTTTGTTTTTTTTTATTTTTTTTTATTTTTGTTGTGTATAGAGTTGTTTTGAAAAAGGTTGGTTGCTCTATTTTCGTTGTTGTTTTCTATTTTGTTATAATTAAAAAATTTTTTGATTGGCTATTCTGTTCACTTGTTTGTTATCTGATTGGCGTGTATTCGCCTCAGTTTCTTATAAATTCTGGTCTTCTCGTTCTGTAAAATCACTCACTGATGAAGGAATTATGAATTCCGAAATGTACATCTGAGTCATTAAAAAAAAATTTTTTTCGGATTTGTGTTTTCCTTTTATTCCGATATTGTATATTGGTATCCACAGTTTCTGGCTATTTTGTTTTATCTACACTACGATGTAGACGAAATTCAGGCGATTAAAGTGATATAAGACACTTGGGATGCATATCGCAAGCAACGCCATAAATTGAACCTCAAACTAGGCTGCGTGGCGCTGCGTAGCACAAGCCAAATTTGGGCGACTGTGTTCGTGTGGCGGGCCTGGCTGGTTCCCCCACTCCCCACAACCTCATCCCGAAGAGGTCCGCCTTCCACTCGAACGTGACGTACTCTGCTCTCGTGCCTGAGTCAGTAGCACGAGCAGTACCAACCTTGTTTAATACCGATAGCATTTATCATATTTTTCATAAGAGAATTTCATAATTTTCTCAGCTACATTATTTTTCACTTTTTGTTTTGTTGTTTGTAAACAAAAAAAATGACCTTACACTTTTTTTTGTTGTTTTTTTTATTTAGAATTTGAGAAAATTTACTTTCCTTGGGTTATGTTTATCTACGACACAGCATTAAACATCATTCAAAATTACATTGCACTGCGGTTTACTGTTAAAAAAAAAAAAAAAAAAAAAAGAATTTAAAAATAAGAAAATAAAACTCAGACTTAACTAAATGACGGTACACCAAAAGCTAATTGAACGACCATTATTTGTTCATTTCCTCGTTACTTTTTGATGAAAAACATGATAAATGCTATCGGTATTAAACAAGCTTGGTACTGCTCATGCTACTGACTCAGGCATGAGAGGAGCGGAAGGCAGACCTCTTCGGGATGAGGTAGTGGGGAGCGGGGGAACAGCCAGGCCGCGCCGCGCGAACACAGTCGCCCAAATTTGGCTCGTGCTACGCAGCGTCACATCATTGAGCTTAGTTTGAGGTTCAATTTACGGCGTTGCTTGCGATTTGCGACCCCAAGTATCTTAAATCACTTCAATCGCCTGAATTTCGTCTACATCGTAGTGTAGTTTTTTTGAAGGAGATAATTTACACCCTGTATATTGTTTACCTAAAGTCCACAAGGCCGGAAACCTTTTCAGACCAATCATTGATAATATGAACTCTCCTACCAGCGTGGTTGCCAAGTTTCTCTCTGACAAATTTCGTACTTTAACCCTCCCGGGACGGGATTTCTCTGTCAAGAATAGTAGTATTTTACTCAACAATCTCTTTAATTGCATCATTCCTAGTGACAGTGTATTGGTTTCCTTTAATATTAGGTCTTTGTTCCCTAGCATTCTGATAAGAGATGCTTGATATTCTAGCAGTAGTACTAGAGTTCAATGATATTTCACTAGGTGAAGCTAGAGACATCAGACAGCCACCAGGTTATGTTGTGTTAACTATATTTGCCAATTTAATGACTGATGGTACTCCTGTGGGTTGTTGTATTAGCCCTTTCATAGCTGAACTTTTTCTCTAATTTTGAAAACAATGCCTGTAAATGTTTTCTGTATTTCGCAGCTAATTATTAAAGGTATGTAAGTACAGGTATGTAAATGACATTTGTGCTGTATTTGACCTTAAAGAATCATCGCCTAGATGACTTTTTAACTGAAATAATGTCTCCCAATCTATAAACTTTACATGGAACTTCAGTCTGACAAAAAACTCTCCTTCCTGGATTTGCTGATAAGTAGGAAGGAAAACAGCCTTGTGTTTGAGGTTTATAGAAAACCTATATTCGTACCTTCATACATTAACAGCTCTTCAAATCATAGTAACGCACATAAACATGCCGCTTTCCAACAAATGGAAAGAAAAGCTTATTCCTTACCTATGACCTAACAACAGAAAGATGATGAGATTAAGAAGATATGCTTGTTTGCCGAAGAAAGTACCACACCTTTAGAAGACTACTTGGCTCTTACAAAGACAAAATTCCGCATGATTCCAGTTTGGGTATTTACAAACGAAATGTGATTCGTGCCCTTGCATTTATGTCGGCCAATCACGTCGCAGAATTTCTTTGCAGATAAAAGAGCACTTTAAATGAATCAAAACTACAAACTGGAATGTTCAGGATTTGGAAAGCACTTAATCAAGACTGGCTGTGCTGTAATTCCTAGCAATTGCAAGATTTTACACCACGTCAGTGATTATAGGTATTTAAATTTCCTGGAATCACTAGAGATTGCCAGAAGTCTGACCGATGAACTCAACGTGGATTGAGGTCCCATGGATCTATCTGATTGGACGAGTTTCATCAGTGTTATGAAATAGTGTTTTTCATTTTGTATTGTTCCCATTGGTAGTCACAGGATAGGAAGCATAAATTGTTCAGAAGGTCCAGACTGCATTGAATGTTCGTCGCTCTGTCAGTCACAATCCAAGACTAGACCATCTTGCTATGACTACCAAACTTCACCTTTGAGACAACAAACTCTGGTAGATATGTCATACTTCTTTAGTTCATGATGTATTTTTATTGTTCAATGCGGTATTTTTAGTTATTGTTCATGTTGTATTAATTCCTTTTGGTTGTAGTTCTTATAAATAGTTCTTTTGCATGTATTATCATTTAGTCATGCTGAAAGATGGTCGCATAGTGGCTGAAATGTACATTCATATATATTAAATCCTTGGTGGAAAAGTGGTTGGTTCTTGTGTCTCCTATTGATAAGTCTTTCCATCCACTGTCTAAAAGGTATTTATTCTATTTAATATAATGAAATATTGAAAACTCATGAAGAATCCATAGTAATGCACTAATTAACACATGCGCTTGTATTTGTCGTACATTCTGTTAATTTAAATTATTGGGATTGGTATTGACTTATCTGGAGAAATGGCATCGTCTTATTTCATTTTCCTAGGCTATGCAGTCAGGGCACATCTCCAAACAATGTCACGTGTTCTAATTTACATGTGATGATGTCTAAGATTATATAAATAGAAACATGCCTTACTGGAAATTCAAATTATGTGCGATATGGATTGCTCAATGGAGCTCATTAAGTTCCAACATTGGTACCATCATAGAATGTGACTTTTGCAAATCTGTATGCGGATTTTTGCCATTCAGCAAGTATTCCTTCCAACTGTGACACCATTCTCAAGTAGAAATCCCAAAAAGTAACATTAATAAAACTAAGTGGTAGGCCAAACAAAATGACAGATATCATCGATTGCTAGCAAGTGACACAATGCAATCTACTGAAACAGTTACTACAGGATTCTGAAATGTCACTTGAAGTATCACCAGTACCATCACCATTTGCCAGAAATGCAGACCCCTAATTTCCATGGCTGTTCTGCTACTCATAAACCTCACATCAGAATCAATCTGTAGAAACATTTAGAATGAAGTATAGCTCCCCAAAATTGGACCATGGAACAATGCAGACCGGTCTTTAGGTAGTGTCATTGGGACTCATTTTCATGGTATAAATTGGGTCCACTTGTTCCAGTTGCATGACCCAGTATTGGAATTTACTTTGACATTTTGGGCAATTTTGTACTGCCAGTATTGCGGTAACAGTTTGGGAGTTGACAATTCCGGAACATAATGACAATGTCAAAAAGGAACGTGTATACAGGAATAATTTGATACTGGGGCTGGTTTTAGTTTGTATGCAGACAAATACTGGACAATCACAGGACATGCACAATCCTGTGACTCATTGATCTCAGCAGGACTCGAACCTGTGGCTCTTTGATCTCGAAAGGGAATGAGACCCGTCAACCTCCTGAGCAGGTAAATAAAAAAAAAAGGACCATACGAACATTAAATTGGGTGCACTTACCCATACTAAAACTCCATAGCTATACGAAATCTTTGGTTATGTGCACTTAATTTTTTTCCCTTTCGCAATTTTTTTTTTTTTTTTTTTAATTTTGCGATTTCTTATTTTGTAAGCGTCAGTAGTAACTTTCGTGGAGTAAAATATTTCAATTTTGGTGTAGTTTCTTATGGTTCCCCTAGTTAGTATACAGGGTGATTCAAAATGTCTGGCATTTCAAAATTTTACTATGCATTTATTTTATAACATAAACTAACCAGACAAGGTTTAAAATGCAGGAAAACTCAAATATTTTTTGATTCTACCATTACAAATGCTCTATGTGACTCCCTTGAGTCACCCGGACAATGTCAAGACGATAGTCAATCTCATCTTTAACTCCTTTCAGCATTTCTGCTGTTACTCAGCCCGTGCTTTTGCGTTTGACATCTAGTTTTCCAGAAATTGATCATACCACTTACGGATTCTTTTGTCAGTAGGACAATCTTTATGAAACTGCCCATAAAGTGCCCACTGGACTAAAATTATAGAGTTTGTGTTTGCATACTCCAGGACGCAATATGCCTTTTCATTCGCAGCTGCTATCTTTTATCTCGACACTAGCGCCACCACAGCCTCCGATTGCGGGAAGGTTAACAATATTTTGAGTTTTCCTGCATTTTTAAACCCGGTCTGATTAGTTTGTTATAAAATAAATGCATAGTAAAGTTTTGAAATGCCGGACATCATTTTGATTCACCCTGTATTTTAAATGCATATGATGAAAATATAAAAATTATCTTAACCAAAATAACAGCAATTTTTAATTGAATTTGTCAATAGGTATGTCCAATCTGGTTAACAAGTTAGTGCTTGATAAATGGAGAGATGCTAATTTGGCTAGGGCCGTTCTAATGCAAACTGGTTTGTCATGTGCCTAGTTTAAGTCTCGTCATTCAAGGCCTATCTTGTATATACAAAAAATTAGAGATGCCCTCTAAGAGCCAGGGCAATTTGAGCTAGGTCAGTTGCACAGAGCACGTGCACAAGCAGAGGTAGCGTTGCTCTCGAGAGCAGTCACGTGATCACATGTGAGCGAGCACGCCTTGTTCTTGCTCATTTCGTCGCAAATTCGTCACAACAATATGTATTTATTTCATTACATTAATAACTAATTTATTTATTTATTTTTATGAGCACATTCATTTCAAGTGCATTCAATTGCAAAGAATTTGTGTGATGTAACCAGACTGTATAGTTAAATGCATAAATAATCCATACTTGCCCCGATAAAAGTTAATGATTTCTTCTTCCGCCATTATCGAGTGAGCATGTGAACGAAGTTGTTCTTTATTCTCTGCGACGATGCTGATTGGGTGTGTGAGTTACGTGGTGTCAAATGTGCTGGCTCAGCGGATGATGGAGTTAAAAATTTTCAACTCCTGAATTTCGTGCTCGCACACTGTGCGCGGGCTGTGCAGGTGCGAGCTCTGCTAGTTTAGATAGAACAGTGTGCGAGCTCAGAAAAACCAGTGATCTTGCTCAAATTGCGCCGGCTCTAATAACGACTTGGTCCACCTGTAGCTCAGATCACAGCCGATCTTGTTCTTGACATGGACTCAACAAGATGATGATACCGTTGTTGAGGAATGTTGGCCCATGATGACATAATGGCAGCTGTAAGTTGGGTCAAATTAGCTAGTGGCTTTTTCAAGCTTTGAATTGATCTTTCAACTTCATTCCACGCATGCTCAATATAATTGAGGTCAGGGGAGTGAGCTGGCCATGGAAGCAGACTAATCTCTGATCGATGTTCTTCAAATCCGTTTGTGACCGATCGCGCACAGTCGCAAGGTGCATTGTCCTCCTGAAAGTGACCATCTCCAGAAGGGAACATTGTAGCCATAGATGAGTGGACGTGGTCGGCAACGATGTTGAGATAAGGTGTGCTGTTCAGAGTTGTGTCCACAGATATCAAGGGACCCAGTGTACTTCAGGAAAACGTTCCCCCACACCATAATTCCACTGCCACCAGCTTGAAGAGTTGTCATTTGGCAGGAGGGGCCCATGAACTTGTTCCGTTTGCACCATAATCTGATACTGCCATCTGCATGATGGAGCAGGAAATGAGATTCATCGAACCAGGCTGCTTTTTTCCCCACTCTCAAAGTGACTAATTACGTTGTTCCTGGGCCCACAACAGGCACCTTTTCCTATTGTTCATAGATACTAATGGCATTCTTGATGGTCTCCTGCTGCTAAAGCCCATCCTTTGTAAAGTCCATCTTGGGGTGTGTTGGGATATGCTTTGTGATGCACCTGCATTGAATTCAGGTATAATTTGTCGTTTGGTTATACAGTGGACACCCGTTAATTACGGATACTTTTTAATTCCCCGGCAGGTCTATGTACATGTATTGTGACTCTTCTCAATAGCGAACACCTCTTAATAACGGACAGATTTTCTATCCCCAGAAAGGTGTCCGCTATTGAGAAGTTTCACTGTGCTTCTGTTGCTGTGGACTATGCATGCTACTCACCTTTCACATCTCACTTTCACCAGCCTTTTTCGACCAGAATAGTCCTTATCGCTTGAAGTTTGTTTTTTTTTTTCAACTGCTACTCTCTAAACACCAGAGATACCGTTGGGCGAGAAAATCTTAAAAGAGTATTAATTTCAGAGATGCTAGCACCAGCTCTTCTTGCACCGACGATCGTCCCTCTTCCAAACTCACTTAAGCCTTTCGTCTTATCCATTTTGACATTAAATTCCGTGATAACTACGTTGTCCGAAGCTAAGCGTTTCTTATATAAGCAGCTCTGCGTCACTTTAGGACTGGTTTACTTTCAAATAAGTGGTTTCTCTAATTTTTTTTGGCCACTCTAAACTTCTATATCTAAACTTCTGGCTCTTTGTTGTATATGAACTTGTGACTTCTTGTATATATGAGGTTATGTTCATAAAGTAATAATTATTAGTAATAAGTAGCAGGCTGCATCGATAAATTATTCTGTGGAGAAATCTTTAATCCTTAAGCTAGCTGCATAGTATGTATTCCATGCATAGTATTTTGTGCATTACCACCAGCGTGCCAGAAAATGAAGATAGTGCAACCCCTGAACCCTGTCAAAGTTCAAGGTGTTATTCGTTTTTTGTTTGAGATGTGTGTCCGGATAAATGGCATTAAGTCAAGACTGTTCACCATGGGTATACTGTCGTGCATACTGTCGTCCCTCTTGTTCATTATCTTTTTGGACTGGATAGATAGGGGCAGCAGAGGCGATGAGCGTATTTGTGTGGGCGACTGCTTGGTGGAGAGGTTGCTCTTTGCTGCCGACCTTGTCCTCCTTGGGTCTTCTCGCATAAACCTTAATGGTTTGCAGCCAAGTGTGAAGAAGCCGGGATGAAAATCAGTGTGGCTAAGAGTGAGGTTCTGGTCCTTAAAGACAGCCTGCTCAGTGCGCTCTCCATGTGAAGGGAGCCCCATAGAGACAGGATGGAGAACTTCAAGTATCTCGGGATTGCATTCACATTCTCACCTATGGTCGTGGGTAATGACTGAAAGAGTGCGATTGCGGATACAAGCGGCCGAAATGAGATTTCTGTGGCAGGTGTTACCCTACTAGATAGTGCACAGCAGCACAATAAGGGAGTCATTAGGTCTTGAGCCGCTACTTCTCTGCATTGAGAGATCTCAGTTGCACTGGTATGGCGATGTGATACGGATGCTGCAAAGTGGTCTTCCTAGGCAGTTGTTATTTTCCTAGCTTGTGGGTAAGAGGTACAAGGGGTCGGCCTAGAATCAGGTGGCTAGGCTACATGGAGAATCTGGGTTCAAGTTGCTTGGGTATTACCAGGAGGACATGCACCTGATGGCAGAAGATAGCGATCGTTGGAGATCCTCCATAGGGCTGCTGCCCCCGCGACCCTAACGGATAAGCGGGTTTTAAAAGTGCCGTATTTTTTTGAATATAGGCCTAGGCTCTAAACCCAAAAAAATAGAAAATTGCACAGATCGAGAATTTCTCCTAAACCTGTATGGGTGTCTGCGATAGCCCAATTGGTAGAGGTTCCTGGTTCGAATCCAGGTCGCAGAATTTTTTCCTGTTATTTCTTCAAGTAATAATATTACCTGATGTTTGGAGGTTCATCTCCAGTTTATATTTATTATTTATTATGTGAGTTCATCAAACTTTCTGATGGTTGGGTGGGAGAAATTCTTGATCTTTGAGCTGGATGCCTGCCTCCCATTGGGCCTTCCACTTGACAAGTTGGTTGTTTTTAAGACACCTGGTGACAGCATGGCTGTACGGGGGTCTGCGATAGCCCAGTTGGTAGAGGCATCGAGCATATGACAGTGGAAGTTCCTGGTGCGAATCCAGGTAGCAGAATTTTTCCTTCCATGTTTTTCAAATAATATTATTACTTAAAGGATGTTGTTAATCACAGAAAATTGACTATACTAGTGGCCTTCGGTGCGAAATTGAAATGACATCATAGTTGCAGTTTGCTGTTTATGTCTAGAAGTTAACGGCAACCATTTTGAACACCACTTGTAATTGTAGAGATAAAGGTTAATTATATCCATCTCATGATAACTCAATAAGTTTTGTATTAAAATGTTTTTATATAAAAGTGAAGAGTTGAAGAGAAGAAAAAAGACCACTTATGTACAATAGCATTTATTAATCTTTACGTATATAAATTTCTACAGCAAAGCTATCTTCATCAACATATTGAAATGTGTGAAATAAAAAATCTATTGTAGATATGCGGCCCATTTCTTCAATTCAACTCTTCACTTCAGTAAGTGTTTCACAGTTTTTAAATGACATTTTTATTTGCTTTGTTAATGGCTCTTTTGCCTTATTTGCCTATACTCAGTACAGGTATTTTAATCCACCAAGTTGAATTTTTCACTCTACCTAGCTGATAAATTTTTTTTATGGAGAACATTGTATTTTGTAATATTGGTAATTCACAAATCAAGAAAACATGTAAATGCAAACCCTGATATTGATTGATTTTTATATTTACCATACAATTTATTCCGGTTTTTACTTGTAGTGTGATCTGGTGGGTATATGGTAACGAGAAGTTTTCTTCTTCCCATCATCCTGATTCTGAAAAAGATTCTTCCACGAAACATCGGCGTTCATCCCATTCCTCTGCCTCAGCTGGATCTCCAGTTCCTAACCGTCAAAGGCATGTTTGTTAAAATTCAATAGATAAGGAATTTAACTTACTTTATGATGATATACAAGATGTGGCAATTAAATACCCGGACAGAGGTCACTGTGTAAAATGTAAACAAAAATTCAACGTGTCAGGATATGGTTTGTATGAGTCACCTATTGCACTGCAGTTGTATAGATTTTTTTTAAAATTTGTTCTCTCTAGGCACCTGCGAATAATGAACTATATGAAGCTGTTTTGGGTCTTATAGTGCAAAGAGTTCGCAGAGTGAGACCAGAGTTTCATGAAACAGAAATTGGGTTCTTCTTCACGATAATGCCTGGCTACATACTGCCGTAAGTGTGAAGCGATTTTTGGCCGAACACAGCATCACAGAGCTCAACCACCCACCTTATTTTCTGGATTTGACCCCTACAGCCTTTATCCTGGTTTCCGACATCACAAAAAACATGGTAGTCGCAAATCAAGAGTATTCCATTCGAAGACTTTAAAAACTGTTTTACAAATTTGTACAAATGCACTTTGAATCATATTAGGTAGAATTTTCATTTGGACTTCCCATTTGTGAGTATTTGTATTATTTATACAAGGTTTAGTCCGGGTATTTAATTGATATACCTTGTCTCAAACAGAACAATAATGTGTATTAAGTAAATTATAATTTTTACTTATTTTATTAATTTTACAATGTTTTCTTTTTACAAAGAGCACACTTAACATTATTCTTTGATAATTTCTATAAATTTTCTGAAGCATGACTTCATAAATACTAGTTGCAACTGGTGACAACACAAACTCAAGTAATTTATTAGTAGGCCTATGCCCCACCCACTATATGACCCAATGTAAGTGGGTTGTGCTCTTGTTTGTATGTTTGGATAATCTCATATGGAATATGAGCAGTGGCGGCACGTCCATACAGGGTGCAGGGGTGCAGCCCCTCCAACAAAAGTTACGTTTTAATATCGCTGTTCTTAATATTTTTTTATATATTTCTCTAAAAACCATTATTTTCTTGTTTGTGATAAAACACCACTCGAAAGCAAATTTTGTAACTATAGTTGTATTTTGCAATGGTCCATGTACTATGTATGGCTAGAATGGCTAAGATTCTCAACATTGGGGCTGCATTCAATTCACCCTGAACCAAATCACACATCCAATGAAGGAATAACTAGAAACAGCACGAAGACCAGTGTCCATGCGCATCTGAAATATAGTTCTTAGAATTATTTATATATTATACACTAAACGTACCTGCTTTAAAATATTTTACTTACTATTATGAGGGGCATACTGAATGTAATGAAAAAAAAAAGTTAATAATTGCAATACACAGACATGATTTCAAGCTATTAGCTTTTGTCTATTGCTCAACATATTCTCCATTCCTTTGGACACGTTTTTCCCACCGTTGTGGAAGTTGGAAATTCCTTGACAGTAAAAGTCCGTTCCAGCTCGATGAAGAAACTGACGAACTGCTCTCTTCATGTCCTCGTCTGTCGCATAGTGCTATTCTCTCATCTGCCCCTGTTTTGTGAAGTGGGAAAAATGTGTCCAAAGGAATGAAGAATATGTTGAGAACTAGACAAAAGTTTATACATGATGTATTGCAATGATTAACCTTTTTTAATGTT
This sequence comes from Rhysida immarginata, assembly GCA_023313115.1. NCBI lineage: Eukaryota > Metazoa > Arthropoda > Chilopoda > Scolopendromorpha > Scolopendridae > Rhysida > Rhysida immarginata. Next base: position 205,430 of record JAHWFO010056088.1, read on the forward strand.
GCTGATTATTTTCAGTATGCCCCTCATATTTATTCTTAAAATTTAAAACAAAATAAACAGTTTAATAGCCTATTCTTATTTTTATGATAGTGGGGATAACGCGTGATTTTGGGCTGTTATCTTCGCAGCCCCAATGATGTTGTTGAGGATGTTGGTATTTCAGTATTTTCAGTGACTAATCAAATCGCGGCTAATTATATTTAGTTTTTCCTGTTACGACCACGTGTTGTATTTATCAAAGGTAAATATTATGCATAATTTTTATTTCTACCTAATAATAGCTTTAATGGTATTTAATTAATACTAAATTAAAATAGTATTTCCACAGAATGGACAGCTCAGCATTTTGATGGTAGTGACCTTGAAGCAGTGCTCCTAACGGATAGGTGGAATCTGCCGGCTGTTTAACGACTTTTTCTAGATTTTTAATTATTTTTCGGTCTGTAATTAACGAAAACCGCCAAGATCACATGAAAGCTTGAAATGAATGACATTGTAATCTATCTGCATCAAGAAAAAAAATTTTTCTAAAGAAGAAAAATAGATATTCGCCTAATTAAATGCTTTAGTAGCATGCTTGGCAATCATTTAGACTTTGCTGACTGGCTGTTAAGTTTACAGCATACACCTAAATCATTTAAACTTTGCCAATGTATTAATATATTTTACGAAAGCTAATAATTTCACTCCAAACTAATCTAATTTCAACAACACAATTAATTTGACTTACATGGGAACCCCATATAGCCTTTTTTTCTGCACACTGTGGAAGCGATAGCATTGCGCGGCAGTGAAGCTCTCCGGAAGTGCGCAGAGTTCAACTGGCGGAAAGAGGGGAAGCGAACTTGTTAGCGGCGATCGCCAAAGAATTGCAGTTAGAGCACCCTTATTAAGCATAAAACCTTAATTTTGCTGTACAATTATTCGTCTCGAAATAATTTATAAGATGAGGTAGGCATCCATGAATACTATTTTTATTTAAAATTAAAAAGCACCGCGATACATACCCCCTCACCAACGCAACGGATTACTCGACGTTGCACATGAACCCAGACCAGTGTTTGATTACCGAATTACTTAATAAAATGAAATAATAAATTAAGGAAATGGTTATTAATTACTGTAGACATTTTGGACTGGAAAGCAATAAGCTAATTGTAAATAATCTATTTTTAAAAACTAAGTTTGTTTAGAAACTTAAGAAGCCATTCAATTGCCGTCTGCTGCCGTCTATTTCATCTGAAGTGGATTCGTGCTTATTGCTGTGAGTAGTGGAAGAAAGACGTTCCATTAAGCGCATTAATACATCGCTTTAAAAATGGAGTCCTTGTATGAATATATGTGCTCAAATTTTTTCGTTTTCGTGGTTTATTTTGAAAGAAACAAAATTTCGCATTCTTATTTTGCAAGCATCTATTGTAGCTTCAATTGAGTAACATATTTCAATATGTTGGAAATCTGTGACATACATGTTCGAGGGATTCCCTTGTTAGTTTAATTTGTTTTTATTGAAAAAGTGATAAGCAAAATAAGTGACAAAAGCCGTTAGAATGCAACTTTTAACTATATTATATACACTTAAAGATATACATTTAGATACACAGTATATTTTAATGATAAAATTACATTGAAGTAAATGATGTTGACAAAAATTAAAAAAAACTTCAGACTTCAACAAGATAATATAACAAAAAACAAAATTCATAAAAAACTGACAGTTGATTATAATTAATTTACATTTGATTTAAAACTCCATGGGAAAAGAATTAAAAATAGCACGAATTGAAAACAGTCGGAATATTTAAAATTCACTATATTAAGATTCAGTTTCATTCATGCAATTAAAATTCTCCTCCCCTGCGAGAAAGAAATAGAATTGATCGTTAGTGGAAATCTGCGAGTAACTTATAACCTATATCTTAGAAGCATTTAAGCAAGTGCAACAGAATTTGTTCAATTCAATTTTATTCCATTATTTTAATTGTTTTTTATCTTTAAAAATGTGAGGGGGTTAAAAGATAACACTTCATTTTTCATTTAATGTAATGAACATAAGAAACAGACAATTTTTTTTTAGTTATACAGGGTGGTCATAAATTATTAAGCACATTTTGACAGTGAATATTTTATTAACCAAGAAATGTACACACTTCTTGTGAACATCATTGAAAAGTACAACTCTAACAGTTTTTTTCCGTAATATTCCGAAGTTACAGCACTTCCACGTGTGCTCCTGCAGTGACTCGCAGAATATCCATTCGATATTCGATTTCACACCATGTATTCCGCAGCATTTCAGGTGTCACTGTTGCAATGACGGCCACAATCCTTTCCTTCAATTCATCAAGATCATGCACTTTGCTGGAGTACACGCGGTCCTTTACATATCTCCACAAGAAAAAATCGAGTGGTGTGATGTCAGGAGATCGCGGAGGCCATGAAATCGGCCCCCCGCGGCCAATCTAACGACCAGGAAATTGTTCATCCAGGTATCGCCGCACAATCGTTCCCCAGTGTGGCGGTGCACCATCCTGTTGAAAAATAACATCTGGTTGTCGTTGTTCAAGCTGCGGTATAGCATAACATTGCAGCATGTCAAGGTACGTGATGCTATTCACCGACTGCTCTGTGAAGAAGAATGGTCCAATCACTTCATTGACAGTCAACGCGCACCACACATTGACCTTTGGACTGTCTCTAACATGTTCACGGACTTCATGAGGGTTCTCTGATCCCCAAATGCGACAGTTGTGTCTGTTCACACGCCCGGAAACATGAAATGTTGACTCATCTGAGAAAGCCACTTTATCCAAGAACGTGTTGTCCACATCAATTTTGTGCAGAATGAGCTCCGCGAATGCAAACCGTTGCAGTTTATCGTCGGGCTTTAGTTCCTGAACAATCTGAACTTTGTAGGCATACAATTTCAAACGCTTATGCATCACTTTCATCACCGTAGATCGTGGGACTCGCAATTCCAAGCTGGCGCGCCGAGTTGACTTCGTAGGGCTCCGTTGGAACGCATCTCGCACCTTCTCAATGATTTCCTCACTGACTGTAGGCCTACCAGCACCTTTCTTGTGGGCTACGCTTCCAGTGTCCTTAAACTGCTGATACCACCGCTTTATGGAATCCTTTCCAGGAGTAGGTTGTCCATATTCCAAGCGGAATTGCCGTTGAACTGCTATCACGGATTTCTGCTCATGAAACCAAAGAACGCACATTGCTTTCTGCTGCACGGTCGCCATTTTCGCGTTTTGTGTTCCTACGCCAAACAGTGCTGCCGCCTGGTGGTGATAGTGACACCTGACAAACTGTTTGAGTTGTACTTTTCAATGATGTTCACAAGAAGTGTGTACATTTCTTGGTTAATAAAATATTCACTGTCAAAATGCGCTCAATAATTTATGACCACCCGGTACAATTAAACAAACATCACGAGTAAAAGCTTTCATTTTCTTTATAAGCTACAAAAATTCTGAGTACACTTTCACAAAAAATATGTTAAATCAAAAATTTATTTTTATTTTTCTTTTTTTTTTTATTTTTTTTAAATTGAGGAAGATACAATGACGCCGTCCGGGGACCGGTATGGTACAAAACCGACGAGTTAGGTCCCCGGGGGCTACTAGAAATAAATACAATAATGAAACATACAGTTAGTAGTGACGTGTGGAGGAAAAAACAATATTCAAATATAAAACAAAACAAAATAAAATGGGGCAGGCCCAAATGAAAACTGTGAAAAGGTACAAAAGCACTTAGAGTAATCGTTTTGAATACAAAACATTGATGAATGTAGACAAATAAAATTTAAATTAGTAATTTAAATTAATAATATAAAATAAAATTATGGGAGAAAAATACTAGAAAATATAAAAATTTAAGACTATTTTCATAACCTAGATAATATTAGGATCAAAAAAAAAATTGATACAACTGGTGAGAATGCTGATTTAGCTGAATCCAGAAATTACTAAACAATTATAATAAACTTAAAAGATGTTGTTGACAAATATAAATTTTTTAAAGCTTTTCTAAAGACATTATAAGTAGGTAAGATACGAATATCTAAGGGTAGCTGCGACCAATATTTGATGCCAATAAAAGAAATACATCTACCTAAATAGTTATTTTTGATTAAGGGTAAGCGAATATTACTGGCTATACGGGTTGGATAGGTATGGAAATGTTGATGTAGTCTTATATTTAGAGAAGAAGATAGGGACAATTGAGAGTTAGTGGCTTTATAAATAAAAGAACATAATTGAATAGCATAGAGCTGATGAATAGTTGGTATGCGCAAAAGCGCAAAGTAATGAGAGACTGAAAAAGACAAATTAAGTTTCAATAGTGTACGTAGGAACCATTTCTGTAGTTTCAAGATTCTATTTAAATTATACGAGGTGGAGGATCCCCAGAAAATGATACCGTAGCAAAGTGAGGAGTGTATCAAGGAGTAGTAGAGGGTTAATAGAATATGGTTTGGAAGATATTGGAGTCTGGAGATCATCCCTTGATTTTTGTTTAATTTGGTTAACAAATTGTCAATATGGTGGTCCCAAGTTAAATCAGGGGTTAAAATTAAGCCAAGATATTTAAAAGAATTAGTAGCAGAAATCAATTGATTGTCATAATAAACTAAGGGGTTATTAGGAACGTTACGTTTGTTACGTTGAAAAAAAAACATGAGTTTAGTTTTATCAGTATTGACAACTAAAGAATTCGCTTCATTCCAATTTTTCAGTTCGGATAAAGCCAAATTAAGTGAAGAAATTAATTGAGAAGTATTTAGGTTAGAGAATAAAAGAGTAACATCGTCAGCGTAAAGAATGGGGTTAGTTAAAGAAAAAACCGTTGGTAAATCGTTAATAAATAGATTAAAAAGCAAAGGGGAAAGAATAGAACCTTGCGGCACGCCATGGCTTCTGTTTAGAGTTAAGGAAGATTTACCAGAAAAAGCTAAAAAATAACGCCGATTAGTTAACAAATTAGAAAGCCAGGCCAAAGGTGGGCCATGTATATTATAAAAAAAAGACAATTTGTAAAGAAGTAAAGAAATAGGGATAGAGTCAAAGGCCTTAGAAAAATCGATGAAGATAGAAGCAACATATTTATTAGAAGACATTTCGGAAGAAGCAAATTCGATTAGATCGTAGCATGCAGTTTCGACATTTCGATTGGGAGTAAATCCATGTTGTGCAGGGTTAATAAGGTTATGAGAATAGACAAATTGGGATAAACGAATAAAAAAAAGCTTCTCGAAGATTTTTGCGAATACAGGTAGGGTTGAGATGGGACGATAATTTGAATACACATTAGGATCGCCTTTTTTAAAAATAGGAGTAATTTTTGTTAGCTTAAGAGTTGATGGATAAGAACCAGAGATTAATGAATGGTTGAAGATGTAAGCTAATGGAGACGAGATACAATGTTTGATGGAGATTATGACATCAGAGCGTAACCCAAGGGGATCAGGGGCGGGAGAAGATTTAAGTTGCGATATAACTTTATCGACTTCGTCTGATGAGGTGGGAGATACAAAGAAAGTATGAGAGTTACGATTAACATTGAAAGGGTAATTTAAGTTGGTGTTGATAGAAGAAGGAGAAGGAGGAAGGAGAGCACACAAAAAATCTGTAAGAGAGGTTTATCTGTAAGTATCATGGTTATTAATTGATTGAGGCAAAACGTTAGAAGATGAAGGTCCTTTTAGCAGTTTATTTAGAATTTTCCATTTGGATTTATTAGAAGACATTTGTTTAAATAAGCGACCGTAATATTCCTGTTTCGATTTGTTTGCTAGGTATTTAATATTATTTGAGAGATCCTTAAAAGTTCTGGATAAAGCCCGGGAAGGTTTGCGGCGTAATTTAAGATAGAGGGCGTTTTTCTTCTTAGAAAGGACAAGAATGTAAGGAGTAAGCCATGGTTTACGGAAATTAATAGTAGGAGAATAATTTACTGAAGCCCGTGTTGTAAAATACCGATCGTAACCAAGAAGTAACTGAGATAGAAAAAGGTCAAAGAGTTGATTAATATCGTTAGTGCTAGAAAAAAGTTGTGACCAATCTGTAAGGGTTAGAAAAGATTCGAAGATCGCGAGACGAGCAGAGGAGACTATGCGAGATAGCGTAGCTAGATTTTGCCGGGCTTTGTTGGTGGTTAACTGGTTAAAGATAATATACAAGGGAAAATGGTCAGAGATAGAAACATCTAGAGTATTACTAATTAGAACGTTATTAAAGTTAGAAAAACAAAGATCGATTGCTGAGTAGGTTTTATGTTGAAGAGAGAAATGAGACAAGGAATAGGAAGTAGGGGTAAGGCCAGCTCTAGTAATAGGGTCTAATAGAAGGTTAAGACAGGTAGAAGGTTTATTAAAGTTTATGTTAAAATCTCCTAAAAGCAAAATTGGTTTACACATCGTTTGCAAGTCTAAGAGTATAGAAGCTAGATGAGAACAGAAAGTTGGAAAATGGCCAGAAGGAGGACGATAAATTGAAATAACCATGTATTTGTTATTGATACTAATAGTTAAAATTTCAAAGTCATTCGATACCACTGTATGTTTAGAAATAATAGTGTAAGTAAAAGTTTTAGTAATATAGACACAAATACCTCCACCACGTTTGTTAGACCGGTGGATTGAGACTGTATTGAAGTTAGTAATTTCTGGAATTTCTGAGGGGTCATAAGACCAAGTTTCCGTGAAAATTATAATTTTAGGGGCAATCGGAATATTATTCAAAGTAACTAGAGTGGATGAAAAGTTAGCGTTGATACTACGGATATTTAGGTAAAAGAGACCTAAATAATGCTCAGCAGAGGAGATTTGCATAGTACTTATAGCAGAAGTTAAATTATCAAGAGTGATAGGGAGTTCGTATCGGGTCATTAATGAAATATACGAGGCATGTTTTTTAAGTAAGTACCGTTTTGCGATTCCGCCGCCGCAGCGCTACGGTCGGCGTTCCGCGCGTGCGCTGGTTAACTACATCTCTTGTCTACGCACTGATGCCATTACAGTCTGATTCTTCATTGTATACGTTGTTTACTGAGTGTTTAAGATGCCTCCGACAATCGTGAGTCCCGCCGATTGTGAAGTACGGGCTGTTATACGATTTCTTAGTGCTAAAGGCGTAAAACCGATCGATATTCATCGTGAGATCTGTGAAGTGTACGGACAAAACATTATGAGTGATGGAATGGTAAGGAAATGGGTGAGAGCATTTAAAGATGATGAAGAACGGAGTGGGCGTCCTTCGGTCGTTAATTAAGATTTGGTGCAGAAAGTGGACGAAAAGGTGAGAGAAAACAGACGCTTTACAATTTCATCATTGTACGACTGCTTTCCTCAATATTCTCGTAGTGTTTTGTATCGCATTGTGACCGAGAACTTGAATTACCGGAAATTGTGTTCACGTTGGGTTCCAAAAATGTTGACGGATTTGCACAAAACCCAACGTTTAGGCAGTGCATTGACTTTCCTTGAGCGGTACCACAATGAAGGTGAAGATTTTTTAGACCAAATTGTTACTGGTGACGAAACATGGGTGGCCTACGTCACACCAGAATCGAAACAACAATCCATGGAATGGCGACATTCATCATCACCCAAAAAAGTGAAGTTTAAGCAAACAATTTCTGCCCGGAAAATCATGTGCACAGTTTTTTGGGACAGAAAAGGAGTATTGCTAGTGGAGTTTCTGCCTCGTAATGAGACAATCAATGCAGCATCTTATTGTGAGACATTGAACAATCTGCGTCGTGCAATCCAGAACAAAAGACGTGGCAAGTTGAGTAAGGGTATCGTTTTGCTGCATGACAATGTCCGTCCACATGTGGCTAATCGGACCAAAGATCTCATCAAATCTTTTAAATGGGAAACTCTAGATCATCCTCCATACAGCCCTGATCTGGCGCCCAGCGACTACCATTTGTTCCTGCACTTGAAGAAACACCTGGGTGGTCAGCGTCTTCAAGACGATAACGAAGTCAAAACATTTGTGATACAGTGGTTAACAAGTCAGGCGGCAGAATTTTATGAGGAGGGTATTCAAAAACTGGTGCCACGTTATGACAAGTGCCTCAATATTCACGGAAATTATGTAGAAAAGTAGATTAAGGTACAGGCTTTCATGTAAAAATAAAATTATTGCGATATCTTTGCACGTCTTTTTTTAATTCCAAAACGGTACTTACTTAAAAAACATGCCTCGTATAAATGAAAAGAATAATTTGATAAAATAAGGTAAGAATGAAGTTTGGATTAAGGCTAAATGCAAAAAAAGAGATAATATATTGGACAAAAAAGGGGAAAAAAGAAGAAAAGGAGAAAGGGGGGAAAAAAAATAAAAAAAATAAGAATTAAATCAAACTGAGGTAGCGGAGGGGAAATGAAAATAAAGAGTCAGAAAAAAATTTCTAATTTGGAGTTACGACAAAAGGAAAATTGTGTTATTTGACGATAAAAAAGTCACCTTTGAGTTCCAGTAAAAAGGAAAAAAATAAGAGAATTAACCTTAAAAACGGAAACAAAGATTGAGCCAGTACAAGTATCACCAGAAACATATTGAAAAAGAGAAAGCTAAAAAATAAAGTTCGGCAATAATTGTAAAATAGTAAGGACTAGATTAATGTGGTAGTGAAAACCAAAAAAAGACAGAGGAAAATACCTTATAGTTAATGAAATCATATAATAAAATCAAAGAAAGAAAAAAGAAAAACAACAACTTTTTTCTCACTTTTTTTAAACAATAAATAAATAAATAAATAAATAAATAAATAAATAAATATAAACAAACAAAGTTAAACTTTGAACAACAAATAAAACAATCTAGAACTAAAAAAAAAAGAATCAATAGAATTCTCTTAAAATTAAAATTAAATAAAAACAAAGAACAAAGGAAAAAAATTAGATAAATCATGACCAACTTCAAGTGACTAAGTTGAAATCATTAACAGATGTTAAAGGAATCACTTTCCCTGCTGAATCTTTGGTAAATATTCGACCGCCAAAACTCCAAACATTCTTGGGGCCAAACTTCGATTTGGCTGTCTGTAGAAGACGATATCGTATGGCTGTCAAATCTTCCAATATTACAACTGATGTCCCGCGCAGATATCGGCGGTTCTTTATAATTGCATCTTTGAGTGTTGATGAAGACAGTTGAGCGATTATAGGACGATTGGGAGTTGACGCACGAGGGCCCAAGCGGTGGATCGCTGTAAAATCTGAGGTAGTAATGGGAACGCTTAAAACATCAGAAATCAGTTTAGAGATTTTATCAGGTAATTGTTCAGATGGTTCCTCCGAAACACCAAAGATACGAATGTTGGAGCGACGAGAATATTGTTCAAGTTCGTCCATTTGTTTGATAATAGAATCGATTCGAGGCGTCTCATTCTGATGGGGGGAGGACTCAATAGCCGTTAACTTTTCTTGTAGTGTTTTTTGTTGTTGTTCGAGTTGATCTAATCTTGATAAGGTAGATTCCATTTTTTCTAGAAGGGGATGATATTTTGAGATCAAATCGGATAACTTAGAATCCAATTTTTCTAGAATTTTATCCAAAAGTAAGGAGACGAGGTGGTCGATAGACGATGAGTCAGCAAAATGTGTAGCAATAGCCTGATCAATCTTAGCGGAGAGCGAGCCTTCGTCTCCAGCTCTACCAGGCGAATCCAAAGAAGGTGGACGAACATTAACCAATTTTTGAGTTGATGGATTTTTACTTTCTCGTGGCATAATGATGAGTTGTAGAGCAGTTAGGTTGTAATAAAATAGATAGGGACCAAATAAAATATAAATTAAAAGTGGAAAATCTTACTGACACATTCCCAGTCCGCTACTCGAGAGAGTGATTAAAAACGTCCGCACCCGTCCGCCATCTTGGATTTGTTTTTCTATGCTTCTTCAGTCTTTTCGTTAACCAAGCTTCTTTTCCAATATCTATTTCTATATACATGCATCCTTTCCTTCTTCTGTTCAGAAATAGTCTTGCTATCAACCTTATTGGTCGATCTCCTGTTCCACTATGGTTAACTTAGTGGATCGATCTCCTGTTTAACTTTTTATTTAATAATATCTAAGAAACTGGTCAGTTTGAAAGTTTTAATAGATAAGCAAACATGTCTTATATGTTTTTATTTTCATTGTATACATGAAACAAATTCATATACAGATTTAAAATATTGATTTGTTTTTATTTAATGAAATTAAAATGAAGAACGAAAAATATATTTAATAATGAAATATACCGCATTTACTCGATTCTAAGGCGCACTTTTTTAGGTCATTTTGTTGATATTGTTTAATAAAAATATGTACATATTGCACTAAAACATGTTGATTTTGATTTCTGCCTAAGAATCGAGGAATTTTTTTTTTTTTTTTTCAAAAATGGTCTCAAAAATCAGCATGCGCCTTACATTCGAAGGTGCCTTACATTCGAGTAAATACGGTATTCAAAAAGCGCCTATTTCCCAACGCTATTCCTATGCTAAGCAAACCCACGATTCCACCAAGCAAGTTACTCAAGGATTTAATTAGGCGAATATCTATTTTTCCTCCGTAGAAAAATTTCTTGACGCCGATAGATTACATGTCATTCATTTCAAGCTTCCATGTGATCTTGGCGGTTTCCGTTAATTACAGACCGAGAAATAATTAAAAATCTAGAAAAAGTCGTAGCATGCTCCATAGAAACGCAGGTTAAACAGCCGGCAGATTCCACCCATCCGTTGGAAGGCGCCACCGTTTACTCACTACCGTCGCTTAGCATGGGAAACGGCGAAACTGTCCATTATGTGTTATTCTGTGGTATTACTATTTAATAATATTTTTTTAAAGAAATGAACAAAAACATAAATTCTGTTAAATATTTGCAAAATATAAAAGAATTTCACACATTTCACATAAACTAAACTTATATTATTATTATTATTGTTTGGGGAAGCCAAACTCGGATCAAGTCCGGAAGCCAATCCCAGAGGCGGACCCAAGAGAGGGCCAAGCACAAGGGACTCAAATGCAAGGGAGGGAAAATTGTGACATTTCATGTCAGTATAGTCTGTATGCCTGGCAGAGGACAATAGCTGTTCTGTGAGTGTTTTGTGCTTTGTAGGTTGAGTGTGGAGTGGGTGCTGGTAGTTCAGAGTGGGAGTGTGAATGCGGTGTCCTGTATTGTTTTGGTGGTATTGTGTGGTTTGGACATTGCGTTTTTTTCTGTGTTATTTTATGTTGTTTTTGTTTTCTCGAACTTACTCCGTTGGTGTTTGTTGTGGTACAGTGGACAATGTTTTACGTTTTGTTTGGGGGAGCTGTTTACCTCTCATTAATTGCTTTGGACGTATTTTTTCTGCTTTTTAATGCGGTTTTTATTCTTGCATTTCCCGTTAAAATATAATGTGTCATTTGTGTAGTGAAAATTGTTTAATTTCTGCTTGTCCCTTGTTGCTTTAGAAGGAAGCAGCCGTGCTCAAGCATTGTTAAGCTGTTGATTTTCCATGATAATGATAGCAGCATGTTTTTCTCATTGTTACAAAGAGATGTTTTTTTCTTCTTCGGCGTTTTGCTTTGGTATGAGCGGATCTCAAGTTTTGGGAGAGTAAGAAATAGTCGTTGACCTGAGCAGACATATCTCGTCGCCCGGATTCTATTCATGGCGGCCATATTGGTCGGTGGTTTTGCATGGCATTGCTAAATGCACTAATTTATTGTCTGCCTGTTAATTTGGAGGAAATAATAGCAGGTATAAAAAGTATGCAGTAACTTGTTTTAAAATAAAAAGTATGCAGTTTAGTCTGAAATAAGTAATAAATATTTCTGGAAGTATAAATCAGCCCAGCGGTGCAAACAAACGTAGAAATCGGGCAGGGAAGCCTCCCTCGGCCCTGCGGACAAGATGGTGAGTGACTTCTTCTTTGTTTCCGTGTCCTCCCCGGATCGAGAGCCCCTTAGATGTTCGTCTGTCGACTAGTTCAAGATCTGTTGCTCAGCGGGAGAGGACCTGTTTGTGTGCCCTAGAACATTGATGTTCTTTTGTTAACAGGAGAAAAGTGCCCTTAAGTTCTTTTGAACTGTCTGTTTTGACGTGCTATTAATGTATGTTTATTGGAGGCATTTTGCCCTTGACAATTGATGTTTACATTGTGTTTGGTTTGTGGGGTATGCGGCTTGGCATAGTAGAAAATAGAAATCTCCGTTGTGATCACAGTCATTGTTTCTTGGGGTGCATGCCCAGAACCCCTTTGGATAGAGCTACGGTGATAGACGCCAATAAATTTCCGGTGCTGAGCACCTCTTATCTGAACAGGGCTTGTGGAGGTTCCGGTGTCCCTCCCCCAAAGCTAATTAAAAGTGGCACGTGACTTATTCTGCGTCAGTTTATGGAATATTTGAAGCCCGTTTTGGGGAGGGATGGCCCAGCTGGTAGCCTGTTCCCCAGCTATTGTCGTGCGTACCGGGGCAGGACAGAAGGTGGTGCAACGGTAGTAGGCAGGACCCTTCGTTGGTTGAGATACATAGCCAAGCAATTGAAGCCGCATACCTCAAAACATTGATGGGTGTTGTCCACCCACAATGGTGAATGCTATAGTTGTTAGTTGCCTTAGGTTTAGTGCAAGGGTCCCTTTTTAGGCATACTTTTAGGTTGTCTAAGTTGTAGTATTTTGATGAATGGCAAAATATGTCCACAGTTGTACGTTGTACTAAGTGAAATCATTTGTAAGTTTGCACGGCATTTAAGAGAATAGCTTATTAAAAGTATTATTGTAGAGCTTTAATGTGTGTGATGTGGTCTTTATTAGAGCAAAGGTTATTTGAATATAGAATCGAAACAGTAGACGTGCGATGAAGCTTCTGAACCATTGACAAACGCTCCTGGAGGGGTTCACAGGTAATACACTCTACCCGTTTAATATGAACTTTCTTAATACAAAATCTCATTTAATAAGAAATTATTCTCTGGCCCAACCCCATCGATATAATTTACATGTGAAATTGCCCCAATAATACGAACATTTTTTTACGAATATACGGTTATTACAAAACATTTTTGGCAATTTTTGTTTAAAACAAGGTTTTTTTTAAAATATAATAAGAGTTTTTTTCACGAAAATAGGGTGTCAAAAAACGGGGGATCGTCCTATAATCGAAATGTCAGATTTGGAAAAAAATTCGGTG
>JAHWFO010056088.1:218718-246937 GCA_023313115.1 Rhysida immarginata
TTTAAGAAATTCCACTGCCATTGCTATCCCAGAAGCCATTGCCAACTATGACGTCGGGCTGGGCCCTGCATAACCATCAGTGATTGGACAAAAACATGAAGAGATCATTTGAATTTCACACCGTGAAAAAATTTTCTTAAGAAATTGAGCATGCAAACATGCGAATTTTTTAGTGTATTTTCTTAAAGGATGCGTGCGCATACCGCATTGAATGAATTAAGATCGTATTTCTTATCCCAAGATGATGCCCTGGATGAATTGCTAAATTACTTTTATAAGTGGAATGGTTATGTAAGCAAAAAATTAACTGTTAAAAGTAAACAAACAATGATAATGGATTATTTTGTCCAGAACGCAGAATAACAATAAAAGATAAATTGTATATATTTTGTCTTTCTCTGATATTACGAAAAGATTTTTGGTTCCTTAGGATTTCGTATTAAACGGGATAGAGTGTATATAGCTGTAGCACTATATCTAAGGGAAGGGCTGATTGTTACTTCTTTAGCGCTCCCAGGTGGGTGCTGACAGGAGTTTTGTCACAAAGTTACACACTCGTGGGAGTATTGATGTTTGGGTGTAGGAATTTCCTTACTGTATGATAGGTGTTTAGAATTGTGGCTTTCTGTAAGGTTTTGTATAAGTGTGGGTTTAAATATAGTGATGACAGGCTTTTGTGTAGCGAATGTGGAATAACCCCAGTGGCAGAAAGAACGATAGTGACAATGTGTACTCTGTTAACTCCCCAAAGACGTTTTATTTCGTGTGCAAGATCCAATAAATTTAGTGATTTTGTCAGTGTATGTCTTTTGTAAATTGTGTGTGTTGGGGATGGAGATATCAATTATGTAAGTCACTTTGTTTTGCTTATCTGCTAGTGTAATGTCTGGTCTGTTATGAGGGATAGTTTTGTCAGTCATTATAGCTCGTCAAAATATAGTTTGTGTGATGTTCTCTAAGACAATGTCTGGGATATATTATTATTATTATTATTATTTTATTTTGGTCTCAGTTTGAAACTGGTTTACAAGTTTACGGACATTAGTCAAAGAAAGAAACTTGCTATTGCAAAACATATCTGGGCACATAGATTTTACACAAAACTAGAGAGAAATAAATATATTTAAAAAAAAATAAAAAATAATAATAATAATAATAATAATAATAATAATAATAATAATAATAATAATAATAATAACAATAATAAATAAATAAATGAATAAATAAATAAACAAATAAATAAATAAAACAATAAATAAATAAGACAATTTTCAGACGGAGAATTTAAAATTGTAAGAATTTTCGCAAGATGTGGTAGCTGTCGAGAATTACGGCTTTCTGCAGCTCATGAAAAATGCTGGTGGGAAGATCTAGTGTCGATAGCTGTTGCTGTTATTATTATTATTATTATTATTATTATTATTATTATTATTATTATTATTATTATTATATTAATCATTCCTAGAGTTCTAAAATTCCCATCACTTTGCCGAAGCAATTCTGGAAATTTAAATGTGGTAACTATAATCTTTTATATGATTGTGCTCGTAGTACGGACTGGACAGTTCTGCTAGAATGCATATGCTGCGGATGATTACTTTCATAACACCCTTCTTCAAATCATGAGTGACTTTGCTCATGCTACGGGTAGAAAGTCTAGCAGATATCCAGTGTGGTTTTTGCAGGAGCTTACCAAACTCGTCAAAACCAAAAATCGCATGCATAAGAAGCTTAAGACTTGTAATCACCCTGGTCTTCGGGAAAAATACTCTTCACTACATAACCAATGAGAACATCTTCAGCAGCAGAATTTTTGTACTTACGTTGACCCTAAAGAAAACTGCTGCAACTCCCACCCGAATAAGTTTTCAAAACTTTGTCAACTCCAAAAGAAAGGATCAAGGAGTGCAGCAAATTTTACCTGCAGAAGAGCATTCTCTTCAGGGGTTCGGGGCTGGTAAGAGGGATAAATATTGACACGTGGACATGTAACAATTTAACAACCCTTTTTTTTTGAAATAAATAGTAATACGAGTTTACACTGCTACAGTGACAGCTGAACACATTATGTTTACACCATTCAACCAGGCGGTGTTCTACATACTATATGGAGGGGCCCCTCTCAACTTAATGGATAAACAGCGTGCTTAAGTTTCTATTATTATGCAACATATTTTTGTCAACCATGTTATTTCAAACAAGTGATGCACGTCTTAGGATATCTCGTTATGCCTTACGGTGTTGCCCAATGTACTGCCCCACATGCATATTAGCATGCCATAAGCAAATTGTTCCACTCGTTTCGGTGGAGGTTGACTCTGCCCACGGTGGTGACTAGATTGCACCATCTGTACGGAGGACATATACCGTCCAATTCCTCTAAATAACGTCGCCCATGACGTCACATGTCCCTTTGGGTTGTGCTCAGAGTTTGAGGCGGGGGGGGGGGGGCACTGTAACCCCTCTTGGATATACTTCTTACAGTGATGAACTTGCCCAACCAGAGCACCCAGCCCTGGTTGGGAAGGAACGTACATTTAAAATGTTGTCAGGCTAAAAGGAATGTACAGTTAAAACGTCGTCATGCTAATTATCACACTTTTTTTATGTCACAACACTTGGGCTAGAAGGAACTCATTAGCTATGATGCATCATTTTGCCAGACCTCATCTACAGCTTGTGCGAGTCAATCTGCTATATCCCTTTGAGAGTCAGCTGAGTGAACTACACCTTAAGACAAGTGTATTCAAAGACTTAATCTACCAAACCTTAGTCATTCAATTATTCTATTTTATCAGTTCAATATTCCATTATTCTATTTTATCAGTCAAATGCTTCCAGAGAAAACTTCTGTTATTTCCTCGCACAGCTGAACACAGAAGCAAATGTCGAGGTGGCTCAGTCTGGTTGAAATTTTACAGGGCATATGGATGACTTAACTGCACTCTACAGCACAGTACTGTCTATTCCATATCAGGGGCTAAGCAAACTAAATTCAAAGTTGATGGTGAACAATAAACAAAAGGTCACTCACCATACATTGTCATCTTACATGGCAGGTTCAGTTGGCTTCCCTGTAATGACAGGACAATTCATCGTTCAAGCAAAATACTGCTGATGTGTTCGATTTTTGCTGAGGGACGTAGCCAGTGTAAACGTAACAAATGAAATGCTTGACGATCAAAACGCAAAATTAACTGAAATTACAACTTCCAAATTAGAAAGAAAGAACTAATTTATACTGAAACTAAATGTTCCACACAAATATGCCACTTAAAACTTGTGTCTAACATCGACAGCATCGACATTAGGGCTACAGACATGTTTGACATTGCACTTGCACATGTGAGCAGACATCAACACAGCCTTCCTTGTCCATACCCAACCACGGAATCATGAAAATTATATAAAGAGGTCGGGGGGGGGGGGGAATCAGTAAATGTAACAATTGACTACTGGAAGACTAGCATCATTTTCTCAGAAATCTTGCTGAGAAAACAATGCCAGCTCCCAACAATTGTGAACTGTTGCATCGCAATAACAATCCAACAATGATCGCTAAAACAATAAACTTTTTTAAAACATAACAAGGATAACCGTTAATAAAACGTACAACAACAACATACTTATCAATCATATCTTAAGATAAAAACATATATTTAACAGCCACCCACACAATCATTTGTTCCCGATTCATAAAATAAAAAGGAATTGTTTCGTTTCCGCCAGGCCCATGTGCCACCCACTGACATGAAATGTCACATGCTTCCAACAAAAACCTCGAAGATACCTACAAGGTTAAGTTCGAACTGTGATGCTCCAATGTGTTTATCCATTGGACTTGAATAAAAGATAAGGATAAAATCCAAGCAAAGATTCAAAGGAGCCACAATAAACTCATTTTTATTTCAAGTTAAATAAATTTAAGGCAGAATGATTGTTATGCAGGATAAAGTTATGACGCTACATTCTTGACAAGAAACAATTAATACTTTCTTTGTAAAAAAAAAAAATAAAGGGATAAAAAAAAATTTAATTACAATTCCTTTCTTCTAAGGAAAATAAGATTCTTTATTTTTTATTATTATTTTTTTTTGTTTTGAGAACAGACAAATTTATATTTAGAATATCCAAATTATAATACAGATCAGTACCGTTAAATAGTACCTAATGCGTTCACGTGGAGATACAACCCATTGACCAACTGTAAAGGCAAGGGGAGGACCTGGTCAGGGGTACTTACGGTATAAGCTGTTACTTAATATAAACAGTCTTCCATGGTAGCTCCAAATTCCAGCAGCTAACCAACCATTCTGCTTGACAAGACTTTAAGCTCTGCCGCTTCCCTCCTGACCGCTCCGCCATTACGTATCGCATCAATGGGAGATCTCCACAGTCGTTGGCCGACGACTGCGCGTCCGCAGCGCCATCTATTAACAAAATTCAATAGTATTGAATAAGACGAATGTCACAATACTCCCATCATTAAGGTTGAAAAAATCGAAAGATGAACATAACATCTTGACAACTTGTATACACATCATTAATCCAATTGATTCCGTCCTTGATGAAGACACCTATAGTCCACACGGTGATCTCTTGTAGTGTCTTGAGTAACTTGAGGTTGATTGTCAATGTCCTGTTGAGTATCTGTCTCTCTGTTTGTCTGGTCTGAGTCATGATCTTGTGACACTGGTTCTACAGTTCCAATGGTCTCATCAGATGTATCCTGCGCAGGTGCCAAGAAGACTTCCGATAATTCATCCTCATCTTCTTCCACACTTTCATCTGTGGTCCTCTGGTTCCTCCTCCGTTATGGACACATATTTGTTTTTCCTCCCAACTCAAGACCTCCCCTCGCAGCCTTCAGACGGTCCACATGCACAATTGAAATTCCTTAGTGTGAACATTTTGTATTCTGTAATTAACAGGACTGATCCTTTTATGTATAAAAAATTGGGCCCCCCCCCCCATCCGGGAGCCCCAATTATTTCCTCTCCCTTTAATAACAAAAGAACCCTTTCTCCTAGAAGGAAATGTTTCAGTCTTCTACCTTTATTGCACTTATATAATTTATTCTGCCGTCTAAGATTACTCACTGGCAAACTTTCGAACCGAGTGCAATCTGGCAACCAAACCCGATCCATATTGCGTAGAAGATACAATATTGCCAATTCGATCCATACAATAAATAGGCAGGGGCTTCTTGAGTGTTCTCATTATATGTGGTCTTAATGCTGAATAGGGCAGAATTCAAATATTCATCCCATTTGTATGGCTTACCATCACAGAGCTTTCTCAATGTTTCCAAAATATTTTGATTCATACGTTCCACCAAAGCATTTGAGTTAGGGCGATATGCAGTAGTACAAATGTGATTCATTTTTAATTCTTGCAAAACACCCTGCATTAGCCCAGAGGTAAAATTCATACCTCGGTCTGAAATAAGTTCATACGGAAGACCATAACGACAAATAATATTTTCAAGAAAGGCCTTAGTAATAGTTTCAGCCTTTTGATCTTCCATAGCAATAGCTTCAGGATATCTTGTTAAAACATCTAGACATACCAAAATGTAGTTATAACCTTGTTCACGGACTAATTATATCTACTGCCAATTTTTCAAAAGGGTGATTTGCCTTAATGCCCGTTTGAAATGGTGCAGACCCTTTTTCTAAACTACATTTTTGGCAAATCTTACATGACAGAACAAATAAACAATTAGCCATAGACTGCCAATAATATTTGCATTTCAATGCCATAATTGTTTTCTTAGTACCTTTATGACCAGCTAATTGATTTTCATGAGCAACCTCAATTAATTTAGGCCTTATATCTTCACCTATACAAATTCGATAATTTTTTTTATTTCTCCTACAATCTCTTATTTTCATATTGTTGCTTATTTCATGCCACATTAGTAGGTCATCAACTAATTCAAATCTCCCTTTCCTATTCCATTTACTCCTTTTCTTTTTAGACCCTTTAATGGCCTCTTATTATTTTACAGAAATATGGATCATTTTGTTGAGACTTTTTAATTTCTTCATTAAAATTGCTTGACTCAATTCTTGTTATCCCTAAACATTCCCTTGTAACTGGGCGGGATAAAAAATCAGCTACTTCATTTTGCCCCCCTGCAATATGATTTATAGTTATATTCTTGGATCTCCAATGACCAACATAATAACCTTTGATTTACTTGTTTTAGATTTGACAAAAAAGATAGTGGTTTATGATCAGATAATAAATGTATTTTAAAACCTAAAATCATTGGACGAAATCGTCTTAACCCCTTGTGCTCTGATTTGACCTTGAGTTAGCAGGGTCAGAAGTTTCTATTTAAATGGAGGAAAAATTCTTCGATAAACAGTGCAATAAACATGAAAAAAAACACTATTTATTAAGATAATTGTATGAAATTTTTACAGGATATTAACTAGACATTATACTTTACATTTTTAGTAGTCAGAATAAGTATGAAAACGTTTACATAATCGTCATATGTTTTTTGTTTATATGTTTGGCGTATTTATTAGTTTCGGAAGAAATCATTTCCCAAAATGTATCTGGTAAAATTACAGAAAACACATCTAAAGGTCGGGGATTTGATCCTAATCCGTTTCTGAATCATTACTTTCGCATAAATATCTTTCAATCTCAGACTGCACATGGCGAAGTTCGAAACGAGAATGACAAGCATTAAATTCTTTTCGATTTTTGTGCCACCTATTGAAGATTTTTAAAAACTATAAAGTGTATATGAAAGAGAAAGAAATACAGAATGGTAAACAATCGCCATCTCTTGTTAAAATAAAAAAAGAAAACTGCAATTGAAACTCGTGGTCTAGCGATAAGGCACTTGAACCAGTCAATAAGTCAGACTCGTGATTAGTAGCCAAGGGGTTAAGACTTAATACAATTGCCAGTAACTCCTTCTCAATAACACTATAATGGCACTGAGCACCTTGTAATTTTAAACTAAAAAAAGCTATAGGTTTCATACCCCCTTGCACTTCTTGTTGGAGTACTGCACCCACCGCCTCTCCTGAGGCATCTGTGTTTAAAAAAAAAAAATCTTTACCATAATTTGGAGGTATTAAAACAGGGGAATTGCCTAATATCCTTTTTATATTATTGAGGGCCAATTGGCATTTTTCTGACCACTTAAATTTCATCTTTCAAATCAGTTATGGGTTTAAAAATGGCTGATAAATTCCTAATAAAAGGTTGATAAAAATTTACTGCCAATTAGAGAGCGCACTTCCTTCACATTATTGGGTGATTGAATATCAAGAATTGCCTTTGTATTCTCTGGATCAGGCTTCAAACCTTCTTTAGAAATTATATGTCCTAAATACTTAACCTGTGGCATAACTAATTTACACTTTGAGGGTTTCATAATAATATTATGCTTATGAAAAGTGGTGAATACCCACTGCAAAAGCTCAAAATGTTCCTCAATGGTTTTTGAATAAACTAAAACATCGTCTTGAAATACATATAGGCCTTGTGCCAAACGCTCATATAGTATATCAGTCATGAATGCCTGAAATGTATGAGCAGAGTTTTTTTGCACCTTGGGGCATCCTTGTTAATTGAAATTTTCCCCAAGGTGTTTGAAACGCAAAACATTTGCGTAATTCCGAAGCAATTGGAAGTTGATAATAACCTGAATTTAGATCAATAACACTAAACCATTCATATTCATTTAGGTCATTCAAAAGTTCATGGATTTTAGGCATCGGAAAATACAGTGCAGAAGTAACATCATTTACCCTACGTAAATCCAAAGTTATTCTTATATCTCCATCCCCCTTTCTAATTACATGAATAGGTGAATTCCAATTAGATCTACTAGGCTCAATAATTCCAACCTTTTGATATTGCTCCAGTTTTTTCTTTAATGCAGCCATATATATTTTCGGTATGGGATATTGCCTAACAAATATTGGTTTAGCTTTATCAATAGAAAATTCCACTTTTACATTTTTTACACCTGTAAGAGCTTCCACCTCATCAGTAAAACTTTGTTCATATTTTAACATTAAGTCATTCAATTTCTGTTTATTATTAGTATCAAGATTTCCTTTTTCAATTTTTTCTATCAATTTATTATTAGCAATGACAAATTCTTTGCTCAAATTATCCTTAAATTCAAACTTTGCCCCACCAATCAAATCACTTCCTAAAATTCCCTGATACGACCAATTCGGAAGTGAATGGATTAAAAATTTGTGTTTATAAAAAATTTTATCACCAATCTTAACATCAGCTAACACTGCCTCGCTAAGGTGTTTCTCACCATTAATGCCAGATAATTTAATATTTTCAGGAACTCTTTGAACATCGATACTTTTGGCTACTCCATTTCAGCCATGCATTAATAAATCTAATCGAGGCACACAAATAAAAAATTTTCCTAAGAAATTGAGCATGCAAACGTGCGAACTTTTAGCGTATTTCTTAAAGGATGCGTGCGCATACCGCATTGAATAAATTAAGATCGTTTTTCTTATCCCAAGATGATGCTCTGTTTGAATTGCTAAATTACTTTTAAAAGTGGAACAATTATGTAAGCAAAATATTAATTAAGAGTAAACAAACCATGATAACGGATTATTTTGTCCAGAACACAGAATAACAAGAAAAGATAAATTGCCTTTCTTAAATTGTCTATTTTTTTATTTTTTTTCTCTCTGATATTATGAAAAGATTTTTTGTTCCTTAGGATTTTGTATTAAACAGGTTATGGTTTATTATTATTATTAAATTATAGTGTGACGAAACTAGTGACCCCGAAGCGTGTCACTCTCGTCCAAGAGAGGAGTCAAAATTTGACATGAATGAAAATAGGTTTTTATTAAAACAAGAATTGAAAAGATACAAAACGACCATAAATGATTGACAGGTCATTCATAAATGAAAAACACTTCAACAATAAGTAAGGATAAGTAAAAAATCAATAAATTTCAGTTCAATAAATATAAGATAAGACTATACATAACAGGAGCAATGTAAATGTTAAATAACACAACAGGACACAGAAAGTGCCGTGTCTTCCTTTTGAACAGGGAGGAACACAGTAACCCTAAGTCTGTAAAGTTCTTGAAACATAAATAACTAATGAAACAGCTCAGTATCTCACAATAATAAATAGTGTTGCTCCTTACCTCTTAAGTTCAATAAATTTCAAATAGCTATGTACAAAAAGTTAATTTCAAGTAAATACAAACGAGATCCCAAAAAATAGCTAGCTAATTCAATGTCGACATTAATAAACAAGTACTCACTAAACTAATTGCTCACAATAAAGTTCGGAAGGGAAGTAAAGCCGTTGGTCCTGTGTAGTCGTTTGCCGGCTGCACGCTAAAGAACCCTTGCGAGGCAAAATTTGCGGCCCCTATAACGCCGTCCTGAAATGACCATGGCAGTTGAAAAGGACGTTAATACCAAACAAACTAAACCAATCACAATAAAGTTTCTCTCCATCCCAAAATAAACAAAAGCTATAATTGAAACTCCAAACAACAAACTCAATGCTATGGAATTCCAAATAACAAAACAATTGAAGCTTACACATAACTGACCACATCATAACAATAAAAAGGCCTAGCAAGCAACAATACTTGACTCTAAATCAACTTGGTGAAACACTCACCTCACATATTCACAAATGTGTGAACGTTACAAAAACAATGTTACCAAATGTAACCACATGGAATCAAACTTGGATTCAAATAATTCTGATTCCCAATAAGCTCCAACAAAGCATGATCTCTACATCGAGGTCCAAACAAACAATTACATATTTACCTGCTACAAATAAGTACAGGCCCAAAAACTACTCCTCCAGATTAGCAATACTGAAAATCTGCTTACTTTTAGAAAAGTAATATCATTAAAATCATAAAAGGCTTAAAACCAATAATTATTAGCCACAAATGCCGTAAGTAACAAAAGCCTTCATAAATGAAGGTCTACTAAAATAAATCAAAAACCAACCCAATACCTCAGCTAAAAGGAATAAGCCTCCCACCATAGACTCTCTAATTAAAAACCAATTTAAAAGAAAGTAAATTTTAACGCTAAGTAAACTTACAATAATAGAAACAACAACTATGCAGCATCATGGCATCCCAATACTCCAAACCAATTAGGCTTAAATCTAAACTACACAATCAAAAAATAGCCACCCTCCACAAATGTTATAATAAAACAAAGCCTCCCCCTCACTTACCAAGCCATGCAAAAACTACAAAATAGAACAACATAAATACTAATAGGCACTCGATAAATAAATATAAATAAAGCCGTAGCCAAAACGTAGTGCAATAAACAAAGTTCAAAATACAGAAAAATGAGAGAGTTCAAATAACCTGACAGAAGAACCAAGACGATCGACGGGCCACCACTCCACCGCTGAGCTCAAATCACTATCGCACTCAAGGCCACGTAACGCCAGCTAGTCCCCACACAATCAGTAGGCACGGCTGACGATCCTCTTGAAGGCAGTGTCCATCCACAGGAAGAAGAATACAACAAACAGCAAGCACGGAAGGGGACGAGGAAGCATGCCGCAGACTATCCAACAACGTCGGCTTCGGCAGAAGGGCTCCGTAGACTAGTGTCCAGACCATCACTAAGCCTAAAGCTGGTATCAGCATTCCAACTGCCTAGATCACGTTGGTCTCTGCTACCTCTTGGATGGCATCTCTTTCAGCGGGGCTGGTTGTCAGGCTTCTCCATGTGTCCGTCTCCCCTCAGCAAGATGTTGCTGATTCTGCCCATAACAAAAAAACTAATTTTTGAACTATACAGGGTGACCCAAACTTATTCAGCATAATCGTTTAGGAACATTGTATGGTTCAAATGGAACAAAAAATATCCTTTAAACATTACATCTAAATTTTGATCTTGTGTGATATATTGACGTTTGTCTATTTTCTTTTTTTTTTTTAGTCTTTCCTAGAAAAAACGTAGGTTTACCTATTTATTTTTAAATGTACTCTTCCTGTTTTGCATATGCCAAGCAGGAAGAGGAATCGTTGTACTTGTAACGGGTGAAAGGTATTTTATTGACTTGGGGAAAGATGTAACCAGTGCATTGGACTGGGGGGAACCATTTTGAGGGGCTTCCTCGACATTGATTTGTTACTTTCTTCTTATTCCTTGTATCATTTTAGTTTTGTTTTGTAGTTCAATGTAGTGTTCTGTCAGTATGCAGAATAAAAGTGATCTGCACTCAAGTGTTTTATTTATTTGCTTTAACAACTCTACAAGAAAATAGACAAACTTCGATGTCTCACACACGATCGAAACTAGATGTAATGTTTATAGGACATTTTTTGTTCCATTTGAACCATACAATATCCCTAAACAATTATGCTGGATAAGTTTGGGTCACCCAGTATATGCAAAGTTTACATTTTTATAGAAATCCTGGGAGGATTCTGGCACCGTTTGAAATGTGTGCACATCGCCGAGATCGCTTCTAATTGGCCAGAGGAAACAGACGCTCTCCAATCAGTCCGAGCTCACAGACTCCATCTGGTGGAAAAAGCTGAAAACTATCATAAAATTAGCAGCAAACGATGAGCACAAAACACAGGCAAAGCTCTGCAAAAAATACAAGCACATATCGCGATGCTTGCAAACGATGAAACTGCAGTCAGTCAGGCATAAGAAAAACACAAGTAGGGCTAGACTAACAAGTGCACTAATAAAATAACAGTTATAAAAACAAAACCATGTGATATTCTATCACAATAGTATAAAATTATAAGGACTGAACAATTATTGTTTTGAAGTAGAGATAAACCTTTGCTTATTATTACATTTGAGGGGAGGCTGTGGCCTGGTGGGCTTTCACTGAAACCCAACTTCTGTGAAGTTAAGCAACATCAGGCACGGCTAGCCACTGGATGGGCGACCATTCAGTGACTCACAATCTAAACCCCCTCCCCCCTGGCTGCTGTGACCATCATACAGCAGTTGTTGATTGATAAATACTGTTTGTTTAAATAAATAATAATTGGAATAAGTTTTAATTTTATCTTGTGAAGAACTTCTTTTTACATTTTTTAAAATTTTGTATATTTTTTAAGTAATTTATCTGTAAACTTGACTTTCCTATATAAGCCAATAATGGCTTTTGGAAAAGCCAGATTTTCTTTGTATATTTCACCAAATATTATAATTAATTTTAATTATTATTAAAAAATTAAACAAAATTATTTTTAGTGTAATAATAATAATATAATTCTCTTCAGCTGTCTGAGGCATCTGAAGCCATCAAAGAAATTTACAACAATCCATCTGAAGCCAGGGATTGTTGTGATAAGACATTACTCGGTCATTGTTGTGAATTAAATAAACCCAAGATTTGATGAAAGAAAATAGATTAATATATAACTTATTACTAAGCTTTCAGTAAGTGAACTAGGTTTGCTTAGTTTCTCTCCAAAATGGATAATTAAATTATTTGATAAAAACAAACAAATTGTATATTTGATATAAATTTGATAATTCATTTATTAAATATAACCAGTCGTGTGACTGGTCAGCAGTCTAGTTAATAATAAGTTAAATTTTTTATACACATATATTATAAAATTTAGTTTATTATTATTAATTATTGTTAATATATAATTTTTAGTTTATACTATACTTTTCAAACCCGCTTATCCGTTAAGGGTCGTGGGGGCAGCAGCCCGATGGAGGATCTCTAGCGATCCTAATCTTCCGCCATCAGGTACATGTCCTCCCTGGTAATACCCAAGTGACTCGAACCCAGATTCTCTATGTAGTCTAGCCACCTGATTCTAGGCCGACCCCTTGGTCTCTTACCCACCAGCTTAGAAAATAACAACTGCCTAGGAAGACCAGTTTGCGCAATCCGTATCATGTGGCATAAATACCAGCGCAACTGAGATCTCTCAGTGCGGAGAAGTAGCAGTTCAACACCTAAAGACTGCCCTATTGTGCTGCTGTGCACTCTGTCTAGTAGGGTAACACCTGCCACACCTCTCGGAAATCTCATTTTGGTCGCTAGTATCCGCGATCACACTCTTTCGGTCATTACCCAACCTTCATGATCATAGGTGAGAATGGGGACAAAGATAGATTTGAAGATGGAGAGCTTGGCTTTGTTATACTATAGTTAATTCAATCAATCAATTTAATTCAATTCGAATTAAGATAATTTTTACAAAATTTACAAGAATCATATTTATATCAAAAAATTTACAAAATTTAATTTAATTTTACAGTACAATTTCCTCTACAATACCATTACAAACTTCACAAAGATAAAAATTTCAGTTCTTTCATATAATAATTTTCAATCGCCAAATTCGAACCCCAAAATCCGAAGCCCTTTGATGATGATGATGATGATAATAATAATAATAATAATAATTGATTATTTTAGATAGAAAATACAACCCCCTCCCCATTACGAGCCACCACTGAATGTAAGGCAAGCCGTAGATATCCTGTGATGCAAATTTACCTCAGTTAAACTGCAATATAAAAAAGGCAAAAGATTGACGGATACTGAATGTAGTTTTATAGTAGGTACCAGTAGGGCAAATGCCAGCTTTTAGGAAATGGGATCTGTGGATTACTCTTTCAAGACATTTTGCCGATCGGTAAAAAAAACTTTCCCCAAAATCACACCTGTATATGAATGGGCCATGTTCACAGTTGAGCCACATTATTACGAGTGACGACGTGCAGCTGTGAACCGTGCAGTTCGAACTATTTGGGAAATGCTTCACAGTGTGGCACTCCAGGCGGATGCCGTGCCATGCCCAGATCTGCACTTCACAAGGAATCTGTGAATCCTGCTTTAGCAACCAAATCAGGTGAGACTGCCTTTCAAGGATATCAATACATCCAGACAGTGCCAAAAAACATGCCACAGACCATAACGTTATTGCCAACACTAGCTTGTGCAAATTGAAATTGATTGTTACTTTGCAATAGTTGCAAGGTGATTCGTTTTGGAGGTAACCCATTGCCAATCACGAGAGGTACAGTTCTTCTACTGTAATCTACAATTTACAAATCACTAATAATCGATGTGTATGCAACATAGAGAAAATGGTGGTGCAGTGAGCACAACTTCAGGATTTAAGATAAATGAAAACACGTAATGTGGTCTGACAAATTGTCCTTTACTACACTGACTGGGTTTAATTTAACCCCTCATGATTTACATTCACTTTTATCCTGTAAACCCCCCTCCCCCCAGCTTTGCCAAGTCAAAACAAATTTTCCCGCTAAAACCGAACTAAAAATCTGCTAGATTCTATAGTTTTAATGTAATTTTTAGCAGATTCTAGCGGATTTTTGCATAATTTAAGTGTAAAATCCACTAAGTTGGTAACACTGCCTCCCTCCCACTTTTTGGCCTACCACTCTCTAAGAGTGAAGGCCTACTATGTGTTTGTTTCAGAAACTCGATTTTTTTTTTTTGCTGAAATAGACTTAAAAAGTCATGATTCGAAAAGATATGTTGAAATTTTGAAAAAAAAAATGTTTTCCATCTGTATGTACGTATGTGACCAATTTTGTGCCGCTAACTCCTCTGAAACTGCTAATAGCAGAACCAAATAAAAAATATACATGCTTAGAGGGTACCTTAAATTGTGCCTTAGTGTAATTATGTCAATTGGATAAGCCTTTTTGGAGCTATTAATTTTTTTCTGTAGCGTTCAAACCAGCAAAAAATTAGGACTGGGGGGGGGGGGCCTAAAAATATGCATTTAGGTTTTTTTTTTTTGAAAATGGGCTAAGGCTTTTTAGAGAAATTAATATTTTTTTTTCTAAAAATGAACAAATGGCAGAAGCATTCATTTCTTCGCCCCAAACCTCAGAGTAGGGAAGATAAGTCAGGCTAGAGCGCTCATGGCCATAGGCAAACGCCACTTACTGAGCAGAAACCGGAAGTTACTCAGCAGCCATCTTGCCACAGGCAGAAAAAAGCATTGGAGTCATGGCAGCCACATACGAGCGAGAAGAAATGTGTAAAATTATTGGAATAAATGACTAAAATGCCTGTCATGTTCGGCACACGATTGTACTAACCGCCAGGATAAAAATTCGGCCGGGATTAGTTTTCACCAGTAAGTAGAATTTTTCTAAATTGCGTATTTATAACAAATGTAATACTTCTTCCTATCAATACATGAGTAAATAACAAATGTAATACTTTGTATAATGTTATTCTTCTTCGCATTTTTTATTGCTGCTAACTGCAATAAACTATTCAATTGTGTAAAGAACTTTGAGTGGAAAATTCTCTATCTAGTACTGAAAATCATACTTTATATCAGCTTATATACTGCTAGAATTGGTTAGCTGATCAACATAAATGGCACTTGATATTTTTGTTTTTAAAAGATAATTATTTAAATAAGAGTAACAGTAGTCAGACCTATAATGTCACAGTATTCATTATGTTATACATATCTAAATTTAGTACAAGTTCTCCAGGTGTATAAATAACTTTGAAGAAGATTGATGCTTAAAAAACTCAATACAGAAAATGCAGCCTTACTAAGCTTTTGCCAGTGGCGATGGCAGAACGGTGGTGCCATCCTTGAATAGGTCATGAGCACCCTGTGGCCCCAAACACAATAAATGCGACATGAACAGCTTCCTGTTATTGAAAAAAACAATTTTCATTTTTGAGTTTCTATCATCATCTCGTGGTAGGCCTGTACGTTCCACCATTCCAATTTATTTAAAACTGCCTCTGCTCAATAGGGAAATAAAATAAATGCCACGTGTCCACAATAAAGAATTTAAAACCCTGTATGTGCATTTCAACCACCTTGTTGCCATCATTCATCAGAATACGAAAAAAAGGATTGTACAAGACATATTTATACATTGACCCTAAATTGGGACAGTCACAAACAAGAAAAGATGTCATTTACAGATATTGAAAGGAAGAGGGGAAAATTACATAATTGGCCAATCAGATTTTCACTGAAAGAGCCAAAGAAACAAATATGATGACATCATTTACAAAAAAAAAGAGGGGGGGGGCTATAAAAAATTTGGTTGATTTATAAAGTTTAAAATCCCTGAGGGCACTTCTGTCACCATTTAATAGAAGACTAAGGACTTTCTTTGCGATTTCCAATGTTTCATATGCATCTATCAGATATTGGTTAGCAAAACTGTATGAGCTTCACATCTTCCTTTAAGATGATACATTTGGTCTCAAGTAGGTGTTTGACAATGAATGACCTGTCCAGCTGGCCAAACCTGGCATGGTCCAAATGTTCCTTAAATCTCGTCTTGATTTTCCTTTTAGATGCTTTTGATAAACCCATACTATGCTTATTACAGGGGATCTCTTATAACCCTGACTGTAAAGAGTGGGGGATCTTGTTCTTTGGGTTGCCTGGCAGAGACCTCACTAGTAAGCAAGTTTTTATCATAACCTTTGATTAGATTATGGTTGTAAGAACTGCCAATATGTTTTTGTTATTTTTTTATTTATTTATTATTTTTTTTTTGAACTTTGTTTAAACCATTATTAATTTCCTAATCTTTTGTTTCTTCAAGAGATCTTCTATCATGTCTTTATATACATTTAAAGTGGCCAATTCCTTGATATAAATCATTTCCTTAATGGAGTATTCTTTATATAGAAAGATATTCAGAGCTCTGATTTATGACTTATTTTATTTCCTTGTTGATTGTTATAATCCATTAGCAGGGCTTCTGCCTTCTGAACCCTGCACATAATTGTCTTTAAATTTTTCACCTTGAAACAGTTTAAATAAGTATATTACTAATTATGATTTTTATTTCCATTTAGTCGAATGAAGAAACCTGTTATGTACAATAGTTCACGTTCAGGATCCTTAGAGCGAAGACCTTTGGGAAATACCTGGCCAGTGCCCAGTCAGCCTTTTGTTCAGGATCCTGCAATGCCAATATTGCCACCACCAAACACAACAACCCAACTTGAAGAAGTCAGTCGTCGGTTGGAGGACAATGCCAAATCAAAATTAAACCGAAACAAGTAAAATGTTTATATCTTTTCATTAAAAAAGATATGTCAACTACAGTTTGTCTTATGGTTTAAAAAGCAAGAATTTCTGATCTGGTGCGTATCTTTCCTATTCCTGGGCTTCCACTTGGACTACTTATAGTCTTTAGGACACTTGGAGATAGCCTTACTGTACCGTGTCTGTGGTCACTCAATTGGTAGAGGTGATAGATAAACTAGATACCCGTGGTCCAAGTCATGGAAGTTTTCCTTTAGTTATTCATCTTAATGTAATTAGCTTACATTGGAGCATTCATTATCTCCAAGAGCGGTTGATTTGCAAGGATTGCATTGAAAAGCTTCACTAAAACATTTTCTGGCATTATCGTGCAGTAACAACCAACTCCCTTGTGCATTGAAATTGTGGCCATACTTGATTGATTCTCTTAATCAAATGCTGCAAAATCTCACTATAATACTCTTTGTTGACTGTTTAAGCAGAACAAACTCCTTATGGATAATGCCAGTGCTGTTAAACAAAACTTGTTGTGGGGATGTTGGGGACCGCCATTCCATGCTCTGTTGTTTTGTTTCAAGGTCTTATTGAGAGCACCAGGTTTTGTCCCCTGTCACAATTGAATCCAGAACGTTTGGGTTGGCATCTGTGGTCATGATGAATTTCGTGCAAGCATCCACACTGTTTCCTTTTTGCTCATCTCTTAAGAAATGTGGCACACACCGAGCAGTTTCCTTTTGCCCAAATCTTTTGTCAATATTAGACGAATTGTTTCTTAGTTAATGTTTAAGACTTTTTCCATCACTTTCAGGTTCATTCACCAATCAGTTAATAAAAGTCCTGCCTTCTCGGTCATTTCCTGTGTTCGAACAGTTTTCAGACGTCCCATGTGTGTTCGTCGTCTTTCAGCTCTTCCCGGCCATCATGAGATCTAGTGAACCATTTAAAAACACATGCATGAGATTTTTGCAACTCGTACACATGGCAACAAGGATAGTTTTTAGATCAAAAACGCACTTTATTATGGTTGTACACGCTTGAACACGTTTAAAGTAGTGCCAGTCTCTTTTATTAATTTGTCAAACCGTGTATACAAATGAAAGCACAAGGAACTGGACGATATGTACAGACATTTAACCCCACCGTAACATTTTGCTCCTCATAACATTGTAATTGACATAACATTACAGGTTTCATGTTCCAGAATAAGTAACAGAAATCAAAACTGAGAACTGCTATTTCGATATAAGAGCTTTGTTCAACTCTGTTTAATCCACCCTGCACGGTGGTTGACTAAGAACTGATTTAACAAAGCACTGCTTCCTTGAGACATGACATTTTGTGATACCATTCCTTAGATCTGAGAAAATAATTGCCATAGCTTTTGCCCCAAACCTCATATAAATTTTCTTTATCTGGTAAAGACAGTGTGCTAACCCTGTAGTACTGGGTGTTATGCTTAGCAATGAAAATGACAAACTTGCTTGAATGGACTTTACGAACATTTCTTTACAGAGTTTATCAACAAGGATTATGTTAAGACTTAAAATTACAATATAAACGTGCAGGAATTTTTTTCTTATAAATGAAAAAATCGCTTCTCCCAAATTTAAATTAATTTAAACCCAACTTAAAAATTAAAAAATTATAAAATAAGAGTAAAAAACTACATAACCATAGAATAATTTTAATGCATCAAAACAATTCAAAAAACATTGAAAACATTTCCCTTATATCCCTCCCTTTCCTAAGTTACAAAAATGTGACAGAGCCAACTTGAAGATAAAATTATTCGACAAGTTAAAAAGCACATAAAAGTAAATGACATTTAAAAAATTACTACATAGCATGTCTTCAAACGTTCACGTGTAGTTTAAAAGTCCACAGTCCTGTCAATAATTACACCTCTCGTGGATTTGAAATTCATTATTGACTCTGCGATTTTTTTAAAAAATGACGCACATATAATGATGAAAAAGAATGATGAATTTTGAATTTAGAAAAACTATATTGGCAAATTGATTAAGAAAATGATAAACAATAAGTATCCACAAAAATTTATAGATAAAATTTTAATTACCGTAATTTTCGGCAGTAATGCTGCGGCGACTGATAGGCCGCAGCAGCAAAAATTTAACAAGAATGTAAAATCTCCGGTTGTTACGCCGCAGTGACCAGTTGGCCGCACCACCTCCCTCCACCACACACACACAGAATCTGTAATCTAAAATCAGTTTTCTTATGTACTTCAATAAAAGTAATACACATTTCCGTGGGAAAAATTTTTTAATTTCGTGTATTTAATATATTTCTGATACAGCTCCTCCAGTGCCGAATACATTTTTTGCTGAGTCCTAACTGCCTTGCTGCTGCACGATTGCTCTTTCATCTTTTCAGTTGCTGTTAGTTTAAAAGCTGCTATATAGTTTGCACATCGCTTTGGCATTTTGAAAGATAAAATGGAGATTTGAAAAATACTCTTGCTCATAGTGGAGATATACTCCACCATGCTCTTGTTTATAAACATACGGGTGCTTCTAAAAACTCTCGAGTGCTCGCGTGACCATTTAGCCCTTTGAGCGCTCGTTAGATTTTTTGATTGTCAGCCCTGAGTGAGCACCAAGATAAAATCCCGATCAGTAGATAAGAGTTAACTGCCACAGAAACTCGTGCTTTCAAACTTTCTGTTTTAAGCATAATTATTTATTTTTTATTGTCAGATATTATAACCTGGTAGGGATTTATTAGATTTCAATGCATTTATTCTTTTATGAAAATAAACATGAAGAGTGTTAAAACACAAAAATCTACGTACGAGAAAACCGAAACTTTAAAAAAAATTCGAAACCTAAGAGAAAAATTTAAAAATATAAAATATATAAAACAATCTTCGCTCTTATCTTCAGCTCCTTCGCCCCTACCGTGTATCCGGCTATAAGAAGTTTTAATTACAAAACAGAAACTAAATATGCCAACAGGCAGCTTGTATTTCAGTGTTATTTCACGTTTCTCCTCAAAGACAAATATAGTTTCCTGTTTTCACTATACTCGTGAATTTGCGCTAATACCGTTAACGGGCTTCGGAAATTGGCCGTAGCGAGTGCCCGTCACCTAAAACGGAAGATTTATTTAAAAAAAAAAAACGTGTATCATGATCTGTTCTGTGCCTTCAGATTCATTATAAAACTATAAACACATTGGGAACAGATTTTGAGGTGAGATAAGTTTTCACTGTCAGCCATTTTTGCAAAGCAAAAGTAGCGAACATGATCACTTTGAAAGTTGATCCTGTTGGTCGTGTAGTGAACGATAATAGCGGGAAGCATGAATGAGTACGGAGGTAAAAGTGGCTTTTACCTCATCAGTGGCGGGAAGTTTTTAGATGCAGTGTTCAAATTGATCGATGAACATGGGCAGACTGGCGGAACATCGTACCGTGCAGGTACTGGGAAAAATCTGCGAAAGCGGCCCTCAAACACGATATAGTTAAGGCATCCGTCCAGCCCACTGGGATTTGTCCTGGTGGTTCAGTTTGTCGCTGTCAATGAACGCTCACAGTCAATTGCTATCGGAGTGAATTTTTAATTAATAGGATGTGAATTCATCAATAAATTCATCTTTCTTACTTACTTACTTAATTTACTTCGTGGATGGGAGGCATTGGAGGTTAGAGCTGTGAGGAAGACCTTTGCAGATAACTTATCTTCAAGTTTCAAAGAACTACCCAGTGATCATGGTACTGTTGAAGAGGAGTGGCAGTTTTTTAAAACTGCTGTGATTACTTTGGCTGCATTGCGCTGTGGTCAGAAGCGTCTGAGTGTGGTGCAGGGCGGTGATTAAAGGACTTCATGGTGGAACAATAAATTCATCAATAAATATAAATCAAGGATTACATTGCTGCTACTCATTTTATATAAAGTTGAGAGAAATGATATAAAGTATGCCTAAAATCGTGGGTAGAAGAACTTTTTAACTTTTTTGAAAATCTGACAGTTACACCGCAGCAATTGAAAGGCCGCACGTGCCAAAAATTTCCCCCCCCCCCCTTTTTTTTTTTTTTTTTTATAACAGAAACTCCGTGGCGTTACTGCCGAAAATTACGATAGTAGTTTTCAAAAAAAAAAACAAAAATTATTTACAGTTCCTTAATAATAAAAAAAGAATCTCTAATGCATATGACCCATTATTTAGTAAGATTAAAAAATGTTTTAGAGGAGAAAATATTCAGCTAGTTCCTAAGATTGATAATACTATAAAAAGAAGAATTGTAAATATGAATGTAATTACAGAAGGAAAAGGATGGTCGTGATTATAAAGAACTTAAGAAATTGTATACAGATGATGAGTGTTTTCGGGGTTTGGTTGATACCATGGAGCTGATATATGAAATACCTTGTAATGATTGGGATACAAATTATGTGTGACAGATGGGTCGTTCTCTCATTTCACATGTGAAGGAGTATGAGAGAGCGATCTGATTGAATTATGTTGACAATGCCGTGGCCAGACATTGTTTTGCTACAGGACATAGGGTATATTGGGGTGGGTTCCATATTTTGGCTAAGGAGAAACAATTAAATAGAAGATAGATTAAACAGGCCTTCTTTATTAAACGGACTGAGCATACACTGGCCACAGCATCACATGATTTGGAAGGAAACTGGATGATCATGTGACCATTCTTTCTGTATCTTAGATATACTTCAATTTTTTTGTGTATTTTTTTATTTGCTCATTTTTTGTTGTTAGTATCATTTCTCCCTTAGGGTTTCTGAAGATGAGTACCTACTTGAAAACGTTAAAGTTGTGTGTTTTTATCTCATGTCATCATGAAAATTAATTGGCTTTTATTTTGGACTCTCTCTTCGTATCATCAAAGTTTATTTGGAATATTTCGGACTTTTTACTACAAATTCAAAATCCTTCAGGATTTCTAAATTCAAAATTTATCATTCTTTTTCATCATTTTAGTGTGTCATTTTTAAAAAATCGTCGAGTCAAGAATGAATTTCGAATCCACGAGAGGTGTAATTATTGACAGGACTGTGGACTTTTAAAGTACACGGTGAATGTTTGAAGTCATGCTATGTAGTAATTTTTTAAATGTCATTATTTTTAAGTATTCATTTACTTTTATGTACTTTTTAGTTTGTCAAATAATTTTATCTTCATGTTGGCTCTGGGTCACATTTTTGTAACTTAGGGAAGGGAGGGATATAAGGGAAATGTTTTCAATGTTTTTTGAATTGTTTTGATGCATTAAAATTATTCTATGGTTATGTAGTTTTTTACTCTTTTTATTTTTTAATTTTTAAGTGGGGTTTAAATTAATTTAATTTAAATTTGTGAGAAGCAATTTTCTCATTTATATGTTAAGGGGAGTCAGAAGTAGCGTAGTCCGAAAAAATTAAAATCGTCATGTTTCCCAGAGTTCCCACTGGATTTACAAACTTTTTGGAGCACTTAAAGTTATTAATTTGTAGATTTAAATGATACCGAGCTGAACTTATTTTGATATGTTGTTATTAACTTTTGTGCTTAAGAAGGGTGTTTTCAGGTACATATTCTGACTAAACAAATCAGGATACAAAGATTTACTTTACACCAACAGAAAGATCAAAAAAATTACATCAAGAACACCATCTCCTTTTTTTATATTTGATGTTAAAATATATTTCTACAATTAGTTTACTAAATCATACTACAAAAATATTACTAAATTTTGCTTCAGGAAACTTACCATTTTTTTTTTAATTTTTTACTACTCTGAAAACGGAGACAGTGTTCTTAATGTAAATTTTTTGATCTTATATGGAAAAAAGTTACAAATTTTTTAAGAAAGAGGCAACAAATAAGCGAAATGGGGGGGCCCTCCATTCAAAAACGTTAGCTGCGTGTGACGCCAGCTTTGGTAAGCCAAGGCCGACAAGATTAATAGGCCCTGTAAATCTCGTCGGCCTTGGTTACCAAACCTGACGTCATAAGCAATGCTATTGCGGGAGTTTTTGGCAAAATTCAAAATGAATTTATATTACCGGAAGTGGCCTTTAATTATGATTTCTTTATTAAAAATGAAAGTAATAAAATTGATATTTAGTATCAGGAAAGTATTCAAAACTATATGAAAATAACTTCCGGTTTGGTGTCATTTGCCCTTTAACTCTTCAAGACCAGTGACAAACGTGCGTTCGTCAAGCTAGACCCTCTGTTCAATACCATGACGAACATGCGTTCGTCATTTTCAGTTATTAATTCTATTAACGAAATGAAAACGTGATTTTTCAGGAATGAAAGAGTAAAATCATTTGGAACAGTTTTTTCTTTTATGGGTCCATTTTCCTGTCGATAGATGGAACCATTGCGTTTATTCTTTGATTGCTAATTTCAACAATGTTGTACATTGTATTTGCATAGTAAGCAACAATGCTTGTTCTCCATTTTTGTAAAAAATGGATGATTATGATTATGTTGATGTAAGTTGTGATGCAAAAATCCTGATTTTGAAATAAATATTGATTCTGAAACAGAAATATTCTTACAAAACTGTACATAATTTAGGTCCTGGGAGGTATCCTTCAAAATTTAGGCTGGTCGTGAAGAGGTTAAGTTGGAATTTATTTACAGATCATGACAAAGAATGTTCTTGGGAAAATTTAATAAATCGATAAATTAGTGATTAACTGTGTAAAAATTTTATAATTTTAATGCATATGGTAATTCTTTTTTATTTCAAATTTAAGATCTGCATTAGGCATGAAAGAAAAAATTATTCACGTGGATAAAGTGCGCAAGGTCTGTCAAGGCAAAGAATACTCAGAGGAAAATGGAAATGGATTGTAAGTATTTCATTAAAACCAATCACAAATAGAATAGAACTGTGATTAGCTGGTCAACATTTATTCGGTATTCGGGATTATCTGATATAACCTGGGAATGGCCACTAGACATTTAAAGGTTGTGTTAGAAGCCAGTTTTTGGAAGAATCTAATTTTTGAAGATGGAAATAAGTATTAAATGGCTTTAGTAGCTCATGAAGACTGTCATAATCTGTAGTTACAGAAAGATGGTTATTGTTAGCCTACTAATGAGCATATATTAAATGGAATGTCAGCAATGTAATTTATGGCTAGTTCTGAAACTGTTAGGTTTCGAATCAGGGTCCAATCAGGATGTTAGAGTTAGGCCTAATGTAAAGTTTTTATCAACTACACAAAAAAACCTAGATATTGTATTTGCAAATTAAAAAAATCAAACTTATTTGGTCCCTTACAACATGGTGGTAAGCTTGCAATGTAAGCTTAAAGTACCAACAAAATAATGTACCGTGGAATCCTTATCTCTGCCATGCTGATCAAAAGTTCAACCATCTTATGGGTCAGATTAAGAATCAAAGTAAAAATGAACTTGAACATTTCTTTGTAAACAAGTTTGTTCAGTTAGCAAGGAACAGACCCTTACCTGTACTTTAATTTAACCTAATCCTACATTGCCCATTGTATTTTTATTGTAGGCCTGTTTGTTGTTGTTGCTTTTTTTAGTTAACTTTCTATTGAAAGGAGTAAAAAAGTTGATCTTTTGTTATAAAATTATTGCTATGGATAAACGTCTTTTTCAAGAAAGTAGTAAACTCTTCCTGAACTTCTTGTTGTGGGAGGGTCAACGATATTTAAAATATTTTGTAGTGGAACAAAACAAATATCTTTTTGATGTGGCCAGTAAAAGGATGCAGCTGGGCCAAAAGGTTGCATAAACTTGATTTCTACACCACACTCTTCATCTTTTGAAACCACAAGTCCAAAAAACCAATGGTTGTCATATACGCATACCATACTTAGTTGCTCAGTGAGATTTCGTTCCCCACTGAAGTTAAAAATCAAAGCATGATCTGAATCTGCACTTATCCTTTTTGTGCCAACTTCATTTTCTGACAGAGGAACAAAGCAGTGGAAACCTCGAGTGCCTGGTACAGTTTTAGTTTGTGAAAAACGCTGTTCTAATTGTTGCCTGCAAGTGGATAAGCTTTCTTTTCTCAGCAAGTAAAAAATATTTTTTCTACTCTAGACTGACAAAAATCATAAGTTTTGTCTACAGTTGTGATAGTGTTGCCAGGGCCAAGTTGCTAAAAACGTTTCACTGCTCCATCTATTCCATCACAGGGAGATTTCCCATGACTTGTAGCAAAAAACGACCAACATGGTTTCAAGTTAAAGTTTTTCTGATAGTGACACAGATTTAAAAAGTTTTTGGAGTTTTTGTATTGTGCTGTGCAACCATCAGTAAAATAGTGCACACTTTGAATTTGGGGAAATTTTTTATTTAAAAATTGAGCAACAATTTTTTTGGGTTATATAAACGAAACTCAGATGTTTCAAGTCGTCTGGAATTACACACAAGCTTGACACCATGAGTGCCCACCACAAGTGCTCAATTGGCGATAGTTCTGGGGACCTCGCGGGTCATGGCAGGCAGTTGACATCATGCTCATGTTTGCCGTGTGCGGTCTGGCATTATCCTGCTGAAAGACTGCGCCGGGTATGGTGTGCAGAAAGGACAGTAATACGGGCTGCAGAATCTCTGTGATGTACCGTGCTGCTGTCAGGGTACCTTAGATGGTTACTAAAGGCCTTCTGGTATCGTAGCCGATGGTACCCCAGACCATGATCCCGGGTGTTAGTCCACGATGGCGAAACCAGATGCATTATTCATTGGTATGTTCCAATGGTCTGCGCCACACTCGTCCGCTATTGTCGTCGATGTCCAAACAAAAGCGGGATTCGTCATTCCTTTCGCCAGCCCACTTGTTCACGACACCATTGCAGTCGTATCGCACGGTGCTCAGGTGTCAAAGGAAGACACAACAATGGACGCCTGGCAGACATTGTCGCGGCGTGTAACCGGCGTGCTATTGTTGCTCTTGACACTGGAGCAGTACCGGGAATAGTGATGCTGTTGCGCAGTTGCCACAGGGTGATGGTTTTTTCTGTTAGCACTGTTCGTAATATCCGCCTATCGGTACGAGCTCACGTGCCTCTCTGGGCCCCAGAACCTGGTCTTCTGGCATGTGTGCCTTCCTCTCGCCATTGCCTCCAACATCGATCTGCCATCCGTGCGTCCCGCGACACATGGACAGCAATCTGTCTGGTTGACCATCCAGCCTCGGAGGCCAATAATCTGACCTGGTTCAAAGTCGTTATTTACGTGAATTGTCGTCGTTGCGGCATTGAGACCATTGTGCGAATTACAGTACTGTACGTTCAGGAGGCAGTATATTCCTCCCTAGTGTATGGAACATCTTGCACAGTTGTCAACTGTTGAGCCTATACAGACACCTGGACACCCTGTATCAACCCAAATGGTCATGTCCCGTGAGCATGCATCTAATAGTTTCCTAGTCGGAGTTAGCCGACCCCCCCCCCCCCCACTAAATTTGGATATGGTCGGATAACTCCTTGTTGGTGGGGCAATTTCTTTGCAAAGCAGTGTATATGTAATAAAAAAGTTGTAAAAACGAACTTTTTATATCATATATCGCTAAAAAACTGATTTAAAACTTTAGTACAGACATTAAACCTTTTATTTAAGCAAAAAAAAAAAAAAAATTATAATAATTGAAATTTTCAAAAAAAAAAATCTGTTTTTTAGGGTATGGTCTTCCCTTAAATGATTGTAAATATCAATTTTAATAAATCTTATTGATGAAATCTGTTTGTAATGGTCTTGCCTCTAGTTCCTATATTTTTACATCATTTCCTATATTTGGCAGATAGCATTCCTATAAATGTACACTAAATTCTTATATTTTTCAATAAAAACTGACTGGGATGCCTGCAACATGTGTTACGATCTTTACTGTGTAACTCAAACTACTAGTTAGATTCGATCAAATTTTAACAGTATACACAATTGTATGTACCCTATTATTTTCCCAAAATTTCATTATCCTAGACGTTATAGAACCTGGGCTATTAACCTGTTGAACTTGGTGGCAGCATTTTTTATTTCTGTTCATATCTCTGTTATCATTCAAATTTGGACCATGTTCATATGAACTTTTTTGGTTAGAATCACACATACTGCCTCCCCTACAAATTTGTACATTTGGCGATATGAATGGAAGTCAGTACAACTTATTCATCAATCCACTTACATTCAATTATTTAAACAAGTAAAAAATAGAGGTTTTTTTCTGTATATTTTTGCATATTTTATTTCTTGTGATGAGTCAAAAATGGGGATTGCATTATATAAGAAGATAGTATTTTTGCTGGAATCACATTATACAAGAATGTATGGTAATTGCTTTAGAAAGTTTGAGTCAAAAGTCTATGTTTACTTTTGAAAAAAAGTGTAAATAACAACACTTATTTCAGTTTTCACACACTTGAATGTCATTAGGTTACAAGCTGCCAAAATCTCAATTTATACTTTTTTTGAATTTCACCTTTTCCCAATTGCACAACCGGAATTTTAACATTGAGCCATCACTACATTATTGAAAAATTATGTTGATTAAAATGTACTCTGCATCAATAAATAATGAAATTAATAAGCCATTTTAAATCAATTTATTATATCCTTATCGTAATTCAGGAAGTAACAACGAGGAATATGTGACAGTACTGCCAAAGAAATGTACTAACGTCTGCATTGCACAGAGATATGCATATAGTGGGTACAAAAAAACACCTCACCCCTGATCGCAAGACAAAATGAATGGGCTTCAGTTTGCAACATTTTCTCAGTTTTAACGAGGATTCCATACTTCTCGAACAATTAACGAGTCGTGGTATCATCACTACACACACAATTGAAGAAAACAAGCATGCAGAAGCATGATCATCATCCTCACCAAAGTAATCAAAGGGAATGTGATAACTTTTTTTCTTACACCACTATGGACCATTAGCTGATTGATTTTCAGCACTATAAATTCTGCACAGTACTGCCGTACTTTAAGGCAAGGCGCACACTGAGGTGGTGTGGGAGTGGCGTGGTTAAGAAGTGGTGCGTGGCGTGGGAGTGGAGTGGAGTGGTGGCGAAGTGGTGTCGAAGTGGTTTAATGTGCACTGAAGTGGCAAGTGCCACCGACTTGCCACTTGGTATGTCGTCCTCAGAAGATGAAGATGCTTTGTTATTTGTGCAACTTGCTAATTTAAATACACAAAATCATCGCAGAAAAAGGTGTCCTT
>JAHWFO010056088.1:247337-285262 GCA_023313115.1 Rhysida immarginata
TTTGCAAATTACTTGAAATACTATGTCCTGTGCTTCAAAAGAAAGAGTCAAATTTCTCATAACAACACTGCTGTTTCGCATTCTGCCTACTCGAATGTGTACTACCAAGTGGCAGCGAAGTGGCATGCCACTCGAAAATTAAACCTATCAGAGACGAGTGGTACCAGACTGGCGCCACTTCACCACCGCCACTCCACCTTGATGTGCGCGCTTGCATTCGTTTACATTGGTTTAAATATTCCACTTGCCACTCCACTCCCACACCACTCCCACTCCACTTCCTTATCACCTGGCCTAACAAACACTTACAAATGCTCAGGTCTTCTCTCACAACAGGCGGTCCTTCTGCATAACAATGCGTGCCCCTACATCTCCCGTGAAACCACCATGATGGTACAGAAGATCCAGTAGGAAGTCTTGGAACATCCTGTCTATAGCCCAGACTTGTCACCATGTGATTACCAATTCAGAAGAAAATGTGAAGGATATTGTGAAAGACTCTTCAAAAAATAACCACAATCCTTTTAGGGTGTGTATTGATGCGCTGTGTAAATAATGGGACCAATGTTTTAACAAGCGTGGTGATTACATATATTGAATACATTGAATACAGCTGAGTTATCTTAGAAAACTAGGGTTGGAAAGTGTAGGAGACAAAAGAAGATCAAATGACTTTGAGATTTTCGCTTACACTTTGATAGAAAACCAGAAATTTGTGATTGTAAGCAAACAAAAATGACTCTCTATACAGAGATTTGTACTAAATTTGCAATCTAACTGAGCTTTCACGTTTTTTTTAATTTTTTTATTTTCTGAACTACTTTCATTGTTCAAAGATATCAGTCACGTGGCATAGCGATTCCCGATCTCTTTGCTTGGGCTTAGTATGAACGTTTCATGAGGGTAGCCCAGAAAATAATGCACCACAACTTTTTTCTTCAAAAATTATTTATTGAACACAATGAAACTTATACACACAAAAGAATGATGTTTCTTCTACACTCTTTATTTTTCCACAATCTCCATCCCATTCTATGGCCTTCTTCTAGCGAGACACAAGGGCGTGTATGCCCTGTCTGTACCAGTATTTGTTCTGTTCACGCAGCCATGCCTTCACTGTGCGAATCACCTCTTCATCATCCTCAAAATGTCTTCCACGAATTGCATTCTTCAATGGCCCAAACAATTGAAAGTCTGAGGGCATTAGGTCAGGTCTGTAGGGTGGATGGGGTAACACTGTCCAACTCTGTTTCGTGATGACGTCCTCCAACTTGTGTGAGGGCGAGCATTATCGTGTTGAAGTAAACAATCAGCTGAGTTGTTATGGGGTCCAAGTCGCTGGAAGTGCTTCTTGAGTTTGGTTAATGTGTTCACATATGCTTCAGAATTAATGGTGCTGCCTCTCGGATCACATCAATGAGTATGACACCATCACAGTCCCAAAACACAAGCAGTTGCTTTGAATTTTTTTCTTCTGTGGAGAGTGCGGATGACGCCATTCCATCGATTGTAGTTTTGTTTCGGGCTCAAAATGATGCACCAAGTTTCATCAGCTGGCACAACCCGGGACAAAAAGGCTTCCCCCTCAGCTTCAAAACGTTGCAGCAATTCGGAAGAAATGTTTTTTTCTCAGAGCTTTGTGTACCTCCGTAAGACAGCGTGGAACCCATCATGAACACGTTTTCGTGTAATCAAGAGCACGGATGATTTCACCCACACTTGGAGCTCCACTGAACCGCTTTCTGATGGCCTCACCCTCTGTGTTCAGCGACTAACCATACTTCTGTCGACTGCTGATGCTCCATAAACTCCATATAAATGTTTGTGAATGTTTCCAACCGTTTCTTGCTCCGCAGTGAGAAATTCAATGCCGACACGCTGCTTGTAACGTACATAATTTACAGATGCCATGTTGTTCCTTTGCTGCATGTACGTTATCTGTCAGAAGAAACGGAAACTTTGTGTGCGCACTCCAAAAACTTCAAAGAATGCATATCTCAAGTTTCGCATTCGTACCATTGTTGGGGCGGAGAAAAAAATTATGGTGCATTACTTTCTGCGTTACCCTCGTAACAATCGAATTCAATCACCGTCGAATGTGATTTTGTTATTAACAAAAAATAAAACTTAGGTAATAAAGAAAAATTGTTTTATTTATAGAGCGCGGCACAATCATGTTTAGAAGGTACGATTGGTTAATTGTTCTTTATATGTTATCTTCAGCTTTTTTCCCATTTTCATATGAGGTCGCTGTGTTAAATATTTGATTTGGCAATGATTTTTTACGGCCGGATGCCCTTCCTGACGCCAACCTCACGAGAGGAAATGTTAGAGAAAGAACAAACACAAACATCCATGCCCTCAGCGGGATTCGAACCCACGACTCGCTGGATCCGAGAGCAATAAGACCTGCGCCTTAACCCTCTTGGCCACCGAGCCGGTTAATTGTTCTTTATATTTATGTTCTAATTGAAAAGATGCCAAAATTGCATGCAGGCATTTCTTTATTTTTTCGATCAATATGGTTGCAACTTGCTATAAAATTAATATTGTATTCTTCAAAATAATGCCCGATAACCTCTGATTTTCGTCACAGTTATTAAGAAATTCGGGAAAATGCTATGCTGATGTAGCATTGATGG
Source organism: Rhysida immarginata (assembly GCA_023313115.1). Taxonomy (NCBI): domain Eukaryota; kingdom Metazoa; phylum Arthropoda; class Chilopoda; order Scolopendromorpha; family Scolopendridae; genus Rhysida; species Rhysida immarginata. The sequence goes on from JAHWFO010056088.1 coordinate 249,980, forward strand.
CAGACAGACATGATTCTCAAACATTGAATAAGTTGGCCTGGCATTTTCCCATTATTTTTTTCAATTTCGTAATAAGCATGATCGAAAATTAAAGCGATTGTCAGTTAGTGTATATAATAATTTCACTGAATGATCGTTGTCAGTGTGTTTCAAGAAATAAGGAGCCTTTTATTCAGAAGCCCGTACTTGTTGCCTGACGACCTACGAGATAGTCGTAGGCAGTGGTTGTCAGTTATGCATTCCCTTCAATTTTTGTTTCTCCATGGGTGTTTATTGTAGCATAAAACACATAGAAAGAAGTTGCTACACAGATGCTGACATGAAATTATAGCATTGCAAACACACTGGGACGTTACCCCTAATGAAAGTAGTCAAATGTTGTTCTCATCACAAGCTAATAAATTTTATTGATGCTTAACTCCTCTCAGATTTTCTTAGCTGCTTGATCCATGTACTGTATAATCATAATGCTTTCTTTAACAACTTAATCATCTATCCAAGGAATAGTACCAAAGCAACCGCCAATTTTATTTTCTAAGGTTGCCAGTTCCAGTTGTTGGGAGCAGGTGAAACAGAAATTTTGTTCGTCAGTTTGATCAGTTACTGGAGTTTGGGATGAATTATTACAATAAAATGGGAACATTCTTATATTTTTAAATAACATCTACAGAAAATAGTTGACATTTGCATTTGGAGATTGTGAAAACGTAAATATAAGGGTCGTACAAATGAAAACGAAAATTTATATATGGGGGGGAGGGGGGAGACGATGTATAGGATCGTAAGTTTTTGTTTTCAACAATTGCGAAACCCCACGTGCAACTTGAACAATAGGTTGTGCAAGTGTTGAAACATGTGATAAAGAACGATAGCTCGCGCTTCGAAGCTCTGCGAGTGATCGCTTCGTCCAAACAACAAAATGGAGTCAACGAAACAGGAACATAACGCAGTAATTCGTTTTTTGACATGTGGAGTTTGTTTCTGAAGTTCATCGTCGTATGCAGAACGTCTATGGAAATGTCTGCCTAACCTTCACTTGTGTTTGGGCATGAAGCAAGAGTTTTCGGAGGGACGGTCATCACTGCAAAATGATCAATGACCTGGACAAGCAAACCGTGCCATCACGGATGATTCCAAAGCCAAAATTAATGCTGTCTTAAAGGACAACAGAAGAGTGACAATCGATGTTGTGGTTGCTAAAACTGGCCTTAGTCGTGGAACTGTTCACTCCATTATCAGGAACCATCTGCACAACAGAAAAATCTGTGCACATTGGGTCCTGCATCATTTGACATCAGAACAGCTTGGAGTTCGAATGGTCATGTCCCCGCAACATTTGACTCGCTATGAACAGAAAGGAGAGAGTTTGCTCGACAGAATCGTTAGAGGGGATGAAACTTGGTGCTTTCATTTATAGCCCGAAAGCAAACGTCAAAGTCGTCAATGGAAGCATTATGGATCACCACCCCCAAAAAAATCAAAAGCAATCGCAAACAGCATGGGGAAGGTGATGTTGACTGTGTTTTTTTGGTTTTTTTTATCGCAAAGGCCCGATTTTACTGGAGTTTCTTGAAAAAGGCACCACAGTTAACACAGCACGATGTGGGGAAACATTGAAGACACTGCGCCTGGTCATCAAATGCAAGCGTCCTGGACTTCTTACAGAAGGAGTGCTTCTTCTCCACAACAACGCTCATCCTCGCACCTTGAAAGCAACGGTAGACCTCATCATAAAGTTCAACTGGGAAGCAATTCACCATCCACTTTACAGCCCTGACTTATCCCTATGTGATTTTTACGTGTTTGGGGATCTCAAGAAACATCTGAAAGGCCGCAGGTTTCAGTCGGACGATGAAGTGAAGGAAGAGGTTTTGGAATGGTTCCACACGCAACCGAAAGACTTCTTCCGTAAAGGAATTACACGCCTTGTTACACAGTGGGATAAATACTTTAATGCATTTGGAGTGTATTTTTAAATTCCTTGTACACTTTGGATAAAATAATTTTCGTTTTCATTTGTACGACCCTTATGTTTGATGTCTAGGTTTTTATCAACCATCATGTCCAACTATTACCAATATAAAGAGGAGGCACTATAAATGCAAATATTATGTATACAAACACACAAGATGGTTGAAATTACATTAACACTTTCAAATTAAGAAGCAAATTAACTTATTTCAATAAAGTAGGCTGCCTTATTACTATATATTAAAAAGCATTTATTGGTTTCGCTCAGTTTGTGCGTTTGTCTATATGTTCAACACTTTCTCGAGAATGCTTTAACTTTTTCAAATTGTGTGTTCACTATTTGATAGAGACCATTTCTTGAGCTCACCTGGTTAGTTTGTCATTGAAATCTAACAGTCACTTGACTATTGAGACGGGGGGGGGGGGGCGCGAGTAAAATTTTTTATTGACAAATGCAAAAATTCTCTACTTATTTTATTCCATTCAGTTTTAATATTTAACTATTTACTTTAATTTAATTATTTAATCATTTATTTCTGTGAGGTTAAAAGATAAAAAAATCGAACAATAAAACGTGATTTTATAATTAATGGTAATTCATAAGCATTATTTAATAGGTACAAATGATCTTGATTACTTTATTTCAAACTTTAGCTTACTTCCAGGAAAATAATTCTTATATATATGTTGTAATTATTGCAATTTTGTTTACTAATAAATGTTTCTGTTTTAGAAGGAAGAGTAAGAAATCGACACCAGCTCCTGTAATTCAAAACTCTGAAAATGATTATACTGTTGTTGGCTACTATTTTTGCGATGAAAAATTTCCATATCGCACAAAACTATGTGGAAAGAATATTACTTTGCGGCAGTTTAAGACATTAATCACAAAGAAGGGTAATTATAGGTAAGTTAAATAAATGAAGTGTTAAAGAACAACTCCACCCTAATATACAACTTTATTTAAAATGAAAATTTGAGATATAAATAATAATGTGGCATAAATGAAAAGTTTCAAATCGAATACGAAATATATAAAATGAACGAAAAATTACGAAGGTCAAGGTCGCTTCCTGCTTTCCATTACGCAAAGAGGAAGTGACATCCTCATTAGAGACGTAGTGACCACCACGTATTTCTTTCTATATATGTGCTTTTGTTACGATGGTTTATGCTTATGAACAAGGGGATTACACCAGCAGCAGTTCTGAATTAGATATAGATTTTAATTCCTTTTTAAAGGTTATGGAAGAAGTTTCATTTGGAAACTACACAGATGTTCAGCCTTACTGTTATGAACCGTTGAGACACGATCATCGTTTGCATATCTTGCCCGTTAGTGAGCATGAACGATGCAGGGACCGATACAGCTGCATCCAGATAAGTACAGATACTGACAATGCTTATTAATTAAAAAACTACAAAAACTATTTATTATATTATTATAGGCATTTTTCAGTGTAGAATAGTGGAAGAATATATGATAGCAAATCATGCGATTTTAGGAAATGAAAAGTTCTGAACAGAGTTCCGCTATTTCCCAAGTCATCTGGGCTGCTTGTAGCTGCTATCAGAAGCCACACGGCATGATCAGATTGTCCGTTCGTAGCTATTTTCAGACAGAAAGAAGCTATTTTTTTCCTCGCGTGAATTACACAATAATTAGTGTAAATGAATTATTTGTTACGTGGAGCAGATACAGTAATAATAATAATTCTTATAATGTAGGTGGCTGGCCAAAACAGTTGGAAAATGTATGCTATTCAGAACTTTTACCCTATATTTATTCTTTATTGCCTAGTTTCTCCAGTGCTTCATATGAGCTAATCGTTGAGGAATCTCCTGGATCACTCTGAAAATATTTGGCCATCGAAGAGTAGGGACAGCATCTTGCTTTAAGTAATTTATTCACTTCACGTTTAAAGATTTAAAACTATCGGATCGATAGTGAAGCATGAGGTTTCGAAATGAGCAGAGCAAATTTTTGAATGTGCTGAAGGGCGCCTTTTTCCTCTCTGAAAAAAAAATTATCCACTCGTTTCTTATTAATTCTGACTTAGAAAATTTATGAAAAGATAAACTTTTATCAGTTGCTAAGTTGTTACACTCATTGTTGAGGTGCCTTCCTCATTTTAGAGGGTGGATATGATATGCCTTGTTCATAACGCATATATCATATATACTTTGGGGCTGGTACTGCACAAGGGCCCCAAGAACCAGGTGCAGATGAAAGGATGATAATGAAAAGGGACAAACATAAACATCCATGGCCTCGACGGGATTCGAACCTGGGACTCGCTGGTTTCGAGAGTGGAAAGACCTGCACTTTAACCCTTTCGGCCACCGAGCCAGCTTGTTACACCCATACAAGAAACAATTGGAGCCATGATTTAATTTAATTAGGGATCGCTATGGATGAGCTTCTTTCTAAGCATTTATAGGACTGGAGCCTAGTCTCAGCGTGACCTCGGATCTGAGACAGTCAGCTGATACAAAATGGAGCGCGAGAGTGAAGACCGGAAGTATCATTTGTCACGCTTTAAACGTGATTTTCATATTGAAATAATGGTTTTTAAAATTTTTCTTTTGCTACAGTTGTATTTTATGTTTCAAATTATATTCTGCCAAAAAAAAGATATTGATTTTTTTTGAGTGGCGTTGTCCTTTAACAAAGTTCAGAAATATATTTTAATATTAAGTGATGTGATTCTTTATTGATATGGGTGGAAGATTTCACGGTGAACTTGTTAATTATAAGGGTATAAGGGAATAATTATATAAGATTATAATTATTAATTATAAGGGAATAATAAATATTAAAGAAACACGTGACGCTGTCCAAGTGGTGATTTTGCGTCGTCCTGCATGGGGTGCACTAGATTGGTGATGCGTTATGAAACGTTATTTGTTGCCCATAGAATCACTGGGAAATGAGCTGCACTTACTGCCCAAGTGAAGGCCTGGCAGTTTAAAGAGATCTCGGGAAGAGGCATGCAAGATGCTCGCTTTGTATTATTATCAGTAGTGGTTGACTGCACGCTGTAATTATTTTTATAGCCTCCGTTTTTTTGGGGGGGCATTATTCGCTTTTTTATATTTTTGAAACTTGTAACTTAATTGGTGATGATTTTTAAGATTTATTTATTTTGGGCCTCAAAAATTTGTATCTTATTCTAATTATCTATGTCTCATTAAATTGTGTTTTCCCATATACCACTTATGTTGTGTCCGTTAATACCAAGTCCAAAACTACCCTTTTCCGCAGCCGTTTGGGCATTGTCATGAGGCCACTGACATCATATCCTGAGGCCCACATGGCTCTGAACACATTATATGCTAGTTTCGTTTGAAGTTCGTCAGATCAAAGAAGTTTTGAAATTGCCATTGCTTTGAGAAGTTAGTTTTTATTAGTTTTTGGTGACGGGAAATTCAAATTAAAAAGTCAATTAATGTACTGTACATTGTATATGCTGTATAATTAAAGTTCAGCATATACATAGGCCTCTGTCCACTGCAGGACATAGGCCTCTCCCACAAGGGGAGAATTTGGTCTAATCTCCCACGCTGACCAGACGGGTTGGGAGATGCATTTTTGAGCTTCTGCCAGCTTCTTAGGAATGCTACAAGGTGGTGGCAGTAGCATCCGGGACTGACAGCTTAAACTCGCTTCAGTGAATGGTCACCCATCCAATTACTAGCCGTGCTAGGCGAAGCGTAACTTCCAGAGCTGGCTTGCTCTGCGGAAGCCCCCTAGCCCACGGCACCCCCATAATTAAAGTACTGTGATGTACACACATTGGCCAATGAATTAGAGACCCGTGATGAATTACTGTACTGATATGTAAAGCAGGATAACAGGTCAGAAACAATTGTGATATGCAAATGAATGCAATCATGTGAGGTGCATGCTCATCCCAAGCTGCAGGTACAGAGTAGGAACAAGCTGCAGCTGCTCAAGTTGAGCAAAGTGGGGAAAACAGCAGACCTGTCTGAGTTCCAAAAAGGAGTTATTGTGGGAGCTCGTCTAGCTAGAGCTACGATTTCCAGGTCAGTACAACTGATTGGTATCTCAAAAGTCAGGTCTCCAAGGTGTTCAATGCGTGGAAACGGAATCCACAAAAGTTGTCGAAATTGCAGAATTGTGGATCAAAAACAAATCAACACAGACAGGGACCGACATCGTCCGAGACGGATTGTGCGGCAAAACCGAAGGTCTACTGTGGAGCAACTGACGGCAGATTTCAATGAAGGATCACTGCAACCCATCTCTTCCAGGACAATGCGCTGAGAGTTGAAGCGAATAGGGATGGGAAGTCGCATGCCAGCGAGGAAGCCCCTGGTATCAGCAACAAACCGTAAAGTTCGCCTGCAGTGGTGTAAAGAACGGTGTGACTGGACAGTAGGCGACTGGAAAAAGGTGATGTGGTCGGACGAGTCACGTTACACATTGTTTTGCACTGATGGCCGGCAGAGAATTTGGCGGCAGCCCCATTAAGCAATGGACCTCTCATGTGTTGTAAACACAGTTCAAGCTTCAGGAGGAGGTGTCATGGTAGGGGCCATATTTTGTTGGTATGGCAAGGATCCCCTGATATTCCTTTACAGCCAGTATTCCTTATCGTCGGGTGAAAGCCAAAGACTACCTGAACATTGTTGCAGATAAAGTCCATCCCGCAATGGTGCATTTGTACCCAAATAGTGACGGGTTTTTCACGGATGATAATGCTACTCTCCATCGAGCAAGAATTGTTCAGGAGTGGTATTCTGAACATGACACAGAGTTGCAACATCTGCCGTGGCCCGCGCAAAGTCCGGATTTGAATCCGATCAAGAATGTTCGGGACATGTTGGAAAGAGACAGTCGTCGAAGGCATCCGCTTCCGTCTACTCTGCAGGACCTGAAGGTCTCTCTGACGAATGCATGGTCTGCGATTACCTTACCTGCATTGCAACACCTTGTAGAGTCCATGTTCTGTAATTACAGCCAAAGGAGGGTCAATCCCGTATTGAACGAAGGTTTCTAATTCATTGGCCCGTGTGTAATTATACGTTAAATTCAAGTTTGTCAGCCCGAAGTTCGTTTGAAGGAAATGATCAGGCAGTTTTCGGAAATTGTTTCAATCAATTGTCAAGCCTTTAATGAAAAATAAACAACAAAAAAAACACTAGTTACGCCGCAGTGATAGTTAAGCGCAAAAGACATTTTTTCAAATTCTTTTTTAATGCATACGCCGTGGCGTTATTGCAGTAAATTACGGTAAATGGTTTAAGAGTAATCTTCAGCCGAACGACGAATAATGTTGTGAAAGTGGACCTTCAGCAAACTGAACTGCATGAGCCAAGCAGCAGAAAAATGAAAGGAAAATTGAAATTTTACGGCTATGTGAAGAACTGAACGTTTTGATTTTGGTTCTGATTTTCCACAGAAACAAAACCAAAACTGATCATTACAGGCCAAAGAAAATTATCTAAATTCACCAGCGCTAGTAAATAAATAATGTTCTTCTAACGTTGTGTATGCCTTATTTCCATATAGTGTTTACCATACACATCCGATACTTTTCAGTGCGCACGGTAAAATAATGTGCAAAAAATGGTATTTTCTAAACAGATCAGCTACTCAATCCTTTTTTGTTTTGGATATTGAGAATTTGACATTATTGCTTTGAGTTTAGCAATACTTTATTTAAATTCCTTTATGCCATAATTTATCTGTATATAATACACACTCTCTCCCCTTCAGTTTGATGCCTGCACTTTGACTCCCCAACCCCAACTTTTTTTTAAAAAAAACATAGTATTTTTATTGCTTTAATTATCAGAATATTAATTAATATTTGTTTTATCTTTTATCAATTGCTGTTCGTTTCTCGCTAAAACTCAAAAAAGGCTTGACCGATTTGAATAATTTTTTTTTTTTTTTGTTTTGTTTCCTCTTATACAGGGGTGGTTAAAAAAAAATAAGTATAGGGAAAACCCAAAGGAATAGCTGAGAAATCGAAAAATTCAAAATTGGTAGTTTTGTCGGATTACTTTTAATTACTTTTAAGAGAGAGCATTCGTGGCGGACCTATCGTCTAACTGCTTTTAATCTTCATAGATGGCGTTCATTTCTTTTGTGGCGGTTATATCAAATTTATTACAATTTCGATCTGCCATTTTGTAGATTTAGACATAACTTAGTTTGAGCATAGTCTTTCTATCCCCTGGTCTGGGCACGGCTATCGTTCTCTAGGTTAAAGTTTGGTCTGTAGACAATATAGTTTGCCAGATGGCGATAGGTGCGACTCTTCAGTAGGCTCTTAAGAAATGCTCCTTTACATAACGTGTAATGATTGAAATTAAACGAAATAAATTTAAAGTAATATAGTTTTGATGAGTTCACAAATTTTAGTACATATATAAATAATGGTTGAAGTTTGAAATGTTGTCCAGTTATTAGTACTTCATTTCATATAATAACTTGTCAACATCTCATATTTCTACTTCTTAATTTCAGCCTGAACGAATTTAATCGTGTGACTGATAAATGGATAAAGTAAATAAGCTTTTATTAATAACGGAAAATTACAAATGTCCATCCCCCAGGCGGGACTCGAACACTCGACCCAGCGACTCAGAAGTTTTCATGCTAGCCTCTTTGCCACCTAAGCAGTCTACATCTCATGTTTCAACCACTTGGTGAATTTTTAAACAGATGCATTTTTTTAAAGTTTATTTTATTTACTTTCCATCATTATAAACTATGTAAAGGAGTATTACCTCAATAAATCCTCAAAAAAAAAAAATGTAAATAAAAATTAATTGATAATAAATTTAATCAATGCTGCAAAACTAATAATGTTATTACCATTAAATAAATAATTATTTAAAAAATTTTAACATTTTATAGTTAATATATTTATAGTTACTGAATTATACAATTGTTTCTAAAAATTATTAATGTGTTTGGGGGGGAAAAAATAATTTTTTCCATGGTACCTGTAGGGAAAACTGCTTTTCCTCAGTAAGAGTAGTCTTCAACGCCATCTATAGTGTGTCCTTGACAATAGCCCAACTGAATAGGACCTGTGCACAGACCAGGGGATAGAAAGACTATGGTTTGACGTTTTCAATAAGGTAAAATTGATAGATTTGACTGTGAAAACAGTTCTGTGTAGTTTTACAATGCCGAAGAGAAGACGAGCTGACATAAGTCGTCGAAGTCAGTCAAATGTGCGATGAAATACCTCACGTGCAAACCGCATTGATCAGATATTGATAATAGTCGTATTAGTATGGCCGAATGGCGTTCGAGAGTGACTGAAAATGAACGACAAGTGGAAAGATTTAGAATGCAATGAATTCATGCACATCAAACACAAAAACAGCGACCACGACACAATGAACATGAGCGATTGTGCCGACGCAGTGCTCCTGTGAACCTAGAACGAGCGGCATTCCATTATAAACCGGAAATCGATTACAGTGCGGACAGATCAGTAACAATTGGAGAAATAACGAGACATCAGCTAGCAACATCGCCAAAAACAACGCGATGGCAAAGATTATGCAGGTATGCAAATTGATCGTTTGGGACGAATGTACGATGGCCCACAAGAGGTCACTGGGGGCGCTGGACAGAACTTTGAAATATCTTCGTGACAACCAAAACATTTTTGGTGGAGCCATGATTCTGTTGTCCGGTATTTTCGTCAGACTCTTCCAGTTATTCCCCGATCAACTGTAGCTCACGAACAAAACGCGTGCTTAAATTCATCTAATTTGTGGGGGCAAGTGAAGACACTTCGATTGACGACTAACATGCGAGTGTTTTTGCAACAAGATCCAAGTGCAGATGTGTTTGCGAAGCAATTGTTGGATATTGGTAATGGGAAAGTCACAGTTGACACCTCAACCGGGCTCATCACATTACCTACAGATTTCTGTCAGTTGACAGAATCGAAGGAAGAGCTAATTCAGCGTGCTTTTCCGGACGTAGCGCAACAATTCAATAACCATAATTGGCTGAGCAAAAGAGCAACATTGGCGGCGAAAAACAAAGACGTCGATGATCTCACCGCAGCCATTGAAAATTTAATTCCGGGACAGTTGTTTTCCTTTCAATCAGTCGACACAGTTATGAACCAGGATGAGGTAGTCAACTATCCCACAGAATTTTTGAATTCGCTGGAATTGCCTGGACTACCACCTCACAATTTGCAATTAAAAGTAGGGTCAATCATCATCACGTTGCGTAACATTAATCAACCTCGACTATGTAATAAACGAGACTGACTGTGAAAAAGTTAATGAATAACGTGAACGAGGCAACAATCATCAATGGAAAATAAAACGAGAGGATGTCTTGATTCCACGTATCCTGATGATTCCAACGGACTTGCCATTCGATTTTAAGCGGCTGCAATTCCCCGTGCGTTTAGCCTTTGCGATGACCATAAACGAATCGCAAGGCCAATCATTGAAAGTTTGCAGAATTTACTTGGAGTTTCCAGGTTTCGCGCATGGACAAGTATATGTCGCATACTTATGTGTCGGAAAGCCATCTTCTTTGTATATTTACGCACCGGAAAACAAAACAGAAAAGGTTGTTTATCAGAAAGTTTTACATTGAATAACTGTATTTATCTATCATGTAAATAAAAGACATTGAATCAAAAGTTATAATCAAAGAAATTGTAGGTGATGCGAAGTTCACCGGGTCATCTAGTAATGCATAATAGCGAATTGTATTTTACCTGTGTATCATATACAAAAATTACTGTATATGTATAAAAATTCAGAAAGATATCATCGATAGAATGAGTAGAATTTCAGTTGCTCTCAAAAATAAACTAATCGATAAGGGATTTTCTCCAAATTTTTATTTTTGGACCGGACACCACTATCAATTTCTTCTCCTTAAGCTGATATGAAGTCAATGTTCGAAGGTGAAACAAATTACGTTTGTTAATCAAATTTTAAGTTACGCTTAATTTTGAGGAATATATCTTGAGGAATATATATGTATTTTACATATACATCGTAGTTATAATTAAAGTGACACCATTTAGACCCTTCTAGCGGTCGTTCTGGTAATCACATTTTGACGAAACTTGAGATATGTTATACAGATCATGGGGAAGAGAATTTTGCAATAAAAAAAAATTAGTTCACATTTTGACTGCTACGTCAAAATATGGCGCTGGTCATGTAAGAAACTATCTGAGAATTTTTACTCAGAGACGTTATGCAAATGAGATGTAAAATTAGAAAAGCTTTAAAATGACAGTGAAATTACAGCTTTTGTCAGTCGCTTTAAAGCAAGTTTCAAACATTTAACGCAGACTCTGTTTATGCCAATGCACATATTTATTGTATGAGTTACAAAATTTTACAGTATTTTACACTCGAGTACAATGCTTTCTTATTCTTCATACACTTCTTGTTCTTCCTCTTCCTCCTCTTCTTCTTCCACCTCCTCCTCTGGCAGTGAGTTTCAAATAGGCTGGCAGACATCACAGCAGCAGACGACAGCGTTTTACTGTAATACCGCTACGCGGCACTAGAGTCTGCGATAAATGTTTTGAAACCTACGTTATTTTCATACTTGCTTTAAATGTTTCGAAGCTTGATTTAAATGTTTCGTAGCTTGCTTTAAATGTTTCGAAGCTTGCTTTAAATATATCGCACCTTGCTTTAAAGCGACTGACAAAACCTGTAAATGTAAAGTCATTCTTCCAGATGGCTTTAGCTAAAAGGGATCTTAAGTGGTGAAGTTGTTTTACCAGAACTGCAATAATGCTTCTGCTTCACTAAGAGAATATCGACGTTTGAAAAACTTGCAAAATGGGCCTATGTCCATTAATGGTTTAAAAAAGATGATTAAGAAATTTGAAGAAACTGGTGAGTTGGGTATGCTGCCAGGGAGAGGACGGAAACAAATTGCAAATGAGACTGTGGAAGACATTGCTGCTGCTGTAGTGGAGAGTGCTTCAAGTTCCCAATATTCTTCAGCAAGTGCTCGATCCGTATCACTTGATTTGTCTATTCCATGGTCTACGGTACAAAAAGTTTTGTGTTCCATTTTAAAGTGGTATCCATACAAGATCCAGGTGGTTCAAAAGTTGCTTCATGAAGACCCGGAAAAATGCACCGATTTTGCTTGCCAGTTTCTGACTAGAATAGCCGTCGATAATGCATGGCCATGGAACATTTTGTGGTAAGATGAAGCACATTTCACACTAGACGGAGCAGTGAATGCTCAAAAATGTTGCATCTGGGGTACTGATGCGTGACTGTATTGTTCCGATTCACTTCACATTTCATTTTTGGCCCCTTTTTCTTTGAAGAGAACACTCCTCAAGGCACTAAAAGATGTTCAATCACTAGTGCTCGATACTGCGAACTTCTGCAGCAGAAACTCATTCTTGCTTTACAAGACAATGTTTAGACACTACTGTCTTTATGCAAGATGGTGCAACAGCCAACATTTCACAACAAGTAAAGGAACTGCTTCTTGCTCATTTTGGAGATGATCGGGTGATTTCGAGAACTTTTCCTACTGCATGGCCTCCTCGTTCACTGGATTTAAACCATTGTGACTTCTGATTGTGTGGATATTTGAAAGATAATGTCTATGGAGGAAGAATACGGACTGTCCCTGAACTGAAAACAAGCATAACACGCCATATCGCTGCGATTCCTCGGGAAACCCTTCGCTCTATTGTGGAACATGCAATAATGCGCTTTGAACATGTCATAGACACAAATGGAATGCACATTGAACGAATGCTCTTTTATAAATTTGTCTGCTTCTAACTTGTTTTTGTTATTATTCATGCACCATATTTTGACGTAGCGGTCAAAATGTGAACTAATTTTTTTTTTTTTGCAGAATTCTCTTCTTCGTGGTCTGTATAACAGATATCTCAAGTTTTGTCAAAATCTGATTACCAGAATGACCACTAGAAGGGTCTAAATGGTGTCACTTTAATTAAAACCACCCTGTATACAGGGTGAATACAAAAGTCTGAACCCCCCTTTTATTTTTTGAACCGAAGCAGATATGTCAATTTTGGTGAATCCAATGAATAGGAAGTTGTGGGTGGCCTATCCCATGGTGTACTTTTCATCATCCCAAATATGCAAATTAGGACACATTAAAAATTTATTTCAAAAACCATAAGGGATAGAGAAAAAAACCTAATTGCAATCTTGTTCAGCATAAAAAACAAACAAACAAAACAAAAAAAAAAATCATCCAAATCAGACCAACCAATCACCCACAATCACGTGGTGAACTGTTTGTAGCTTACAAACACACACTGCACAAGGAAAACTGAGTGTTGATATTTCCACCATGTAAAGCATGCAAATCAAAAAATTAACATAAATTACCATACTCACATACACTTTCATGCGGAAAAGCAAATAAAAGGCATGTTTCAGCACACAGAAGACAGAACAATTCTAGGATGGCAAGCTACACTGTTCCAGAAATGGTCAAAATGATCTTCTGCTTCGGAGAGGCAAGGAGAAACCTACATGCTGCAGTTAGGTTGTATCGAGACAGATACCCTAACGAACGCCATCCATCTCGTCAAACAATGCGTCACGTTATTCAAAGATTCGAGGCTACAGGGAATGTTAATGCAGAACGAGAACGACCAAGGGCACAAGGCGACGAGGATACAACACTAGTTCTGGCTGCAGTTGCTGCAAATCCCCACACAAGCAGCAGAGCAATTGCTGCAGATGTTGGGTGCCATCAGAGAACTGTTCTCAACATCTACACGCACATCATTTTCACCAATACCATATTCATTGTCACAAGGAGCTACTGCCATTGGATTATGTTACTAGGGCCGCCTTCTGCAACTGGTTACCTGCCTGGATGACAATCCAAACTTCATTACGGGTTGGTCGTTCGCGAGCATCTAAGTGAGATGTTTGGACAACAATGGATTGGCCAAGGAGGACCAGTTCATTGGCCACCCCGCTCCCCTGATTTTACACCGCTTGACTTTTTCTTGTGGGGATTCCTGAAGGAAGAAGGTTTATGCTACGCAGCCCGCCTCACTGGAGGATCTGGTTCAACAAATCCAGGAAGCGTGCCGAGGAGTGACACCAGCCATGCTTGCCGATGTTTTGGCGTCAGTTAGGTTCCGTGCCCAATTGTGTTATGATGCCCACAGTCATAACATCGAGCATTTTGTTGATTAACTTTTTTTTTTAAACTGTTTGAAGTAACTTGTTTGTGCAGTGTGACTGTTTGTAAGCTACAAACAGTTCACCACGTGATTGTGGGTGATTGATTGGTTCAATTTGGATGATATTTTTTTTTTGTTTTGTTTGTTTTTTTATGCTGAACAAGTTTGCAATTGGGTTGTTTTCTCTATCCCTTACGGTTTTTGAGATAAATTTTGAATATGTCCTAATTTGCATATTTGGGATGATGAAAAGTGCACCATGGGATAGGCCACCCAGAACTTCCTATTCATTGGATTCATCAAAATTGACATATCTGCTTCGGTTCAAAAAATAAAAGGGGGGGGTTCAGACTTTTGTATTCACCCTGTATATAATTACATAAATATTATTTTATTTTAATAAATACATTCAACTCTACATATACACTCACATGCCAAAAGTCATGGGATAGCAGTGGACTGTTTTTCAAGTGGCAGTAGATCATGTGCAAACAGTATAAATATGCAAATCAGTGTCAGTAGGTTTAGTTATAATGTTATCAGTTAAAATGTGGTGTTCAAGTTTTCTCATCTCATTTCCCACATGGCCGCGTTGATCGGAGAAGAGCAGTCACTGCGCTTCTCGTCGTAAACTTTCTCCTTATTTACGAAACCCATCTTTTTCAGCATCCCTTTATTCATCGCTTACAAGAGCCTAGTATGTGGAGCACAACATATGGGTCATTGAATATCAAAGGTGGCTGAAGAATTCAACATCCCACAGTTCACAGTTTCAAGAGTCCACCGAGAGTACAAGTTTGAGGACATTACCTCTCACATGGACAATGCAGTGGTCGACCATACCTTTTCAATGAACTGGACCAACTGCATCAGAGTAGAATGGTGACTGCTAACAGACAACTAACACTATGCCAGAAGAATCAGATTTTAACCAGGGTGATACTAGAGCTGGTGTCCATGGGATATGGAAACAGAAGAGCCATGAGGGTGCCCTTGCTAGCAACAAGACATCGTCAGCAACGTCTCTCCTGGGCTCATGAACACATCGACTGGACACTTGACAACAAGAAACATGTAACCTGGTCTGATGAGTCTCGATTCCAGCTGATACGAGCTGATGGTAGGGCTCGAATGTGGTGCAGATTCCATGAAGGCCATGGACCCAAGTTGTCAAGCATGCACTATGCAAGCTGGTGGTGGCTCCGTAATGGGCAATAGCGGGAGCTCTCCAGTCGGAATGGTTGGCAATGTCTTCAGATGTCTTCCACCGACTTGTGCAATCAATGTCACGTCGCACTGTGGTACTTCGCCGGGTTAGAGGAGGTCCCACACGTTATTAGGTGCTATCCCATAACTTTTGGCATGTGAGTGTATATTAGAATCTTAATTTGACATTTTGCAGAAGTACTTCTCATATTGAAAAATATTTGTTTCTATGATGGGCTCGAAACATTTTAGGGTTATGTTGGAAAAGGACATCAAATTATTTGTATAATATTAGATGAGATTATCTTTTCCCTCGTTGTCACATCAAAGAAATTTATACAGTATAATCCACTTTATATGAAATTTTGCTTAACGCATAACAGGAATCGCATAACGAACAGGAACCCCTGTGTCCGTTTCCCGGGTGTAACACACCGACGGTACAGGATTTTAGCGTATTAAACTTCGCACTCTGTTTCTAGATGCAACAGTTTGTCAGCGGTGCTCAATTGTTTTGTGCACTCCTACAGTTATGCAGTCCTACGTCCTACTCCTATTTTACTGCTATTACTTACATCAGCCATTTAAACATTTCTTAAATTATAACAAGGCTGTAAAAGCCAAAAACAACATGCTCCAGTTCGCAGTTCACTCAACAGAGTTGGCATTGGACATAACGAACTGTCTTGAACACAGTTTCTGTTAATGATGATTTTCAGGGGGCTAATTTCAGGTATAACTCGCAAAGAAAAATCGTCATTACGGGTCACTGACACCACACCAACAAGTCGCAGGACTTCCATCTTGATGTTAAAATAAATACAAAAGGTTCACTCGCCACAATGACATCTAATTGCACTAGTTGCGGGCTTCACTGCCCGATAAACAACTTAAAACTGCTTGACTGGCTCCGCAACGGCATATCACATCCGACGTTGGAAAACAAATCCTCATTTCCATGAAATGGTTCGGAACGGTTGACTGCAGTAGCATATTGCGAAACTGTATTAATATACAGGGTTTGATTTGGTCGTTTATTTATTATGCAGTTTATTCGTCGTAACCAGTTTGAATCGGAAGGACGTTCCTCGTTTTATATATGGCCGCCTGCCATTCGAATCGTCTCTTATCAGGAAAAAGACTAAGTTTCTTTGCTAGAGAGAAAAACATGCATCTCTCCTCAAGAAAAATCTTCAGAAGAACACAAAAAAAAAAAACAGAAATGAAGAAAACGTCATTCAACAATACTACAGCGGCTATCAACAGCTTCCCAGAAAATCGCCGAAAACAATGGGAGCCAAAACAATGCTTGAGCACTGTCGCTCCTTTCAGTCACGACAGCGGCCAAGTAATTGTACCAAACTTAATTTTATAACTAACAAAAACATCATTATAATAGTTTATTCAAATATAACGGTGGGAAACTAAGCACACTGCAATACTTAACGGAAACAATTTCCAGTTTCCCCATACAAACTAACACTCAAACTCAAATAACAGACGCACATACGCACACACACCATCCACCCCCGTACGCATCTTACGTGCAAAACACTCGATCTCAACAACGGAACACCCTCTCACAACCAACTCTAAAAGCACAAACACTTAAAAAACAACTACCATACTAAACTCAACATCACTCACACATGAAAATATACTAATTATATTTAGCCTCTGCCGGGTGCGGTGCATTATACTGACATGTAATGTCACAGTTTCCATAATCGGGAATTATCTATTTTACTTTCTGGAGCCTCCCTTACTATTATTAGCTATTATTCTTTTTTTTTTTTTTGTCACAGCTTTTACCGTACACAGGTCCATATCCAAGAACATTCTCTGAAGGTTTTTTGCTCTCATTTTCTTGTCCTTGTTATTTCCAAGGAAAAGTTTCTGGGCTACTGCCAGGCATGACTTCGATCGTCATCCGGGACTCTTACGTAAACGTTTGCTCCTTGCCGATATTCCTTTGACTCTGATGAATTCTTCCATAGATTAAGCCTGGCCATACAGTTACGACGTCAACTATTTCTGAGCTCTGCTAGTCTTGTGATCTACCTGACGCCTATCTTGTCTAATTATCTTCACTATTTGTTATATTTCTTTTATGAACCCATTGCATGGTTCTTCCTGCTTTTTATTGTAATAAAGGCATTATATTTCCTTGGACCTTTCGTAAGGCTCCATTCCTTTTCTAGCCACTTGTTCTGGACATTTACCGACTTTTAAGTAATCTCTTGACAAACCACTCACCATGTGTTAATTCTTTTCTTTTAAGGGGAATCGTCGCACATATAACATATTTCTGCATATATTTCCTCCAGCGCCAAATACATTTTTTGTCGAGTCCTAACTGCCTTGCTGCTGCACGTTTGGTCTTAGGCCTTTGCAATCCTGCGTATAGCTTGCACGTGGCTAATTCGAAACACACTCTGCTGCTCATGGTGAAGATATACTCCACCGTGCTCTTGCTTATAATAATAATAATAATAATAATAATAATAATAATAATAATATATAATAAAATACTGGTGTTTCTAACACCTCTCAAGCGCTCTCGTGACCTTTCAGCTCCGCACGTGAAACTTGTTGATAGTCAACCACGAGCATTAGGATAAAAAGTCCGATCAGTAAATAAGAGCAAGAGCGTACCTTCATCCGTTCTTGATAAGAGTTAACTGCCACAGAAACTCGTTAGGCTTTCAAACTTTGTTTTAAGCGTAATTATTTATTATTTATTTTCCTATATTATAATCTGGTGGGGATTTATTAGATTTCAATGCATTTATTCTTTTATGAAAAAAAATACGACCATTAAAATGCAAAAATCTACGTATGAGAAAAACGAAACTTTAAAGAAAATTCGAAACCTAAGAGAAAAAATTTTTAAAATAAAAAATATAAAACAATCTTCTGTTTTTAGCTTCAGCTCCTTCGCCCCTACCATGTATCCAGCTATAAGAAATTTTAATTAAAAAACACAAAAGAAATATGACAACAGGCAACTTGTTCTCCTGAAAGACAAATTTCGTTTCCCGTTTTCACTATATCCATGGGTGTGTGCGCCAAACAAAGGCTGGCTGCGGGAGTTGGCCGTTGTGTAGCGGGAGCGTAGCGAGTATCCAGACGTGTTTTGTGTCTTCAGATTCATTACAAAACTATAAACTCATTCAGAATATACTTTGAGGTGGGATACGCTTTCACTGTCTGCCATAATTGTAAAGCGAAAGTGATCAGGCACGCTTGAACGTGATCAGGTTTGAAAGTTGATAATGTTGGACGTGTAGTGAACGATGAGAAAGATAAGGGTGGGAAGTTTTTATGTGCAGTGCTGATGTTGATTGATGAACATGGGTGGACTGGCAGTCTAAATCGTACCGGCCAGGTACCGGGAAAAATCAGCGAAAGCTGCCCTCAATCACGAGAAAGTAAAGGCATCCGTCCGGCCCATCGGAATTTTTCCCGGTGACCCGGTGGTTCAATCCGCCGCTGTCGATGAACGCTCACGCTCAATCGCTATCGGAGTGAATTTTTAATTAATAGGATGTGAATTCATCGATATATTCATTAATAAATATAAATCAAGGATTACATTGTCACTTCTCATTTTATTTCGTTGAGAGAACGATATGAAGTAGGCCTAAAATTGTGGGTAGAATTTTTTTTTTTCTTTTTTTTTTTTAATTTTTGTTAAATCTCCAACAGTAACGCCATGGCGGCTGATACGCCACACACGCCAAAATTTTCACTTTTATTAACAGAAATGCCGCGGCACTACTGCCGAAAATTACGGTATAATTTCAAGGAATGATAAACTTGTTAGAAAATTAATGTTGTATCAAGTATGCATGCTAAATTTGAGATTAACACATTATTAATTTTATTTTCAGTGTTATTATTTATTAAAAGAACACAATTATAAAAACTAATTCTCACATTAAAATATTTTTATTTATTTTTTTAAAACTTTTTATTTTCAGATACTTCTTTCAATGCCAAAGTAATGAATTTGGCTCAGAATGTGTAAATGAAGAGGTGACTGATGACAATGCTGTTTTGCCGTTATGGGAGGGCAAAATTGTAGCCCATGTAAAACTTATAGAAGACAGTTAAGAGTATGCATCAAAAATGAAGAGAAACCATTCTTTGTGTGCTTCAGTTGTTTTACACTTGTTACAAGGGGCCTTAGGAAAATCTGGTGTTCAACAGTTGTACAATCATTACTGAATGTAATTCTGACAGATGTGCATTGATTTCCTTAGAATGAACCCAGCATTTAAAACTCTTCCATTACTGAATCAAAATGGGATATCAGGAAGATCACTCAAAACCATTCTGGATTTTTGGAAATGGCGATATTTTTTTACCCTGAAAATATTAATGGAAGACAACAGTGGATTCTTTATTTATTTTTATTGTAA
This sequence comes from Rhysida immarginata, assembly GCA_023313115.1. Classification (NCBI taxonomy): domain Eukaryota; kingdom Metazoa; phylum Arthropoda; class Chilopoda; order Scolopendromorpha; family Scolopendridae; genus Rhysida; species Rhysida immarginata. The sequence goes on from JAHWFO010056088.1 coordinate 269,772, forward strand.
TGTTTACGTTAATTATGATTATTTGTGTAAATAGTGAATATTTAATTTTTTTTGTTTACATGTTTAGTTTTATTATTTAGTAAATAATTCATTTGTTTAAAAGATGACTCTTGCTACCGTGCCATTTGACAGATTTTAATATTCTGAAGACAAAAAAAAAAACAAAAAAAAAACAAACATGGACCACATGTTTTCTCTTGCAGCTAAGGACTCAAGTTACGCTTATCACACTCCCAAATGTGGAAATAGTACAATTTCATGCATTTCTTTCCCTCTCCCTCCCCTTTTAAGTTAATTCATTCAGTTTTGTATAAATCATTTTCACAGTGAAACTATATATAATCATAATTTTTTTAAAATCATGGAAAATGTAAATTATGTTATAAATTTGTTTAAATATGACAAGTTTGTGGTATGTTCTTTTCTTTGTTTTACATATTTATTTTATTCACTATCCAGATTTAAGTTGTCTAAAAATCCTTTAAAATGTAAAAAAAAAAAAAAAAAAATTTTTTTTTTTTTTTTTTTTTTTTTTTTTTAATATTTTTTGGAATGTAACGTGGGACTGTGTGGCAAGCCGTGAATTTGGAATTGTTAACAAATTCGTCTGCTGAAAATTTCATTAAGGATCTACAAAGTTTATATAAAATGCAGAGTTAGTGGAATCAAAATCCTTCAACCAAGCAGATAAAGAGACGTTGGATACCACTATTGTGGAAATAGTGGTATCCAATATCTCCTCTCTGCATCAAGGTATCCACAGATCAGTAAGGTCAGTTTTATTTATTATATTTTCTTATATAATGACTTCTTTCACGCAGATAAAGATATAACTCTCCACAGTACTCAGAATGGAAAGCAATTGAAACGCATCTGTATCAGCGAGCTCTACCATGGCAATTCATTGTTGAATATTCCATAATGGCGAGAGATCATGTCCAAACAGTCAAGCAAGGAAAAAGGGTTACAAGGAATAGTCACTGGACCATTAGAAATGTGTGCATGATGAGATAATCTGTTGCACCACATAGATGAGAATATCAGGACTTGGTGAAAACCATGATATCAATGGTGACAGCTTTGTATACTATTACTTGTATACTACACTTCCTCGAACCACATATCCTCAAAATCAGACCACATTTCCTCGAATCGTTTTAAAAATACGGTCCACGGAGCAGGGAGGGGAGTTTTTTTTCTATTTATTTATCATATTACTTAGTTGATGATACTATCTCATTTTACTAAATACCAGTCTACCAAACCACCACAGGGTTGCCAGGTCGGCAGTTTTCTCGCCTTAGGCAAGGTGCACACTGAGGTGGTGTGGCAGTTGTGCGGCAGCGGTGCGGTCAAGAAGTGCATGGTAGCAAGTTGGTGTGCGGGCTAAGTGGTGTCAAAGTGGTTTAACGCGCACTGAAGTGGCAAGTATCATATCGTGCTATCCACTTGCCACTTAGTAGGTCGTCGTTTAAAGCATGTTCCTTTGTTTTTCGTGTAACTTGTTTATCTTAATAGTATGCAAAATCAATGCAGGAAAAAGCGTCCACAGATTCATTCTTTGGCAAGGGAAGTGGTGCACAATCGTTTTAAAAATATGGTAATATTTATTAAATAATAAAAGTAAATTGTTAATAGTTGTTGCCTCCCGGTCGCTCAGCAGTGCAAGAAAAATGGCGGACGATGTTCAAACGGGAATAATGACAATTTATTAACAAATATACTCGCACTAGAGATAGTCTAGTTTTAAACCACAGTCAGTTGAATCGGTACATGAAAGTCCAGGTTCAAACACACCAAGGGTCTGCACTGCACACGATGTCCTAGCGCTCCACTTCTTCTGCCTTCTCCTCTGTCCTCTCCGCGTTTTCTCTCCTCCTCTCCTGCTTTTTTTTTCTTCTTGTGCTTTTCTCGTGGTCACTCTTAATCATACAGCTTGCTCTCGAGACGCAAAATAAATAACCAGCTTCTTAGATTATTTTAAGTTTTATAAATAACTTAATATGATTGTTAAGTGCGCTTCATTTTGATATTCATAAAATAAAAAAATCCCACATTCACAATAACACTAAAATTATTTTTCATATACAGGGTGGACCAAAGCAAACTCTGCAATGAAAATTTCTAAGTCCAATGGAAACGGTCCACAAAGGGGTGAGCGATTCTAGAAGGAAGAAAGCTACCATTAATTAAGACAGGCATTAACGTTAAATGGAAGGAGTCTATTTCTAGACGAGGTGAACATAATCTTAAAAAATACACAAATTTTACACTTTTATGGAATATCTATTGACTAATATTCTTCCTTCTAGAATTGGTTACCCCTTTATGGACCGTTTCCATTGGACTTAGAAATTTTCAGTGGCAAGTTTTTTTTGGTCCACCAGAGGAACTTCAATTGTTGTTGAATTCGATGACGTTGTTCGGGGATGCGTGGTTCGAGGATGTGGGTTTCGAGTACCCAAGAAAAAGATAAGGAACAGCAGACCTTAATAAACAAAAGTGAATAAATAACAATGGTTTAGAAGCCACCGTCAATTGTCAGCTTACCATATGAAAATCCAATGGAACAAGCTCCATTAATTCCATAACATATTCTTGTTAGAGGATGAGTGACACGAACTTTATTTAAGGATCAAATTCCATCACAATTCAAGCCTTCCAAAAAACCAATAGTCCCAACAAAGACTAATGAACCTACAAATAAAGCAGAAGGAAAACTTCTTTCCACGTTAGGTTTAAGTCATCTTTTTCAGCGTGATATTGAAAGTACAAAATAAAATAATAATTACAATTCATTATACGAGGCCTGTCTAAAAAGTATCCGACCTTGATTTTTCCCACGAAAAGTAGTGATTCTAAGGCGGCGACACTGTGCACAGTGGAAGGAGGAACCTTAATGCGCATGCTTGAATTTTTCCACCGCGATCGCTTGTGCCAGTCCGCGGCTAGTGCTCGCCAAGTAAGGTGCTGTTCGTAGTGTTCGTCGGATTTAGTTTTCTCGCAAGATGACTGAACGAATTGAGCAAAGACACTGCATCAAATTCTGTCAAAAGCTTGGTGATTCTCAAAGCCAAACAATTGGTAAGATTCAGCAGGTGTTTGGAGAAGATGCGATGGGTGTAACACAAATTAAGGAGTGGTTTAACCGATTCAAAGATGGCCGCACATCAGCTGAGAGTGAGCAGCGTTGTGGCAGGCCCCAAACTGCTCGGAGTGCAGCTGTTATTGAGCGGGTGCGAAATTTGGTGATGGAAGATCGTCGTTTGACAGTGCGGGAGATTGCAGAAGAGGTTGGAGTGAGTAAAGATTCTGCACTTGCAATTTTGCGTGATGATTTGAACATGAACCGAGTGTCTGCGAAATTCGTACCCAAGTTGTTATCGCCGGAACAAAAAGACCTCCGTTTTGACATTGTGCAGGATCTTCTGGACACCGCCAACACTGATCCTGGGTTTCTGAACACCGTGATAACTGGAGATGAGTCATGGGTGTACGGGTACGACCCAGAAACAAAAAGACAGTCGTCGCAATGGAAGCATCCCGATTCTCCAAGGCCGAAGAAAGCGCGGCAGGTGCGAAGCAAAATCAAGGTGATGCTGACTGTTTTCTTTGATGTCCGTGGAATTGTGCATCACGAATACGCACCGGAAGGACAAACAGTGACAAAGGAGTACTATCAAGATATTCTCCGGCGACTCCGTGACGCAGTTCGGCGCAAAAGACCAGACATGTGGACGGCGAACAACTGGCACTTGCATCATGACAACGCCCCTGCACATTCATCCCAATTGATCCTCACTTTCTTAGCCAAACATGGAATTACAACCGTTCGCCAACCTCCCTACTCTCCAGACCTGGCTCCTTGCGACTTCTGGTTGTTTCCAAAATTGAAGACGCCATTGAAAGGATCCCGTTTTGAAAATAGAGAAGAGATAATGCGGAACGCGACGACGGAGCTGTACGCCATTCGAAAAGAAGACTTCCAGAGGTGTTTCCAGCAGTGGAAGGGTCGGTGGGCTAAGTGTGTACAAGCCCAAGGGGCCTACTTTGAAGGAGATTAGGGTCCCAACTCCGTCCGGTATTCAGAATATTTTTTATGGCCAAAGGTCGGATACTTTTTAGACAGGCCTCGTAAGCAGACAGGACAAAAAAATAGGCACTTCGAGAGTTGTGAAATTTTTCTATATATGGTAGTTTGAATATACAGATGTATTGCCACAAGCAAATTAATTGCGAGATAGTAATATCTAAACAATGTACAAGCTTTATTAACAGCTGTTTGTGTTATTGAATGTTGAACTTGGCTGCGAAAATTGGGTCATAAGCTCGGGGATATGCCCACACTCGAGAACAATCCACTGTCTAAAAGTCCGAAGTTTTATGCCTGCAATGTAATTTTGAATTCACTGCCATCTGGTTTCCCAGCGCTGTTGCTTGGAGTGTTAGTTGCGCATTGAGCGATCGTGTCATACTCTCGCACGTTTCTTTCATCATCAACGTAGGTTTCGTCATTTGTGATGTGGATGCGGTAGAAGCAACGTGCGTTAGTGGTATTGTTTAAAAATCACTGTTTTACAATGCCTGGTCAGAAAAGGCATCTGGGATCGCAGTGACTGAAGCAAACATGAGGACAGTGGGTCTGCTAGTTTCTGATTCAAGTGCACCATTAGAAGTCTTTACTTCAAGCCCTTCAGTTAGTTTAAATGGAGATGTTTCCAGAAGTTTAATAGAGGATTTAGAAGAAAGCCTTCCCGAAATTGATTCTGGGCCTATGCCTAGCATCTTTATTTGCTTCAAAATCATCATCCAGTGGCAATAAAAAAGACGTCAGCTGCTGCAAAGCAAGCAGGTAAATTCATTTGGGACTGGCAGATATTGAGCATGGTTAGAGTATGATGACCAAAAGAAAGGCATGTTCTATAGCATATGCAAAGTACATGGTATGGGATCTTCAGAAAAAGCCTGGATCAATAAACCCTGCAAATAAATGTGCCTCAACAGCATTGAGAGACATGAAACCACCCACATGCATCGGGAGTCCTTGAAGGAGGCAGCACTTACTGCTGCAGTTGCCAAAGTTACTGTACAATGTTTGTACAAAGTACAACTGCTTGTACTTTCTTTGCGAAAACAGTATTCCACTACAAATTATGAGCCTTTCTTAGACTTTTTAAATATTGTTGGGCTGTAAATCAAGCAGAATATTCATATGACAAACAATGCTACCTATTGCAGTAAAAAATCGAGACAAGTTTTCTTACAAGCCTTTCATATGTTCTTGAAGCAACTATTTTAGAAGATGTAAAGATGTTCACCTATTTTGGTCTAGAACACGATGAATCTTGTGATGTGTGTTCTGCTGAACATTTGGTACTTCATGTAAGGTACATCAAAAATGGAGTCCTTTCAAATCTGTATATTTAATTTCCAAGGGTGATTCTTTCGACAGTTCGTTGGAGAAAACTACTGCATCTCTAAACTTTATTTTAGTCTTAAATGAAAGATCTTAGTCTGTAGATTTGTCAAAGTTAGTTTTTGGTTCCATAATTATTATTAATTAGCGGTAGTTTACAATTAAAAATTGCTTACGCTGGCAAATCAAACAATCCTGTCTACAATAACGTCACAATCAACAACTTCGCTAGCATTGATGATCAAATTAACAATTACATAAACAATTAACAGCGATAACAATAAACAATAATACAGGCAGATAGATTGTTAATAAAGAGATGGAGATGGGTTGTTTCAACACCACCCAGACAGATGGCCTGTGCACAGAAACATCATACATTGTAACATCACACGAAAGCGGCTATTGTTAATCGTATTTCCACCAATAATAAATCGTACATTTGGCCGTTTGATGATGATGATGTAACAATGCATACAGTTTCTGTCCGCAGGCCTTCTGTCTAGGTGGTGTTGGTTGTTACAGTTAAATTTTGATGGGATCCATCTACAGTAGTTCTTTTTTAAGTGATCAGCTTACTTGAGAAACCGAATAGTTCTGGAACCACAGAACCTGGCTTTAATATTGTATCGCTTAGTGCCCCTGCAATTACTCGAAGAATTCTAGACTACATCTCTCAAGAGCGGTCTAGATTTAAGTATACTTTGTGGGATAGGACTGATGGAGCACCAGTTCTTGTTAGACAGAACAGTGGTGTCGTAAAGCAGCTTATTGAAAAAAGGCAGGAAATTCAAGACACAAGCAGTGAAGGCAGTGGGAGTCCATCAACAAGATGCAGGACGCTGTCTCCAAGAAGGCATTTCTTCAACATATTAAGACAGCTACAGGCCGAACTTCGTTGTTACGAAATTGTAGGGTGTGCCTAAGTTAATTCGTTATAATGAAATTTCGTTTTAATGAAAACATTAATTTATCGGCCTGTTTAGTTTTTAATAACTGTACAGTACAATTTAAAACACAAATAAATATATATTTTATTTAAATTAACAAAAATACACACAGATGCTTAAAAAAAGTTTGTAATTTTTGATTGAACAAAATTTTTAGTATTATCTTTTAACAGAACTCTTCTAGTGCATGCATGTTTTCAATTATAATTTGAGGAACATTTTCCCGACTAGTTACAAATTCTTTTAATTTAGAAAAACATTCACTTGCTTCTTTTAGGTGCATTCGTTTAATGTGATTTTTTTGCACTGAGTGCGCGCACTAGCCGTTCGAAGTAGCTCTCGTAAGGGCCGTCAGAGGTGTTCGGAGATTTCCGTTCACTTCGTTCTCGTGCGCTTCGTGCAGTCTGTGCGAGAACTAAGTGCACGATGGTAGAAGCAGGGTCGTTTCGTGCGTTTTATAATAGCAAATGGCGGCATCCAATCCAGCGAAGCAACAGCTTTCGATCACTGTCAACGATGGTCGAAATTTTGCTTTCAATTGGATGAAGAGGGTTTATACAGATTAAAAAAAAATTCGAAAGTGAAAAAGACTTTAAAAATTTGAAATTTAGATTCTTGGGGTGATTAAAAAGAAGTCGTTGAGGCATCGCCATGTTGTTGGTTTGGCTCAAAACGCACGGACCATTCGGTGAAAGGTCGTGCACTGACACAGAAACCGCACTGAACGCACTAAACGGTAATTGCACGGGGCGCACTATCGACTTCATTATCGTGCAAATCATACAAATAAACGAATGCGCCTTTTGTGGTTATGCGTGGCTGGTCAATCGCTTCATTTTGTATGTCTACCTCTCCCTCTTCATCTTCTTCCTCCTGGGGGTGGATTAGACACAGTTGAAATAATATCAGCATCAGTGACTTCACTGCATGTAAATACGTCCTGATCAATATTGATGTAATCCATAAAATCGACAGCTTCATCAAGAATCTCAACTTACCGTGTGACGCTATCAACCCCCTATTGTGTTCAAGAATGCAGCTGATTCAACATGAACTGCCCCGCGGCGTCAACTGCACCCTCCCCTATCTCAACCATAGGAAGAAGAGGTGACAGCTACCACCTCAAGGGCAGAGCGGTCAAGGTTCTTTATTCTCACCCTTTCCTCTGCTACTCACTCGCTCACTTGTTCTAACAAGATGCCGTTCGTATGCCTTAAATGCTTAGCTTCGTATGAAAATTTAAATCGTCATCAGTAACAAATTGCAACTGAATAAACAAACTTTTCAATTTAAAGCATAATTTAATTTTTGTAATATTTCATTCAACTCAGAAATAAAATATATTTGCACAAGCTTCCCACAATCTAAAGGAAAAAAAATGAAAACAATTATATACTGAAAAATAGTTATTCAGTAAACAATTATAAGTATACACCTATACCTCGTTATACGTACTGATTGGTTCCAAAAACTTGGTACGTAAATCGAATATCCGTATAACGAATACGTACTTTTCAGGGTCAGTAGAAAAGTCGAGGCAATGGAAAAACGTGAGACGTTTTATTATGTAGCTCTCATCAGAGGTCACTACTGTACTTTTTTAAAAATAAATTTCCGTGATAACGCTTTGACAATGCACATCAATGATTTTCGTGATAACGCTTTGACAATGCACGTCAATGATTTTGATACAAAATATACACAAAGTAAATTGAATCTGTTTCAGTGTTTTTTTATGAAATAATACAGCAAAGTTAGTATTTATTTTTTTATAGTCTTTATTATTTTTATTTCTTCATAAACATAGTAATACACATGAAACAAAAATCGAAAATATATAGCCTAAATTAATTTATTAGAGTGGAAATAATGACGACGTACTTGACGAGGTCATAGTGCTGGCGCTGATGATCAGTGTATTTCCACTCTACTCTTTATTTAATCTCGTGTGACGAAATATTGGGTACGTAAAACGAATTCGTGCCATAATTTGAAAAGTACGTAAATCGAAAAGTACGTACAACGAGCGTACGTATAACGAGGTATGGGTGTACTGAAAAATAGTTATTCAGAACCAAATAATTTATTTACAAATATTGTTCGTCTCAATGAGAGGAATCCGTACAATAAATATTTATTCAAGGTAAACAATAACATAAATATGAAATTCTGGCAGTGTCTTACAACCGGTCACTTGTCTGTTTTACTTAAAATCTTGGACAAAACAAATTCTATAAAGAAGAGTTTTTTTTACACAGGGTTCGTACATTTGATCGGTATAGGCCATGCTATCCGATTGAATTGAAAGTCTTATTGTTATGTTATTGTTGAAAGTCTTATTGTTATGTTATTGTTGAAAGTCTTATTGAAGATCATCACCATCATATTTATGTTATTGTTTACCTTGAATAAATATTTAATTTCCAGTATGTGATCAGTTTGTCGTATTTCTTTTATTATTAATTATTATTCACATAGTATTTATATTATTTATTTTTTACACTCTAGTAATTTGTTGGATTCGTCAATAAATAAATAAATTCAAAGTTGTATAGTTGAATTGAAAGTCCTACACCATCATATTTATTGAATTACAATTTTATTTATCTATTTATTTTAATTTAAAATAAAGATTTTTACAGAGCTTCATTTATTTTGTAAAACTGTATGCCATATTTTACAATTTTATAATCGAGTGTCATAATATTTCTTTGTGAAAATTTTTTATAAAGATCGGTCGATGTTGATTCTTATTAATTCAGCTTTTTTGGTGGATTTTCGAGCTTGATCTAGCGATGTTTCCATGCGAGCATCGGATGGGACCCGGGATGAAACCTTTATCACCACGCCGTCCACAATCTTAATTCTTTATTATCTAATATTTATCTTCGGCTTCGTTTACCCTGACGCATTAATTATGGTTTCGATTGAACTGAAAGTTCTACACCATCAAATTTATGTTATTGTTTATCTTGAATAAATATTTAATTTTGTCGTATTTCTTTTATTATTAGTTATTATTCACATAAGTATTTAAGTTATTATTTAATTTTTACACTCTAGCATTATTGTTTACCTTTTAGTTTTATTTTCCGTATGTGAATAGTTAGTTGTTTTTCTTTTATAGTTATTAATTACAAGAATTTCTCTGAACAAGAACGATACTGAAGCAGTTAGGTATGGTAAATGTCCTACACTCGTAAAAAACTTATACTGTTTTAATATAAAAAGCATTAATAATTTTTAGTAGGCAGTTCTTTTTAATAACTTTAAAAAATGTTAAAAGCACAATAAAAGTTACTTTATAAGTTTAATATACTACCTCTATAGTCCACAAAGATTGTCGCATTTGGTTTTATTCCACGGCATTGTTTAGAGCTTTGTATCCTACAGTGTTCTAGGGGAAAAAACAACCAATGTGACGCTTCTTGTGAGCTAGTAACAGTATTCAATTATCAAAACATAAATATAGAAATTTGACTGGGGCTGCAAATGGGTTCTACTCATAACTAGGGGATGACCCTCTAATTGCCTTCAAGGACTTAAAGGAATCAACTAGGAGTAGAAGCCTAATGTCCAATCCGTACCTTCCAGTTGGGGCAGCCTGTTAGTAACCATGCCTTGTGCATGGTGAACGGACGCGGATGGGCTTCCTCCAATACGCACTGGGCCAGCGCGGAGGATCTTGTCCCACTACTCTCTAAACACTTACCCTTCAAAATCAGCCATGATTACCTATCAAATTCAGCCATGGCCCTCAGTTTCCGGCAGCCAGATTGTCCACCCTGAAGGCAGAGGGTGCTAAAAATATCCAGTTCGGACCTGGCCACCACAAGACACTGACCCTGGCTACCTATAACGGACGTTCCCTTTCCTCAGAGAGTCGTCTGCAAAACTAGAAGAAGAATTGGATAGGACCAACTGGGATATCAGTGGACTCTGCGAAGTAAGAAGAAAAGGTGAAGATAAAATTGAGCTGAACAGTGGGCACATACTATACCACAGAGGAACAACCGACGGAAGAGTTAGTGGTGTTGGATTCCTTATTCATAAGAAATGGAAGATTCAAATCATTGAGCTTGATAGTGCCTCCGACAGAATTGCAGGATTGGTCATCCAATTGTCGAGAAGATACAAGATACAGATCATACAGGCCTATGCGCCAACCACAAGCTACTCTGATGAGGAAGTCGATAACTTTTTTGAAGAAGTTAGCAAGATGAACCAAATAGGAAATTATTATCCGAAGGTCGTCATGGGCGACTTTAACACCCGTGTCGGAGAAAAAAAAGAAAGAAACATTCCTTGGTAGTCATGGATATGGCACAAGAAATGAAAGAGGAAACAAACTGGTGGAATTTGCAGAGTACGAACAACTGTATGTCATGAATTCTTTTTTCAAGAAGAAACCTCAGCGTAAATGGACTTGGAAAAGCCCAAATGGAGCAACTAGTGAAATAGATTATATTCTGGCAAATATGAAGCACTTGATCCAAGACTGCACTGTTCTCAACAACTTCAATACAGGAAGCGACCACAGACTGGTAAGATGCAAACTTGTTCTGAACACGAGAACAGAAAGACGAAAACTTTTCAAGAACACAAAGAAGATCATCAACATTGCACGCCTACAGGAACGCAGAACGGAATTCGAGCTAGAACTTCGAAATCGCTTTGAAATCTTACAGAGAGGCATCCAGGAAGATGGCATTACAGATATTAACAGGACACTAAACACTTAAAAGAAGTAGCTGGAGAACAAGTATCCAACCCACGAGTCGAAAATCACAGAAGAAACGAGGAAATTATTGAAAAAACGAAGAGAACTGAAGCCAAAAAGAGAAGATACAAGATCAGTAATAGAATATGCGGAGCTTTGCAAGACAGTACGGAAACACATCACAGAAGATGTTCGGAAGTTCAACTGCAATCTTGTCAAGAAGGCGGTTGAAGATAACAAGAGTTTGAAAACTGCGAAGAGAAAGCTCTGCATCGGAAGAAGAGGAATATTTGCACTCGAGAGAGCAAATGGCACAATCACGAAGAATGGAAGTGAAATCATTGAAAGTGTGGAGGGCTTCTACAATAAACTTTACAAATGAGAGGATGATAATGACGTAAGAAGAGCAGACCAACTGAAAGGAAAAGATGAAGTGTCACCGGTTATGGAAGGCGAAGTTGACAAGGCTATTAAATCCATAAAGGAAAGCGCCCTGGAGAAGATGGAATTACAATCGACCTGATTAAGGAAGTAGGAGAAGAATTCAATAAGTTACTGGCAGGTCTTTTCACTAAATGCCTTGAGAGGTCAGACGTACCAGATGATTGGAATAATGCAATGATGGTTGTTTTTCAAAAAAGGAGACAGTGAAAATATCCAGAACTATCGCCCTATTAGCCTTTTGTCAATTGATTATAAAATATTCAGAAAAGTCCTGACAAACAGACTCGATTCAGCATTAGACTCGGCACAACCAAGAGAACAAGCGGGCTTTCGAAGCGGATATAGCAAGATCGACCACATTCACGTTATTAGAGAACTTATCGAACGCCACAACGAATATGAAGTACCACTTTGCTTTGCCTTCATCGATTTTGAGAAAGCTTTCGACTCAGTGTTCACACATGCTGTGGCGCTCAGTGTTCATGGTTTCTTCGACTGATTCATGGTTTCCATGAATCGGTTTTGCACTGAACACTAATTGTGAAGAATCCATGACCGACTGCTCATAGAATCAGCCTAACTCGATTCGATTTTCATTGTCACACTTGTGTGTCGTATGTTCAGCACATTATACTTACAAATTTTTTTGTATGGATGAAAAAAGGGGCGGACGGATTTTTTTTTTTTTTAGAGGAAAAAGAAAAAATTTAAAAACGGCAAAATTCCGGGCGGGCGGGGACGATAAACGTATAATTTATTTTGCGTGGCCTAAAGACGGAATTTTTTTTTTTTCAAGATATCTAATTTATTAAAAGGCTTATCTAATTATGAAGGCATATTAAAGCGTGTTAAATATGTTTTACCGTTTCTGTAGGAATTAGTTCCACAAAATTGGTCACATATGTAAGACGGAATTTTTTTTTTCAAAATTTCAAGATATCTTATCGAATCATGAGTTTTTAAGTCGATTTCAGAGAAAAAAATGTTTGAATCAGGTAATATGTAAAAACAATTAATAATTACAATAATTTTTTTTTTTATCTAACAAGGGGACATTACGACCTCGGAATTTTAGTTTAATACGAGACTTCGTCGTGAGAACCTTTAGGATGCTAATATACCTAAATAATTAAGGCGCACTGATCAGCCAATTTTGAAAAAAAGACGGTTTAAAGTTTCGAGCACCATATATAGGGGAAAGTTTTCCTCTTTGATTGTAAGTGATCCGATAGCCCAGACGGCAGCGTGGTTGCTACTCACAAATCAAATTATTAGTTTGAGGTGGCGGGTTCGAATCCCACGTGTAACGATTTTTTTTTTCTTTACCCAAATAATTTTTCAGTATATCATATTTACAAATTTATTTGTGACAACCAACTTTTTTTTCTAGCTTCAACAAAACGGTCATAAGTCCAGGAATCAATAATTGAATCAATAATCAAACGTATTTCCGCCTTTTTTTTACTTCTTTTTCCCACTGGGATAAATATTCTATCTTTTTCAAACGTCGACATCCTTTCTTTTTCAAAGTTTGCAAGGTCCACGTAGGATGTGCTTTGGCAATATTAATAACTTTTATTTTATAGTTCAAAGGAACGTACTGTATTTCTCTGCTGGTTCATAATCGTCCGATGAAAGATCTTCAATTTCTTGACAAGATACTGGTTCACAATCTTCATTCACATGAATCAATGCCTCTTCATTTACAAATATTTTTTCATCCAGCATTTCTAATGTAAGTTCATAGAGTTGCTATCCCATCATCATAGCTTCGTGAGAAATTATAGTTGACGATTCTGATGCAACTTTTTTTGTAACGGCTTAGCGAACCTCCGCTCATACTTGACGAGAGCCAGTGGCGCGAGAAAGATCTAGAACATTCCAAACCTCTTCTCACGTGCCTCTCTGCGCTCTGCCTACCTTGTGCACTATATTATAAATATGTCAGGTAGCCTCGAAATATTTTTTTTATTAATAAAATAAAAAGTAAAATAAAATAGTTATTGCTTTTAAAATGTTGATTATATACAAAATATTTTGCAGAAAATACTTTATAACTCCGTAGACACTTGTAACAATAAAAATAAGTATAATAATTTTGAGAAAAGGAAAATTTTCTGAAAAAAGTTGGTTGTCACAAATAAATTTGTAAATATAATATACTGAATAATTATTTGGGTAAAGAAAAAGAAAAAGTGGGATTCGAACCCGCCACCTCACACTAATAATTTGATTTGTGACTAGCAACCCCACTGCTGCCTGAGCTATCTTTTTTTTTTTCTTTTAAAAATGTTATTTATTACTGGGAATTAAGTACAGTGTTTAGTTACCAGTTTTAAATTACAAAGTATTTACAAGGTAATGTGATTTAATGTTGGTCGGTAGCAGGGGGTGTCTGGCAGCAACAGTCTTTTAAGATGGCTTCGTTCCATTTATGTCTGGCTGATTTTCCCTCACATTTTAGCTGCCGAGTTACGCTGGCAAGGAATCTGTGATGGAGGGCTACCGTCTCGACAAATTCTTCGCGCGCCTGGCAGCGGTGCGCCCAGATGGAGTGATTGGCAATGGCGACTAGTTTCATGAGGAAGGTGGGGGCCTGTGGTGGTATGTCAAGGTAGAGGACTTCTGCAGGGGTTATAAGGATTTCTTCCTTGCACCATTCGGTTATCTGGCCCCAAATACTTCTAACTTCGTTGCATTCGAGGAGGAGGTGCTCGAGGGTCTCGAAGGATGAGCAATGGGGGCAGGGGGCCTGAGCTAACGGATCACTTACAATCAAAGAGGAAAACTTTCCCTTATATATGGTGCTCGAAACTTTAAACCGTCTTTTTTTCAAAATTGACTGATCAATGCGCCTTAATATTTAAGTATATTAACATCCTAAAGGTACACTACAAATATACGAAGTCTCGTATTAAACTAAAATTCCGAGGTCGTAATGTCCCCTTGTAAGATCGTATTTTTCTATCGAAAATATGTTTATATATATATTTATTATTTATCTGTAATATCATATGTTAAAACTAAAACAATTAATTTATGTACTGTTTTTTATTATTTTTACTGTAATCAAAGCAAATGCGAATTTATCACAGTGCTTCTTTTCTAATATCCACATTGCTTCATTTTCTGTAATTTTTTAATTTGACACTTCTACAACGTCATCCTCAAAATAACCTAATATTTCTTTTAAAATATCATTAATGAAGAAACGAACTCAGCCTAATTCTTATCTTGATGCTTAGAAACATCTTCACATTTCAAACCTTTGAATCACGTGATCGTGCTTGGGGACCACCTGCACCCCTTCATGAACTGTTTTTATTCCGTGGGCGGCGGCATCTTCCAGCAAGATAATGCGCCTCCACACACACCCCTTGAGACACGAGCACGTGCTACCGAATTCACGACAATGATTTGGCCTGCAGGTTCCCCAGATTGCAGTCCCATTGAACATTTGTGGAACCTCATCGAATGATGCGTCAGGTCGTCACCAACACAACTGGTAAATGCAGCATCGTTATGGAGTGCAGTGGAGGCGGCATGGCTTGCAGTGCCTGTGGATGTGTTCCTGGGACTGGTAGCAGTTTTGTTCCACTGCACTTGAAAATGGTAATAGATAGTCCCGCCAAAACGTAATAGATTTCTCAAAAAAAGTAATAGATTTCACAAAAAAAGTAATAGATTTCACAAAAACGTAACAGATTTCGCAAAAATGTAATAGATTTTGAGAGACAGTTTTATTTTTATTGGAAACTATGAAGGAATTATCAGACTCTGAAGAAAACTTTGAACATGAATTTATTTAAAATGAATTTATTTATTATAAAAATATAAATGCAGAATAATGCAATAATTTCTAAAATTGACGTTTTTTAAGAGCTGAAGACTATTTAGAATTGTTTCCATGGCCTGGATTCTTCCTCTGTATCTGTTTCTGTACAGAGAACGCAAAGCTTTT
>JAHWFO010056088.1:315262-367952 GCA_023313115.1 Rhysida immarginata
ATCGCGATCACTGGAGATCCTCCATAGGGCTGCTGCCCCAGCGACCCTAACGGATAAGCGGGTTTGAAAAGTAAGTAAGTAAGTATGCCTAGATCGTAAAAGAATTTGTTGTTTTTTGATAATATCAGGACGTTGCATATCATATGTCGGATTGCAGAGGTCATCTTTAATGGCCCTCTGTAAAGGACACCTTCACACATGCTATTTGAAAAAACCCTCATTGCAATCCAAACATTGTTGCCAATGATTTGGCAGCTTCTCAAGCCCTCTCAGACAGAATCCATGGTCACGGGACTGAATGAACTCCCGGAATGCGTTTTCGACGTCTGCTTGGGTTAGGAATGATTTCCTGCCGAGAAAATTGTCCAGGCTCTGGAAAAGATGGTAGTCAGTAGAGGAGAGGTCCGGAGAGTACGAGGGGGGGGGGGGCATCTCGTAGCTCAGAGCCTATAGCGCCTGCACGATCGTTCATGCAACGTGCAGACGCGTGTTGTCATGCAGCAGAAGGATGCCTTTGCGATGCACAAGTGCAGGTTGTTGCTGACGCACTTTTGTGTGCATACGATGCAGTTCATGACAGTAGGTCGCAGTGGTGATCGGCACCCCCTGCTGCAGGAAGCTGTAATGCACTACACAGATGTTCCATCAAACTGTTCATGTGGGACCCATTTGTCCTGCTATTTCACCGTGCCGATGGTCCTAAGGTGTCTACTGACAGTCGATGCTGATACAGCATGATCCCCTGCAAGGTCCCGAACAATTTTTGATGGGTCGTCTTCCACAGATCGCTTCAGATCAACATCATTCAATACGTTGGGCGGTCCGCCGCGTGGCTCATTTGCCAGATCCATCACTCCCGCCCGAAATTTTCGGAACCAACGTTGGACAGTACGTTCGTTTATGGTGCCTACACCGAATACCTTATTGATGTTTCAAGAGGCGTTGGATGCAGTGTGATTCAACCTGAACTCGTTATGCGCTGTTGGACCTGAGGCTGATGGTGTAGCCTCAGCGAATGCCTAATCAAGAGGTCTTAGAATCTAGGTGTCACAGATTCCAGCATCCGAGCGCGAGTCGGAGATAGAAGGAAAGCCCTATGTAGAAGAGAGTAAGGTTGTGGCGACATTCTGTGAGGAAAACGCAACATTTTCCTCGCAGTTTCGTTTTTGTTGCAAAGCGAAAGCGAAGCGTCGTAGGCGTGGCAAACGCAAGGGCAGTGGTGGCGCGTGTGTGAAGAAGGACGAGAAGATGGAGACAGGGAGGAAGGGGAGGCGACACTCCTTATACTTCCTATGCAATTAAGCCGAGCATCTGGTAAAACACTGCCCTCTGAAGGATGGAGGAAATCCTAAAGATTAAATGACGTCACGAAATAAAAGCCAGGGAGGACGTGTATATGACGTCATAATCGTTAATGACAACGACATATTTTCAATTGCATAAAAATATGAATCTCCTTTTTAATTTTAATGAAATGATATAAATAAAATTAAATAAATAAATAAATGCTCACAAAGCAATTTATTTATTTTATTTATTTATTTATTTATTTATTTATTTATTTATTTATTTAAGTCATTTCATTAACATTATAAAAAGGAGATTCATATATTTATGTAACTGAAATTAAGAAACCCTTCCTCTTATTTAACATTATTATGTGTATATATTACTTGTAAATTCTGAATATTTATGAAAAATGATGGAAAATAAAATATTCACAGTCGAAATTAGCAGCAAATTACCAGACAATCTGATGATTCGAATTCTTTGTCTGTTTTCCTGCCAATTATAACTGTGAAATATTTTTATTTTCTAGTATTTTCGTAATAAATTTATTTTTTAAATCAATCTTTTTAAATTGCAAGGGTAAGTAAAAAAATACACAAAGAATTAAGATATGTTATTAATATTTAATGCTATGAGAAAATCATTAGACGATTTATCCAAAAATTCATACATTTATAAATAGTGCAAATATAAATATTTGTAGAAAAACAATAAATATATATTGATTTTGGAATCTATAATTTTCAATCAAGATATAAATAAGATTCATTTTCAAAATTCATACATTTATAAACAAAGTGAAAAGATAAAAAAATTATTGAAAATTATACAAAAGCAATTAGAGTATTTGCTTTCAAAATGAGTGCATATTCAGTAGACTTTATTTATGAAAACTGGAGATTTTTCAAACAAATCTTCCCTATCCGTAGCTTGTAACCACCTTTTACATCTGAAATAAAATAATTTTCTTTTATTAGCTAGTTATGTCAAGCGACTGTTACTATTTACTTTGAGAGTAGTTCACTATCTCTGCTGCATATTTTAGTTTATACATATAAAAACGTTACCCGTTTGGTGATTTGGGGAACAGAAGAAACTTAAATTCTTATTTTTCCCCCTTTGAATTATTGGACCACCTTGCTGCACAATATTTTCCCCCATTTTCGTTCTAAATCGTAATCATAAAAATTGTTTTGAATTTATCAGAAATACGATAAATGCAGATCCAATAAGAAGTGAAACGATAGGCTTACTTGTTCATTTTCTTCAATAATAATAGCAGTTCTTCTGTCAATCCTCTTCGATGAAAAATATCATTTTTTTTAATATGTAAAGCAATTAAGAGTACAGATTACAACACTGATTAATTCCACAAATTAATAAATCATTGTCATAACGTAAATTATTTTGTTTCCGTGTGTACAGAGTCACCGACTCTTACAGACGATATTTTGCATACGATTTCTGAATCGACGCTCGAGTGATAACACCCTGGTGGTAATTTGTGGGCTAATTGAAACTGAAACCGGATTTAATACATAGCTTTCCTCCATTTGTTAGAGGGTGCCAAATTTCTGCGCCCTCTATAGGGATTCGTTATAAACATGTGCTGTCGCCTCCCCTACCTCCCTGACGGAGAGCATATGAGAGAGGAGAGTTGTGAGCGGGAATTTGAATGGACAACACGTTGGCAATGTATTGGTTTCTCTGAGGAGAAATTGCGTGCGGCATGAGAAGAATCATGAACGAGAGGATTCAGTTCATTAATTGCATGCAGTAATGTGGAGAAACGAAGCTGTCCCTGTTGAACTGTGATATATGGGTTGAGAAAATACCGAGGAATGATTTTACACTTGATAACCCTAAGAAATACAGTAATTTAAATAAATTCGATCATCATACAAGTGTAAAATATTCAATACAATCACAGAATGAAGGCAAAGAGTTTCATCAAAGTTTATAATCTTAACAAGACGGCAATAATCTAAGTGGTGTTAGGCCTAATGACCACATGGTGCGATCTTCGATATCGGTAAGGGGTTTTTGTACCAATCCTAGGGGTTTTTGTACAAAACGTTCGGAATAAAGTCAGCTACTGGTAACACAATATCAGATGAAGATTACTATATTAGCAAAGAAAATTTATAAATAACTGACTATGCCACATCATTCCCCTTTTAGAGAAAAGGACCCCATCACAGTCCCTTGTTGTGAAGGCGTGTGTAGTCTATTTTCGGCTTCCTTCTGAGAGAGTATTGGGAGTTCTTCTCCGGTGCTTCCAGGTTTGCTTCCTCCTCTGGAATAGCACCAGGCTCCTCCTGGGCCTGTTCCTGTTGGGATCCGGCAGTCTCCGTATTATCCTCCAATTCCTCTGTAGAAGAGTGTGATGGTTCTGGCGAGATGTCTCTTCTTTCTTCTGGCTCCTCAATAGCTGCATCAGGCTGTGGTGACAAGGGCCTCTTGTGGTCGGGCATGTCTCTCACCTGACCCAGGCTCTGTCCCTTCCGTGCTCGTATGGGTACATCCTCTTCCTCAGGTTCTGATTCCTCAGAATCTCTCACTTGAGTGGGCTTGGTTCTCCTTTTGGGGTGCCCACTCGTTCTAGTCCCATAACACAGCTTCAGTCTGTCCATGAGCACGATCTGCCTGTCACGTCTCCATATTCCCTCGATCTCTTAACTAACCTTGGATATAAGTCTTATGATACGAAAAGGCCCCAAGTACCTGTGTCCAAACTTGTTCTTCCTCCCTCCTTTATGCAACGTCCATACCCTTTACCCAATAGCATATGAGTGCAACTCCTCTCTATTCTTATTTCTAAGAGCTAACTTTTTGCCTTTATTTTCGTGACTCAGTTTTTCTACTCTCTCTCTCGTCTTTAATAATCTTAAAACTAGGTCAGAACGGTAATCTTGCATGGATACATGTTCGTCAGACTCCCTTTCCCATGAAAGAGCGGTTCTGGGGTCAAACCTATATAAAACAAAGGCAGGTTCTTCGCCAGTGTTACTATTGGGATTGGTGTGAATAGTGAATAGGGCCTCCTCAAGCCTCTCGTCCCAATCACGAGAGTCATTATCGCATAAAGTCCTCAACATTTCAGTAATCGATTAGTTGAGCCTCTCACCAATCCATTCGAGTTGGGTCGGTACGAAGTAGTATGGTGCATGTCAATTCGCAGATCTTCACATAAAGCCTTCATTAATTCTGATGTGAAGTTGGCTCCCCTATCTGATATAATTTCATATCTGCAAATGACATGATCCATTATAGCTGGCCACAGTCATAGCTGATTGGTCAGGGAGTGCACATGCCTCCGGAAATCTCGACAATACATCCATGCATACCAATATGTATCTATTACCCTTCAAACTTTCAGGTATGGGTCTTATCAGATCCACGGAGATTTTTTGAAAAGGAAAAGACGCGGACAGACCCTTTTGAAACGGAGCTCTACCCTTTTTTAATTTGCACTGTTGACATATTCGGCAGTCCCTTATGTAAATTATGACATCCCTCTCTAAGCTAGCCAATAGTACCAAGTTCTGAGTGACTGAATGGTTCTGCCAACCCCTTGATGGCCTGCTAAGCTTCCAGAATGAGCTCGCTCAATTAGCTCTGCACGCATTGATTCCCCAACACAAAGTTTTTTTCTGTTAATAGTTCCCTTTTTCATCAACATCTTATCTTGAATAAAAAAACCTTTCCTCCTCCTATCTCCTTTGACCAGGGAAGACATGAGAGGGTCAGCATGCTGTGAATCCACTATTTTTTTTATCATGCTCTCGTTGTTCATTTGGATCACAGCCTGGACTTCTTTCGCTGGTAACCTGGACAACAAGTTTGCTATCCCGTTGTCTCCCCCTTTCACATGCTCTATTTTAAGGTTGTATTCTTCTAGTTCTAGGGATCATCTATGCAGCATCTGATTCGAATGTTTTAGGTTCTTAATGAAAGCAACGGGTTTGTGATCACTTCTTACAGTCACTGGGAATCCCAAAATTATGTGACAGAATTGTTTTAGACCCATTATAATGGCCAAGCCTCCTTTTCAACTGTGCTATAATTTATCTGCGCCTTATTCAATTTGTAGTTGTAAAATGCAATTGGTCGGAGGTATCCATCCTTCATTTGATGGAGGGCTGCCCCTGTGGCTCCAATCGAGGCGTCAGCGAAAAGGATAAATTCTTGCTCGTTATCGGGGGAACCAGTATTGGCTGACTGCTAAGTGCCTCGTTTATTTTATTGAAGGCCTCCTGATACTCATCAGACCATTTGAATCTAGCTCCCGTTTTTGTTAGGTCCATGATAGGAAGGAGGGTGCTTGATAAGTTGTTGATGAAAGGCCTGTAAAAGTTTACTGCCCCCAATAATGACCTTCTTTAACATTAGAGGGAGGTGGAATAGACTCTATATGCTGCACATTTTCAGGATCGGGACTGACCCCTTCTGCCGAGATCACATGACCAAGATATCTAACATTGGAAATGCAAATTGAGCACTTGGATTTTTTTAGTTTTAGGTTTCTTTCACTACAGACTCGCAATACCCATTCTAGCAGAGTCAAGTGTTCCTCAAATGATTCCGAGTATATAAGAATGTCATCCTGGAAAACAAAGATCCCTCTTCCTAAGTGCTCATTAAGAATGTCAGACATGAAACGTTGGAATACGGAGGCTGAGTTTTTACCACCTGGGGCAGCCTAGTTAGCTGGAACTTTCCCCAGGGCGTCTGAAACGCGTAACATTCACGCAAGTTTTCAGCAAGAGGAATCTGAAAGTACTCCAAGTTGAGATCTAGGATGGAGAAGTACTTATGGCCGTTCAAACTCTGAAACATCTCATGGGGCTTGGGCATGGGAAAGTCCAAGCCTTGGGTGATGCCATTAACCTTACACAGATCAGGTATCCCGTATATTCCCGTTTTCCTTTTGCACAATAAACACCGGGGAGTTCCATCTGGACTGACTAGGTTCAATGATACCAGCCTCCAGGTACTGATCTATGCACTTCTTAAAGGATGCCAGATATTTATGAGGTATGGGGTATTGTCTGACAAACACGGGATTTGCCTTATCGATCTCAAAACTGATCACAGCATCTCGCACATCATTTAGGATTTCCACCTCCTCCCCAAAGCTATCAGCATAAGAGTCAATGAGATCACAAATCACAAGTTCTTGATCTTTGGTTAGCATGCCCTTCCTTTGCGAATCTATTTGTATCCCATTACATTCAATCATGACACTTTTAATCAGGTCAGTCCCTAAAATTGCTTGGTACTCCCTTCCTCTCAAATTCATACAGACAAATTTTCGATACCCAGTTATTCCTTCTTCAGAATGAATGTTTGCCCATATGGCACGGTTTACGTTTTGAATTTGACCTCCTATCCCCTTAACTAAAATAGTGATGTCTTCCCATGCTACAGTCTCATTTAAACTTTAAGCTACATGTTCATTTATTATGGAGATCTGCGATCCTGTGTCGATTAGCACCACTATGCATAAATTCTCAACATTTAACTTAAATTTGTATAACCCATCACATGGGCTCTTTAATAAGACCAGATTGACTTGGTCAATTAACTTAGCCGGATCATACTGGTCGGTAAGACTGGCATTTTTCAGTTTAAAGGCTTATTTTTACAGGAATTTGCATAGTGACCCCTCTCCCCACATACAAAACAGCCTCCCCTTCTAGGATTATATGTGGACCTTCTAGGTTTTTCTTCTACTTTCCTCTCAAGAGATTCTAATTTTTTGAACAGTTCCTTCATTAGATTTTCTTTGTCATCCTTGTCTTTCCTTTCTAATTCTAACATTTTACCTTGTTGGATAACTAATTTCTCTAGGGCCTCCATACGATCATGTGACTCTCTGGCCTCACCCACATTGCAATTCCCAGTATTGGATCTTAATTCTAGGGCCTCTGACTTTATGGCCTCCTCTACTGCTTTCTCAAAGGTGTCAGGCTCCAAAAGGAAGATAGCTCTTGTGTGCATGGGGAGTAAATTCTCTGCAAACCGCTTCAATAAAAGGGCTTTCCCTTGAGGCTTCATGCTGGGCTCATATTCTGTAAGCTTATCCCACAAATGTTCAAGTCGAGTAGCAAACTCCTCTACACTTTCCCTTTTTGCCTGCTGAGCCAAGAAGAAATCCCTCATTATATCCCTTTTATCCGTCTTTCTTCCAAAAACCCTGACCAATCTCTCCTTAAGTCTGTTACTATCGTTTAGTTTTTATAACTGCAATTCATTGAATTTTCGTGCTGCTGTTCCTTTCATTTTTGCTTTTATGACACTAGTCTTGATTTCCTCATTCCATCCAACCAAAGTGGCCACATTTTCTATTGCACAAAAAAAATCCTTCCAGGTCAATGGAGCCATCGTCAGCAGAAAAGGTTGGAATGAGGTGGGTAAAACCCAAGACTGCAGAAACACTGCCTTCAGCCGCAGCATTCACTTCAGCGTTGCTATTTTCCCCCATCATTTTTCGATTCTCACAGTCCCTAAGTTTGAGCGCCAGTTGTAATATATGGGTTGTGAAAATATCGAGGAATGATTTTACACTTGGTCAGAGTTTTAGTTGGATAACAAGGATTTAATGACAGATTGTTGCATACACTACTTTGCTGAATAAATTTAACATATACATATTCAAAAGACTATATCTTACAGATTTTATAACCCAAATTATAAATAGAATAACTCTAGGCAATAATTCCTAAATAATAGAGAGGAGCTGCAAGCACATTGACTATTCAAACTATACATGAAAATAATAAAATTTGGGCACAATCCAGAGAACAATTTTTAAGTAATTTCAAAATAACTAACGTAAGGGCTTTTCCATCAACATATTAACTGAATTTAAGTTGGATACTAAGCTTAATAAAGAAATCATGGAAGGTGACTAGGCAAAATTTGTGACAACAAAGAAAAAGACTAAAATTCACATTACCATGCTGGGATAGTAGAGCTCTGCTGATCCTGGGCTCTTTAGGAGGGTTCCACACATGATGAAGCCTGAATCTGGAATGAATCAAGGTGGGCTGCGCTCCCCTTTTTTATCTAACGCTGATCCCGCAGCAAATTCCTTGATCGCCACCTGGTGGCGATGCCCTAACTACTCACAACACATCTGGTAAGGAAGATAGAAAGACCCAGAGACAAATGAAGAAAGAGACTGGCAGTTACCTCCCCTCTAGTGGTGCCTTCGCGCCGCCATTATGGGATTGGCAAGAAACGCTGATTGCGAGAGGCAATGCATGTGAATCAATCGCAAACAATTATTTTTTATAATATCTACCTAAGATATCTGGATGAATTTATTATGGCACCACCAGAAAAGCTTGCTCTATTAAACAAAAAATAATTATCCAAATCAGCCCATCCGATAGGAAGTTATTTTGTGATAAATGAAGTTATTCTTAAACATTAATTTAAAAAAAATAGTTTAAATGGAAAAGGAGGAAGAGATTATATTAAACAATTAACAAGGAAAATTCTCCTTTATAAATTATAATTTGAAAGTTAATAAAATAAAATATACAGTTCACTAATTATAATCCAAATTATTGTTGATTTGTGCGAGATGTACAAATTATAATCTCCCTTTATAATACTAATTGGCGACCACATTCTCATACATATTGGTCAAATCGTTTTTTTTAAAAGATCCAATACTTCAGTTTACAAGTTATTATATTATTAGTTAATTGCTTATTACAATTTTTGGATTAATAAATTGATTATTTTATTGAACTGAGAATTATTTCTTCCTTTTCGTTTTTTGTTTAAAAAAAAACAATTTAAGTACCTTTTCAAAAGTATTTTACGTTACCAGATTTTCTTTTAATTTAAAATTTTAAAATATTTTAAAATCAATTAGCTAATATTTGATAAATTATGTTAGGTTTGTTTATTGATAGCAATTAAACTTTTAAATATCCTTACAGTTTAAATGTCCTGCCTTTACAAATATTCCATTATTATCAGATTAACAAAAATTAAAATTGCATTTTTTTATTATCTTAAAAAACAATTTTGTTACACAGCTTTTAAAATTTTTTATAAAGTATAAATATCTAACTGAC
The DNA here is from genome assembly GCA_023313115.1 of Rhysida immarginata. Taxonomy (NCBI): domain Eukaryota; kingdom Metazoa; phylum Arthropoda; class Chilopoda; order Scolopendromorpha; family Scolopendridae; genus Rhysida; species Rhysida immarginata. The sequence goes on from JAHWFO010056088.1 coordinate 324,649, forward strand.
ATTTCAGTAAACATAGTATAAACGTTTTCATTGTGATGAATACATTAAAAAAAACAAAATAACAGTCACTCAAGAAATAAGCACCAAGCTCAAACACCCGTGTATAATAGCTATTTTATAGCTAAACGAAAAATAAGAAAGAGAAACATTTGCATTGTAGATTTCCAAAGAATGAAAAATTGATTGGCATTAAATTTACCAGGTTAAAATTGAGTGCAGGGCACAAAATATTAATTCATGTATAACTCTGATGAATATAATCATGAATCCATATAAGATGATGCATCTCACTATTATTAAAATCAATCCCTGATATTAAAATCTTGTCATAATATTATGATTCGGTTGTAGAATATATTGCAGGTTTTGTTTCTAGGTCTCTAATTAAATCCATAATCTGCTTAATGTAAAGAAGTGTTGAAAGAGCAATATAAGAGCTGCCACAACCTTAATTTCATTGTGAAAAAAAATAAAGAGGCCTTATCACACCATCGAAAGATGTAGTAAGCCTGTACAAAATTTCAGATAATATCATTAGGAGTGAATTTGAATACGCATATCAAAATTCTAAAAAAACATTACATTTTATAATCGAAAACAAAATTAATATTTTCACTAATTTAACTCACCATTCATTTGAAATGAGTCCTTCTGACGATCATGTGCTTCGACTTATTAGACTTAATGTTATCAAATACTGTAATATTCGATATCACCATGAAACCAAGCGGCTGACAGAAAAAATAAGTGGAGAAAATATACGCAGTGTCTTTTCACGACTTATTATATTTAAAAAGCAATAAAGAATAAACGAATTTAAATTTTTTGTGTAACTGAAGCTATTTTGGAAACTCCACTGGTAATGCTATATGAAGAGGCTTCAAATTTACTTTTTATTTAGCAATACAAATGAAATTCTTTGCTAGGTATTAAAAATTGATTAAGTTACAATAATCAACTTTTTTAATAATAAAAAATCAGTTAAGACTGAAAAAATAAATTTATCATTCCTCTAGTTTCATTTACTTTCACCATGGATGAAGAAATAACTTTGCTTCTTCATTTTTCTTCATCTATGCTTTCACTTGTCTGTGGTTAAGCCTCCAATATAACAATAGGAGTTGCGAGTTGTACGCGCTCTTTTAAAAATTCGTAAGGCATTGAATCAGCTATTGAAAGTCATTAAAAGTATACGTTATCGTTAGTTGATGCAATAAAGTTTATTTAAAAAATTCAGTAAACAGGTTATGCTTACTAATACCTCCTGAAATCATCTACAAAAACAGCTGAAATTACATTGAGAATATAGGCCGCATTAGGTTTTTGCCATTCACAACAGGGCGACTGCTGCATTTCCGGTGGCACCAGTAGCACTCAGCGAAATGAATAGGGCACTGCCAGTCTCTTACTTTCATTTGTCTCTGGAAAGACCACACAGCAATCAGACAAGACACAACTTCCCAGCATGCCAAGCATTACAATTAAACGATTTGAATTGGTATTCTTTCTGGGAGAACTTGGAAAACAAAATAGATAACCCTAAGAAATACACTAATTTAAATAAATTCGATTATCATACAAGTGTAAGATATTCAATAAAATCACAGACTGAAGGCAAAGAGTTTATAACCTTAACAAGACGGCAATAATCTAAGTGGCGTTAGGCCTAACGGCCGCATGGTGTTATCTTCGATATCGGTAAGGGGTTTTTGTACAAAACGTTTGGAAGAAAATCAGCTACTGGTAACACAATATCAGATGAAGATTACTATATTAACAAAGAAAATTTATAAATAACTGACTATGTCACACAACAACGGAACTCCATATGCAGCTCGCATTTGCCGCCATCAGCAAGGCTTAATAATTGTAATGCTATTATTTCTGACTTGGACTTTTGCAGTGACCATTGTGAGGAAACGACGGCGGAGAAACGGAAGGGTTTCTCGCTCGTTTTAGTGCCCCAGCAAGAGATTTTAACGGCTATTACAGGCAAACCGGAGTTTACAGAACATTTTCGTCAAGAAGACAACGTTCCACAGTGTATGAATTACGTCGTGGAAAATCTCGGCGTTCTACAAAAGGTGGCTGGCAGCTTGGGCCTCGACACAGTAAATTTAAGCTTCGTTCCTGTGCCACGACAACTCCCTGCAACGGATCCAAGGTTTTGGCATCAGTTAAAGTACCTTCAAAAGATTTCTGTAGACAACACCTTTCCCTGGATAAACGAAATCCGACGAGCGACTATGGGTCAATTTAAAGTTGCAGACATGATAATGCCATGGAGCATTGAAGCATTCCTGAATGACGGACTTGGAGCCATTTTTCCCGATTACTAGGTAAGCTCACATTATTAACTCTCATCTCCGCTTAATCCCTACTCTTAGCATAAAAGCTCATTATATTTATTCACTGCCCTATGCCAAGCACTTCTAATTGAGGTTCTGCTATTTTCTCTTTGCAGATAGGCCTCTTCCAGGAATCCTTAAATGAATAAGCGTCGCCGCTCTCCTGTGCAGTTTTGGCTAAATACCAATTTTTACAAGCATATGTGGTTCAGTTAAGACTGTTGTTGTCTGCCGTCTTTGCCAAGGAACTTTAATGAATGTAATGAAATCATTTTAGCTAAGCAGTGCAAAAGTATATAGGAATTAGCTAATCAGGTCTCATAATGTGAATAGGGCTTCGACCCTAACGAATTCAATTATATCTCGTAATTGTTTTCTTTATTAGACTTTCTTATTGTTTCTTTTTACTGATTTTCTTTTACTTAATGTTCTTAGTGGGCAACATTGATTAATTTCATTTCTTTTGTTAAATAAATTAATCCAGAATATTTATAACTGCGTTCATCATTCATTTATCACGCTTCCACTCACTAACTAATTTTTCTACGTGACACAGTTTATATACATTCTGCGTGATGCAGAGCGTTTTGGTTCACAGCTGGGACTAAAATAGCACCTCTATATTCTGCGTGTATCATCGCGTGGCATTTCACGGCGGGGTCTTTAGACAAGCTTCTTATTCTGCATATTTCTGCATTGTATCTTCAATGTGCGTTTCACAGTAAATGAAATCTTGACACGTGCTCATTTATTTTGCGTTTGTCTGGGCGTATAATAGCGTGGCGTTTTACAATAGCGAGGTCGTTTTATTCATGCTTATTATTAGACGCATATTTGGCATAATTTTTTTTGTCAGGTGTTTCACATTAGCGATTAGAGGCATGGGGTTTATATTGCCACATTCTGCATGGTAATAAGTTTCACATTTGGTATTGGTGTTCAGCCTAGTATTTACTCAGCTTTTTGTTGGTTGAGTTAAAATATATTAGGTGTACTGTTTGCGTTGGTAAGCAAATTATTTTTTTTTTTATGAATATAGTGCGCAAGATTTATTTGTTAAGTACTCTAGTTTTTATACATTCTGCGAGACTAATTGCAGAAAAAAAAAGAAAACCTAGATTAAGGTTGCAGTTTATTGCTGGTTTTTCGGGATTAGTCGCAGGGGGCATAGCTTTGGCTTGCTTAACGGAGTTTAGTCATTATATTGCCAAGTGTAATTAAGTCATTATGGCAGACCCAGCCTCAGTAGAAATAACTATTAGCAATAGTTTGCTTAAAACTAAATTTAAAGGAGGCAGTATTAAAAATTTTAATGGGCTTTACGCTGATTTGGCAGTTCAAGTACCTTTGATGATGGAAAGGGAAAAGATAAAAGCCTATTCTGGTGCATTCTGGAATGAGATAAGGGAATGCTTAGAAGAAACGGGGCCAGTAGATTTGAAAGAGGCCTTGGCTATTACGGAAGCCATAATTCATTCAGATGATGATTTCAGGATTGATACAGATTCAGCGTGCGAGGCAAGATCAAGGCTTCATAAATGTAAACGTAAAAAGAAAAAGAAAAAGAAAAAACAATGTGCTTGTAATATAAATACAGTATATAGTGAAAATTGTCCTTTACCCGATATATTTGGAGAAAGCTTTGTAGATAAGCTTAGTATCAATGATGATGGCTCACAGTCCAAAGGTAACAATAGCCTGGTGGAAAATTTGCTGAAACAATGTAAGACGGTCCTCTTAAGCCAAAAAGATGGGGACGCTGTTCAAAAACTGAATGTCTACGAAAAGTTGTTGGGAGAGCAATTGATAAATGAGGATAATTATGCGCAACTGGTATTTGCACTTTTTCAAGATTATTTGACTCGCGTAGGCAGTGAGGAAGCTGTTAGTCTTAAGAGTATGGGTTCCCAGAGCGACAGTGATGTTGACAGTTGCAGAAAGGATTCGATAGTACAACAGAAGATTGTAATTGAAGCTATCAATTCCAAAGAATTCCCAGAAGTCCATTCAGGGACACGTGTTAACTTAATAGATAATAGTAATAACCCAAACACTTGTAAGGAATATAGTCATAGTCGGGGCTTAACTCTAGAGACCATGAATAATATGGTCCGCGATCACGCGACAGGCAGCCTAAGTGCAGGTTTCAATTTGAGGGGACAATCAGGCTTGCAGGGACAAGAAAACATATGTAGTAAAGGAAAAATAGTCTGTACAGATCGTGACAGGGAAAAAGATATAGCTAAGTCTAGTGATTATTGTATAGTTTCCAAGGATGCATGCATATTAGTTAATTATGAGCTTCAGCAGGAGGCTAGAGAATGATAGCAGCATAAATATGGGGTCCATCCTTTCTAAGAATTTGGAAACTGTAGAAAATTCTTTAGAAAAATGGGATGCTTTCTTGCAAGAATCGTTTAGTAGGGATTTCCCCTGGGTTAAGTTTGAGTCAAAAGTGGAACGTGATAATATACCTCTTCATCGGCTAATAAATTATGATAAAATTAGATTCTCGATGGAAGAGTATTTACCACTCTGTTTTGGAAAAGAGGGGAGTGGGAAACTAAGAAACTCCAAGTTATGTTTAAGAGGTTCATAGAGTTCAGAAGACAGGGCATTTATGCATAGTATTAAAACGAACCTGTCTCCGAAGGAATTTGTCAATATCAAGCCGGATATTAATGATTCGAAGGAGAATCAGAAAATAAATAACGAATTTCAGGAACGTAATTCGACAAATGAGAATTGGCAGTTAGTAGAAAATTTCTCACCTCTGAACGTTGATGGGCAGGAAAGGAACGAGAAAGAAAGGCTAAGCATGAAAGCATCAAAACTGAGATGTTAGCGCAAATTAGTCAGGCCTTAAATAGAATAGAAGGACTAATGGGAATCTTGGTTGAAAAGGAGAATAGAGAGAGAGAAAAGGATGTAAGAGTAATAGTAATCAGAGCTCATGTACTCACGAGGTAGATACCAGTAGGCGGAGCCATAAGGGCAGTTGCAAAATTAAGCGTGCTGGTCGGGCTACACAAAACTTTGCTAAGCAAGAAAGCACTATGGAGCAAAGTCAAGATTACGCGAGTAAGAAAACTATTAATATATTAAGTAAGAAAAAAAGAAAAATTGCTAATGCTAATCAATGGAGTAAACAAAAAAGAAATTATCATAGAGTTAAGTCTATAGTGCGATCTCAAAATCAGCTATTGTCCTACCATCACCCGAAATTGGGAGCAAATTCGAGGAACAATAGTAGTGAGATACAACGGCAGAAACAAATAACGATGCCTAATAAGGTTAAAAAGCGCATTAAAAGCGTTAAAAACAGACGGGGGCATAGCAAAACACGAGAGTCCGATAAGCCGATTAGTAGAATACACACGTTAGGCAGTACTATTGAGGAAGGTATAAACTCGATAAGAGTTCGTAACAATAAAAAGGTATACGGAAAAGGTTATTCTACGAAAACTTTTGTAAACAGTAAGCGTCGGATAATGCATAAAAATTGTGAAGGTTTTCAGGCTCGTGCACACTCGCTGAAACGAGGTGGGGTGAGGATGTCACAGATTCCAGCATCCGAGCGCGAGTCGGAGTTAGAAGGAAAGCCCTATCTAGAAGAGAGCTAGAGCACAGACATTCTCTTCCCCGAACGTATGCCACCAGGTATGCAAGCTCATTGGCTGGTCGGTCGCACGTGACCCTTCGATCGCCATTTTGTTGCCTTTCGATCATTGTCTGTGTGCTTCTGTACGATAATGCTTATTAAAAGCTGTTAACTTTCAATTTCTTCTGAAATTGCATGCTGCTGTGCAGTAAACTGCAGTAACAAATCACAAATAATTCCCACTAAATCACTAGATTAAAAAAAAAAAATTATTCAGTAAATTTATCTTAAAAAAAATTTCTTAAAAGACCCCCCCCCCCAACACACGCTACACAATACAAGGAAAAAAATCAATAACTTTTCAGATAACTTAATAAAAATGCTATAAAAATTAAGGCTTCATTTGGAGGTTATGTCATCTTTGATCCTTTTACCATAGCTTTTATCTCTAGGGGTTTTGTACCTGTGTTTTTACTATGGGGTTTTTCTCCTCCCTTGCACTTTAAGACTGGGGGTTTTGCCCTACCCTCCATTGAACTACAACTCGTAAAATGCAGAATATACTACATGTGAGTTTCCTGGGGAGAATTATGGAAATAAGTGGTCGAATGAATAAATTATAAATTAATTATTTATAAAGGACTGCGCCAGTGGATTGTACTTTCCACAAAGTGTTTATGATAATTTTAAAGTTTATCCCCTTCACACAAACTAGATTCTTCCCGCTAAAACAGGCCCGGCCAAGTGAAGAGAAAATCAAAGTACTCGAGGCCGCTTTTAACATATAAAATAGAATATTTATTCAGGAACATTCAACTAGTGTATAAAACAGAATTTGAGGTAATAAGGAATAAAATTTAATCAATGATGTCTAAACCCATGTATCAATTGGATACCAATATAAAGAATAAAAATCTTTGGAATAATTCAATATGTAAAAAGAAAGACTTTGTATTTAATTGTATTAAACAATAATTTGTATCTATGAAATAAATGATAGAGTTTCAGAATTGACTTATAATAATTGTAATAAATATAATTATAATTCTTTAAGACAAGAATAGATTTTGGAAATTTAAACAATCAAATTTATAGATTTAAAAATATTCTCAAGCGACTTGTAAGTCTTAACTCTTTAATAATGATAATTAAAATATAGAAATATAGAATCACTGTTCTGTGGAACTTTGGATCAAATGATTTAACAGTAAAGAAATAATTTCTTCTGACTGAACTTAACTTAGTTACTCAAATTTCTGGCAACATTATAACTAATGGCAAGACTTTATATAAGGTAACAAAATGATCAGACTGATTCAATTAAAGCTTAAAGGGGGTGGTAGAATTAAATCTTGTAAAAACTGAATTGTAACGTGACTCTAAAGTGTAATTGTCTTTCCCACTAGAATTTTAGGAATAAGAATGTTCCGTTCCCGTCTTTATGTGAATAGGAATTGTAATAAAGAAAAATACGAATAGAATGGATAGAATGGCCGTTGAGACATTAAATTGGGAATGGACTTATACCGTGTCTTCTCGAATCTGTCCGCTCTTGGATGGTACTCGCTGTCTGGCTTCGTCGAAACATCTGGAGGGGGGTGGACTCCTCTTCAGAAATGGCTGGTAGGCTTCTCTGCTAGGCTCCTTCTTCCATGATGAGATTATGTACCATTACCGGCTGACTTTTCTCTCTCAAACTAATATTAACTTTCTTAACTATGAAATTGATGGAGTTGGTTTTCACCTAGGTGGAGTATACTTAAAAAACCTCGGCATCGAGCTAACTCAAAGAATTACGTGGTGTGAACAGTAATTGAGAAGACTAAACTTAAACTGGAGTTAAAAATATTAATTTTAAATTTCCCATGTGAATTCATTTGAATTTCAGATACAGGCCGAATTGGAATATAATAAAAATGTGAGTAGGTGAACCGCACACCCGGTTCTCTTAAAACCTAAAACTTCTACTGAAGATTCTTTTCTCTGGAACTACTGACAAAACAGATCCAGTTTCCTTAACCAATTAAACGATCACATACACGCTAGACAACCACCAAAAGGTGATTCTTCTACCAATCAAGAACTTGGTAACATTTCTGAATTTGTTTGAAATTAATCACTCACATGACAATTAGTCACATCTGACCATCTTCATCGTTCAAGGTTCGCTCTTTGTTTGTTCTTAAAAACATTTTTACCCTCCTACATCCAGTCTCGAATTCGATCCTAACAACTATTCCAACTCTGCCAATAATCTTGGGTCCTTGAACAAAAGTCAAACCAACCCTATTCTATAAGGTGTAAATGAATCCTTGATGATCGCCTTGCTGTTGACAGCAATTCTGACACCGTTTAAGGCTTCCTAAAAATCGAGCAGAGAAAAACATTTAAAATATTATTTATTATTTAATTTTTTACTATCTCTGAATCCGTTCTAAATCTTTCAAAACTGCTAAACTTACGATCCCATAAACAATCCTAACGTGAATAAATTATTAAATTTGCATAATTAACGTTAATAAATTCTAAATTCTAAAATTGGCTAATTACTCATTCTCGAAATCCTACAATGTACCTCCCCTCGCAAGAAAAGCCTTGCCTTGAGGCGGTATCTTTACATGAAATCCTCTGGGGGGGGGTCTTGCATTTTTGTAGCATCTTCCACTGATGAAGCAGGACAGATCGAGTCAATGCCGGTAAGCCCAACTTCTCAACTGGCAACTAGAAAACTCAATGAAAAGCTCATTTAATATTAAGTAGTATATATTTTTGTTTCCCATGAACATTCTGCATCAAAAGAAATGGTTTAGTTAGTTAGTTGGTTAGTACAGATTAAAGTGTAAATACCAAATGAAAGTATCACACTAAAAATCAATACGTGTAAAGGGTACCCAAAATGTCAGCGGCAATACGGTAAAACGGATGTTTTACTGGTGGAAAACTTTGTAACGGTTGTTCTTTGTGCTTGGGTCGAGCTGCATGAAGCTGACAACTTTCACATTCAGCACAATATTTCTGAATATCAGAATGCATGGTTGGCCAATAATACTGTTTATCAATTTTGACTCGCATCTTTTTGGATCTTATGTGACCACTGGATGGAATGTCGTGGTACAAATACAGCACGTGGTTCCTTAAACTATTCGGAACGACAACTTGTTCCCAAATCTCCTTTCCATCTTGGGATCTTTTTATGTGATATAATACGTCTTCATCATCCATGAAAAATTTCTCTTCTTTGTCTGAGCAATCAAGGGGGAGGGATTTCACACCTGTGCCCTTGAAATACTCTCTAATCCATCTCCACTCTTCCTCTAGGTTTTGTTCTCGAGCTATCTCTTGTTTACATAAAAGCGGCTCGTATTCTGCTATTGCAGAAATGGGAAATCTTGAGAGGCCATCGGCATTTGTGTTTTTGATGCTTGGCTTGTGCACAATGTCAAAATTATATTCGGCTAACGCCAACGCCCAGCGGGCAAGTTTCGAAGCAGGATCTTTCAATTTAAATAACCACGAAAGAGGACGATGATCGGTTTGCAATGTAAATTCAGGGGCGTACAAATAGACTCGAAATTGTTTAATGGCATACACTACTCCCAAACATTCTTTTTCAATTACCGAGTAATTTAGTTCACTCTTTTTTAGCAAACGACTGCAATATGCAATAGGATGTTCCTTTCCTTCGAAGCGCTGTGATAAAACTGCACCTAACGCATATGAGCTTGCATCTGTGGCGACTATAAAAAGTTTAGAAAAATCAGGACTTTTTAAAATTGGAGCTCTAATTAAGAGTTGCTTAAGGGTGAGGAATGCTTTATCTACATCATCAGACCAATCAAAAGGTGTGTCTAATTTAGTTAAATCAGTTAATGGCTTTGCAATGGCACTGAATGTTTCACGTGCCTGTGGTAATAATTTGCCAATCCTAGAAAAGATTGAATTTCTGTAACGGTTTCGGCCTTGGAAAATTTTTCACTGCTGTGATTTTCTCTAGATCGGGAGCAATACCACGTTCAGATATAACATGCCCTAAAAATTTTATTTCATCAATGAGAAATTGACACGTACGGGGTTTAAGCTTGAGATTTGCTTCCTTCAACCTGATAAACAACATCTTTAAACTGTCTAAATGTTCAACAAATGTTTCATTGAATGTTATGAAATTGTCTAAATAACAAAGAATATGGTCCTGTAAGCCTCTGACTATGAAATTAGCAGCTCTTTGCCATAGCACTGGTGAATATTTTAAACCCATAGGCAATCGCTTAAACTGAAATTTGGCGTTCGGAGTACTAAACGATGTCTTTTTCGGAATCACTGATTTCAAGTTGAAAATAGCCTTGATTTGATTCTAATACACTGAAATATTTTGCCTTTCTTAGCTGACTCAATGTTTCATTCACATTGGGTAGAGGGAACGAGTCAACAGTGGTAACCTTGTTCAATTTACAATAATGTACAATGAATCAATAAGACCCATCCTTTTTCTTAACCAACAATGCTGGTGCATTCCAGGGGCTAGAGCTGGGTTCAATGACCTGATGTTTTAACAAATTATCTATTATTTCCTTCATGATGCCTCATGAATAAGGAATTCTGTATGGGGGCTCAGCTACAGGGGAGGATGACCCAGTATCAGTCTTGTGGTGTTCAATCTTACAACATCCCAGGTCCCATTCATGGTGCGAGAATGCTCCTTCAAATTCATATAACAAGTTCTCCAATGGTATTCTTTTGTCAGGGGTTAAATGATCCAAATGGAATAAATTTAGAAATTTTTCTTTATCTATTTTAACTTCCTTTCCCTCCTCAATAGTTGTACTCAGTTCAACCCTTTCCTCTTTTGCTTCATTTAAATTTCCAATAATTTTATTTGCCTCTAAAATTAACGTTTCCCCAGAATAATTCAATAAATGAATAGGAATGGTATCATTTTGCGAAACCTTAACCAATATCTCAGCTGCTAACAACCCTGGATCAGAAAAATCCTTTGGTTCAAGTACCCTGATACGATTTTTAAATGCTGTACTCGCCAATTGACCTTCACAAATAATTTCAGAATGCGGAGGAATGGATATTTTATGCTTACATTTAACAGAAACAGTCTGTATAATTTCTCTGATATTAGGGACTTCAGTTGAGTCACTTTGATTTCTGGACGTTGGCCTTTTCCCCATAAAGAAAACATTATTATTTTTGGCATGTAAACTATTGCTTTGAAAATCAATAACAAAACCATATCTCCTTAAAGAATCACTTCCCAATATAGCTCGATAAGGTATATCTTCCCTACTTTTCCAAATGTAACATTTTAACATGTATCTTTTTGTACCAAATTTAAATTTAATTAGCTATATGCCTTCAGTAGGGAAATTGTGTCCCGTAACCCCAACCAAATTTATAGCGGGTTCTTCAACCTCGGTAACTTTATACCCTAATTTAATTATTTTTTGTAACATATCTTCACCCAATAGCGTTACCTTGGCTCCGCTATCCACTAAGAACTTAACATTGATTTCCCCTAATTTGCCTTTAACCATCAATTCTTCGGGTTCTGCTGAAATGTGTGCCAATGGGAGGGCTTCCTCATCGCTTACTGTTCTCTTTCCTCTCTGGCTTGGAGAGAGGCTGCTCGCATGTTTTTTGGCTGAGCAACATTTTCATTTCCATTGCGCTCCTTTACTGGTTGTTCCCTAGTATTGTTTCTATTATCTCTACAATATCGAATCATATGACCCTGTTTATGGCAGTAGTAACACTCATAATTGTTTACAGGAGGTCTACGGCAATCTTTAGCCAAATGTCCGTACAAATTACAGCGGTAACAGCTACGCTCTTTTCGCGCTCGATTCTCCCCTGTCCCTTGGTTGGTGTCTGGAGCCTTTCTCGGACTGGGTGGCTGCTTCTGTCCGGTGGGATGGCCACGTTCATTTGGTCTATCTGCATTTGTTGGACACGCTCTAGGCTTATTTCCTTTATCTTTTTCACGCAATCTTTCCTCTCTTCGCCTACTAATTCTTTCCTCTGTTTCTGAGCTGACAGTAACGACTACTTCTCCTTTTGTTTCCTTTCCTATGGCATTTAACGCATAATCCTCCGATCCCCATCTCTTTATAATCACTTCCTCCTCTTCAGCCTGTTCTATCGCTTGTTTCAATGTTACTGGTTTCTTAAACATAACAACTCTTCTCAGTGATGGTAACAATCCTTCAACAAAACGTTCTTTGATTCTCTCTGTTAAAATCTCTTGAGCATAGGCACGTTTTATTTCTGCCTGTTCCCCTTCACTTTCTACTTCTCGCTTGGTTTTATTTCCCAGACTCTGTAAACGCGTCGCATAGTGACGTACTGATTCTTTCCCACCTTGTCTACATTCTATGAACAATCTTTCACTTTTTCCTTTCGGCTCTTTTCCAAATCTTTCCTTTAATGCCTCACGTAATGCCTCATATGTGTGCACCGTTCTCATCTCCCCATCTTCCCTATAATAAAAATGTGCATCCCCTGTTAGCTTAATATTGGCAATATTGAATTTAGCAGCTGGTGTCCAATTCATGACCGTGCTCATCTCATCAATTTTAAGGAAAAAAGTTTCGGGATCCATAGATCCATCGTATTGTTTGATCTCACTAGCTAATGCAAATGACTGTGGCAGGGGGGCTTGCATTGGAAGTGGTGGAGGAGCTGGCACTCCTTGGTATTAACTGACCCTGGGGCTGACCCTGTGTTTGTAGCATGTTTAAAATATAGAAATTACATGAAATATTCTCTTATCTGCCTGAACAATCTTAATTTAAGTACATTGTTTCCCGTCCGTGGGCTTAATTGATAATTTTACTTAATTCTACTTAAATTTATTTCAGGAATACCTAATTTATGCAAAACATGTAAATTATGTACGTTATGCTTATGCAAATGACTCTTTTGAATATTCTAATGAGTTTATGACTTAAACAAACTTTTCCCAATCTTAAAATATCAAATAGTGCTAATATTTTAATGCTACTTTATTCTGTAGCACTGTTTTTATAAAGAAATGACGCTACATATATCCTGTCCAACTGCGACATTTTTATGTAAGTTTCCTGGGGATAATTATGGAAATAAATGGTCGAATGAATATTTAAATATTTATAAAGGACTGTGCCTGTGGATTATACTTTCCACAAAGTGTTTATGATAATTTTAAAGTTTATCCCATTCTCACAAACTAGATTCTTCCTGCTTAAACAGGCCCGGCTAATTGAGGAGAAGATCAAAGTACTAGAGGCAGTGTTTTAAAATATAAAATAGAATATTTATTCAGGAACATTCAACTAGTGTATAAAACAGAATTTGAGGTAATAAGAAATAAAATTTAATCAATGATGTGTAAACCCATGTATCAATTGGATATCAATTTAAAGAATAAAAATCTTTGGAATAATTCAATTTGTAAAAAGAAAGACTTTGTATTTAATTGTATTAAATAAATAATTTGTATTTCAGAAATAAATGATAGAGTATCAGAATTGACTTATGATAATTGTAATAAATGTAATTATAATTCTTTAAGACAAGAATAGATTTTGGAAATTCAAACAATCAAATTTATAGATTTAAAAATATTCTCAAGCGACTTGTAAGTCTTAACTCTTTAATAATGATAATTAAAATATAGAAATATAGAATCACTGTTCTGTGGAACTTTGGAGCAAATAATTTCTTCTGACTGAACTTAACTTAGTTACTGAAATTTCTGGCAACATTATAACTAATGGCAAGACTTTATGTAAGGTAACAAAATGATCAGACTGATTCAATTAAAGCTTAAAGGGGGTGGTAGAATTAAATCTTGTAAAAACTGAATTGTAACGTGACTCTAAAGTGTAATTGTCTTTCCCACTAGAATTTTAGGAATAAGAATGTTCCGTTCCCGTCTTTACGTGAATAGGAATTGTAATTAAGAAAAATACGTGTAGAATGGGTAGAATGGCTATTGAGACATTAAATTGAGAATGGGCTTTTACCGTGTCTTCTCGAATCTGTCCGCTCTTGGATGGTACTCGCTCTCTGGCTCCGTCGAAACGTCTGGAGGTGGGTAGACTCCTCTTCAGAAGTGGCTGGTAGGCTTCTCTGCTAGGCTCCTTCTTCCATGATGAGATTATGTACCATTTTATGTACCATGCTAGGCTCCTTCTTCCGGCTGACTTTTCTCTCTCAAACTAATATTAACTTTCTTAACTATGAAATTGATGGAGCTGGTTCTCAGCTAGGTGGAGTATACTTAAAAAACCTCGGCATCGAGCTAACTCAAAGAATTACGTGGTGTGAACAGTAATTGAGTTAAAAATATTAATTTAAAATTTACCATCTGAATTCATTTGAATTTTAGATAGAGGCCGAATTGGAATATAATAAAAATGTGGGTAGGTGAACATCACATCCGGTTCTCTTAAAACCCAATACTTCTACTGAAGATTCTTTTCTCTGGAACTACTGACAAAACAGATCCATTTTCCTTAACCAATCAAATGTTCACATACATGCTAGACAACCAACAAAAGGTGATTCTTCTACCAATCAAGAACTTGGTAACATTTCTCAATTTGTTTGAAATTAATCACTCACGTGACAATTAGTCACATCTGACCATCTTCATCATTCAAGGGTCGCTCTTTGTTTGTTCTGAAAAACATTTTTACCTTCCTACATTCCGTCTCGATTTCGATCCTAACAACTTTTCTAACTCTGCCAATACTCTTGGGTCCTTGAACAAAAGTCAAACCAACCCTATTCTATAAGGTGTAAATTGAATCCTTGACGATCCCCTTGCTCTTGACAGCAATTCTGACACCTTTTAAGGGCTTCTTAAAAATCGAGCAGAGAAAAACATTTATAATATTATTTTTATTATTTCATTCTTTACTATCTCGGAATCCGTTCTAAATCTTTCAAAACTGCTAAACTTACGATCCCATAAACAATCCTAATGTGAGTAAATTAATAAATTTGCATAATTAACATTAATAAATCCTAAATTCTAAAATTGGCTAATTACTCATTCTCGAAATCCTACATAAATTAATGAATTTTCTTTTTATTTATGTTAAAAATCTAATAAAACCCCTGCACATGTAGGGGCTGATGACCAAACGTGGAAAGGCGTGATTGGGAGGAATGGTGACTCCCATTTAAATGCGAATGGGAGGTGCTTGTTGGATCTCTGTTGCAACAATGGACTTTCCATCACAAACACCTTCTTCCAGCACAGGGATGTCCATAAGTATACCTGGTACAGGGATGCAATGGACGAGAAGTCACTGATTGATTTTGTAATTGTTTCAGCCGACTTATTCCAATCAGTGTTGGATACTCATGTGAGAAGAGGGGCAGAACTATCAACTGATCACCACCTTGTTGTCTGCACTTTGCGGTTCTCTGAATCTATGCCAACTAAGCGAAATACTAGGTTCAGACAAATTGGCGCATCAAATGCTATCTTCAAGTTTCAAAGAACTACCCAGTGATCATGGTACTATTAAAAAGGAGTGGCAGTTGTTTAAAACTGCTGCGATTACTTCGGCTGCATTGTGCTGTGGTCGTAAGCAGCTGAGTGTGGCGCAGGGCGGTGAGAAAAGGACTGCGTGGTGGAACGGTGAAGTCCAAGAAGCTGTCAAAGCAAGGAAGGAAGCCTACTTGCTATGGCTTGCAAACAAGTCAACTTCGAGTCGAGTGCGGTACACTGAGGCGCAAAAAGCAGCAGCAAGGACAGTATCAACAGCTAAAGCCAAGGCCTGGGAGAAGTTCGTGGAGAAATTGGAGGCCGACTATGGTTCGGCAAAGAAGGTGTTCTGGCAGACCATGGAAAGAAGTCTCTTTCATCACAAACTATTAAGAGTTCAGATGGGAGGCCTCTGAAAACAGAGGAGAGTGTATTGCATAGGTGTAAGGAATACTTTGCATCTCTTCTTAATCTGGTGACAACAACAACTGAGGCATACGAGGTGCACCTTGGAGCGGAGAATAGTCACCGTAGTATCACTGAAACAGAAGTCAGATGGGCAATTAAGTCCCTGAAGACTGGCAAAGCTGCAGGTGATGATGAAATCCGGTCTGAGATGTTAAAGGCCTTAAATCAGGATGGTATCCTGTGGCTGACTTGAGTGTGTCAGGTTGCTTGGATATCTGGACAGTCCCCTAAGCAATGGCAGACAGGAATTGTGATCCCTATCTTCAAAAAGGGAGATCAGAGAGATTGCAACAACTATCGAGGCATCTCTTTGCTCAGCATTCCTGGGATGGTGTACGCTAAGTGTCTGGAGAAGAGAAGTCGGGAAATAGTCGACTCTAAACTGTCGGGGGAGCAGTGTGGTTTCCGACCTGGCCGAAGCACGAGGGATCACATCTTTGCTCTAAGGCAAATCTTTGAGAAATCCTGGGAGTATGCAAAAGAGGTCTACGCTTGCTTTGTGGACCTCGAAAAAGCATATGACAGAGTTCCTCGGTCTACTGGTTGCTATCATGTCTCTTTACAAAAGCTCTGAGATGTGTGTCCCGATAAATGGCATTAAGTCAAGACCATTGGACTCCGCCAAGGGTGCGTACTGTCGCCCCTCTTGTTCATTATCTTTATGGACTGGATAGAAGAGGGGCAGCCGAGGCGATGAGTGTGTTTGTGTGGGCAACTGCCTGGTGGAGAGTTTGCTCTTTGCTGACGACCTTGTCCTCCTTGGGTCTTCTCGCACGAACCTTCAGCCTGCACTAGACCGGTTTGCAGCCAAATGTGAAGAAGCTGGGATGAAGATCTGTGTGGCTAAAACCGAGGTTCTGGTCCTTTCAAGACAGCCTGCTCAGTGCGCTCTCCATGTTAGGGAAGCCTCATTGAGACAGGTGGAGAAATTCAAGTATCTCGGGATTGCATTCACGAGTGATGGATGGCAGGAGAAAGAATTGGATGCTCGGATCAGTGCAGCAAGCTGTGTCAGACGCGAACTGTGGCGATCCGTGGTAACAAAACGCGAGCTGGGTAACAAAGCCAAGCTCTCCGCTTTCAAATCTATCTTTGTCCCCATTCTCACCTATGGTCATGAGGCTTGGATAATGATCGAAAGAATGCGATCGCGGGTACAAGCGGCCGAAATGAGATTTCTGAGAGGTATGGCAAGTGTTACCCTACTAGATAGAGTGTACAACAGCACAATAAGGGAATCTGTAGGTGTTGAGCCGCTACTTATCCGCATTGAGAGATCTCAGTTGCGCTGGTATGGCCACATGATACGGATGCCGCAAACTAGTCTTCCTAGGCAGTTGTTATTTTCCAAGCCGTTGGGTAAGAGTCCAAGGGGTCGACCTGGAACCAGGTAGCTAGACTACATGGAGAATTTGGGTTCGAGTCGCTTGGATATTACCAGGGAGGACATGCGCCTGATGGCGGAAGATCGCGATCGCTGGAGATCCTCCATAGGGCTGCTGCCCCGCGACCCTAACGGATAAGCGGGTTTGAAAAGTAAGTAAGTAAGTAAAAATCTAATCTGAAGAACAATTTGGACATGGTGAAGAATTGGGAACAAGTCTATGTCTAAAGATTCACTGAATTAAGATGTTTTAGAACTTGCCATGAACAAACGCCTTTATAATTTGTAATAATTACAATTATTGCAGCTGTATTTAACAACTTAGTGGAAGAAGCAGAAAAATTTATATGAGGCAATGAAGCAAGCTTTTTATTATCAAAACTGAGTTTTCATGACCTTATGAAATTTAAGGGCGTTCAAGTTTTAACCGCTTGCTTTTCTACTTGTTAGGAAAAAAATATGACAGTAGGAGTATGGCAATTTTTGCAGTCATTAAGAATATGCAATAAATATAAAAAGTAACAAAAAATATTGGTTTTCTTTTTTTTTCTTCTCAGAAAGTTTTTTTGTTAATTTTACTAATGAGGATGTAAGTGATAAAAATATAAATTTCAGGGAAAAACTAAAAGAAAACCCACTATTTGCAAGAAATAAATATTGCGGGAAATGCATGTGGATATGTTTAGTATAGTACAAGAAATAATTGACTCTTTAACCACAACAAAAAGTAAATAATAAAAAGAAAAATACGACCTAATGAGGATGTAAAATAAATAAGATAACTTAAATCATTTTAATGACATAAATTTCAATTTGATATTTTTAAATATAAATAAAATAATATATATTATAAAAATAGGAAAAACATAATTTTGTATAACTTTTAATCAGTTTTAAGGCGAATCCTGCTGTTTCATCACTAACTAGTATGTTACCTAAATTAAATCACTTTAATGACAAATTTAAATTGTAACATTCGTAAATATACATAAAATGATATGTAACCTTTTATGATAAAAATAGGGGGGCGGGAGTTATGTTGTCTAACTTAAACACTTTTAAAACGAGTCCTTTTTCATTGGCTCAGCTTTTAGTAAATAGAAGAAAGGCAACAAAATGGCCGTCACATTCCAGTTGTCCGTACTCTCTATTACAGTCAGGTAGGAATAGGAATCTCTTATTCCTACCTCCATGATTACAGTGCTCTAGAAGAAAGCGAGGTTGTGGCGACATCTTGTGAGGAAAACGCAACAGTTACTTCGCAGTTTCGTTTTCGGTGCAAAGTAAAAGTGAAGCGTCGTAGGCGTGGCAAATGCAAGGGCAGTGGTGGCGCGCGCACATTCGGCAACTCTACAGACTTGGGCTCTGTGGGCGGGGCTTCACCTATGACGTGTCATTTTCATAGAAATAGCTTAAATAACGCCGACGTTCAAAACGGTTACCTAATAACTGATCACTAGGAAAATAAAGCTTTTAGAGAATCTTAGTCGGAAAAATACTATGTTTCTTAAATAAATACAAAAATACGATTTGATATTACATCTAACTTCATACTAATATATATAGGTGCTAATTTTGGTCTAAGTTAACATAATTGATAGGAGATGGCGCAATCAGAAAATTTTTATAGCAGCTGAAGATAATTTAATACAAAGTAATTGAAGAGACAGGTCAATTGGGTTTTATTAGGTTTTAAATTATCATTATTTCGAAAAAATAAAGTTTTCTGAAATACAAAAGAAAAATAAACCCAGTCTAATCGTGTTCGGGCGTTTGGGAGACACGATTCCACTACGTAGTATTTCTTGAATATTGTGTGCAGATTAGCATCGTTTTTTAATGTACTTAATATATTTAATGTGACCTTGCGATTTTAACGATTTTAATAAAAATAATTTTTATATTTTACATTTGTCATGACAGGAGAATAAATTACAGATTAGAATGTATAAAGTAAAATAACACTAGTCAACACTTTGAAGCGACACATAGTGTTCTTAGTAGTAATTTGTATGTAGAATCCGAATCTGCTTTTAGATTTTTTCTATCACGTCACGTTTCCAAGTTATGCACTTCGAGTCTTCTATGTTAAAGTAATGGGTGGGAAGAGAACTGTCTGCAGTGTTAAACTATTCATATTTTGGGCCGCAAGGATATTTATAAGGATATTTATAAGGATACTGAATAATTTATAAATGTTTCATTGAAAAAATTGTGTGTGTGCTAGAGAAATTTCAAAATTATATTCCTAATCAGCAGAAAAAATATTACTAAAAATCACCCACTTGCATTTGGTTACAAGAAAAAACTTAAATTTTGTTGGCCAGTGTAATTAGAAGAAAATATCTCAATTACTTAAGAAAGAGCATTGGCACTCTCCATTGAGAGGATGGGTTATTTGGCAGAAGCTTGAAAAAATCTATTTTCTTGGACGAATAAAAGAAAAACTTGAAACTTGCAAAAAATGGGGATTAATACACATTATGAAAACAAATCATTCGGGAGACTACTAGTTATCTCAAGTTACTTTGCACCATTGAACAGTACATATACAAATATGAAATATGAAATACACAGTAAGAAAAAAAATAGAACAAACACATTTTGAGAGCACAAAATTCGAATGTATTTAAAATTGTAAGATGAGAGAAAAAAAAAAAACAAACTTGAACAATATAAAGAAGTGCTAAAACATATAAAAATGCAAACAAAATCAAAATCCGTGTGAAAACTAACAAAGTAAGTTGGAGGAAACGAAGAAACAGAGAAAAGAATAAGATTATTTAAATGCAACCAAGTATGCAGAATAAAGAAAAAACTCATTATTAAATTTTTTAATTGTAAGTTGTTTTTTACGTAAGCTTACATATGTTTGTTATTTTATTTTATTTATTAACTATTTTTTGTATATTCTCATTTTTACTTTTTAAATGTTGCATTTACTGCTTATTTATTTTCAGTATTAACAAAAGCATTTGAAGGGGGGGGGGCATTTATTCCCCCCCTTCATCCATCCCTGGTATTATTTAAGATTGAAGAAAAAAATAAAATATAAAATAATTTTGAAAAAAAAAGTCAACGAAAGGGGAATCGAACCTAGCTACACAGAAGATAGTCAAAACCGTTAACTACTTTCCTATCGGGAACCTTGACAAACGAGTCTTTCTTGAATTAATAATTTTTCAAATGCTATTTTTACTACGTAACTTGTGACTTGCGTCTTGGCATAGGTGAAGCCCCGCCCAGTGAGCCCAAGTCTGTAGTGTTGCCGAAAGTGCGTGGCGCGCGTTTGAAGCAAAGAACGTTAAGGAGAAGAATGAGAAGCTCTCGCTCATGTCAAAGAGGGCAGCAAATACTTTGTTATACCAGCATTCATTGAAGTTTTTTTATTTAGTTTTAAAATGCTAAATTAAATTATTGTTCATTAATTTTCTCATTTATTTACTGACACGGTTTATTATATTGAAAGTATAATTAATTTATTCTATAACATTATTTTTTAACGAAATCTTGTAATTTTTTTAAATTATGTAATTTTTCTTAAATTTTAGAAAGAAAGCAAATGTTTATTTTAACATGACTTTTATTCACTTACTTTTTACAAGTGATTTAAAAGCAGACACCGCAAAAACTTAGACCATGGAAAAGATATGAACATAATTTTTTTTATAAAAAAAAATCAATTGCAGTCAATGCATTCATTTTTTTCAAGAATATTTCTTGACTTAAAAACCTACAATGTATGCAACCGAATTTGTTTCAAATAAATTTGGATTTTCAGTGTCTAGAGTTATTGGATCTGAGTCAAAAGAAGACTTTGCAACTGCTTCGAATTCAAGCTGACAAAAAAAGTTCATCATTATCCTCTTTACAGTTTCCTACTGACCAGGATAAAATAACATTTGTGGCCACAAGTTACTTTGTAGCAATTATGTTTTATTGCTTGGTAATTGTTTTAAACTTAGCAACACCCGCACAAGATGTGTGATAAGCTGAGGCCGCGCTGAAATGCATTGTTATAGCAGCACAAACAATCAAAAAACGTATAAGGATAAGGAGCACGATCTATAGATATTCTGTAGACCGTGATAAGAAGTGAAGACTGTGTTTATATCACGTGATAAAAGCTGTCCGATCATCAAAGGGGGGCTTCTCTGCAACAGACACTTCCCGCCAGACTTAGGCGGCGCCACTTACGTCTACGCGAGCCTTTCCTTCTTATCCTTATACGTTCTTTGTGTGAAGAATGATGAGAAGGCGGAGAGCATATGAGAGAGGAGAGTTGTTAGCGTTAATTTTAATGGACAACACGTTGACAATGTGTTGGTTTCTCCGGGAGGAAATTGCGTGCGGCATGAGAAGAATCATGAACGAGACGATTCAGTTCATGAATTGCATGCAGTAATGTGGAAAAACGAAGCCGTACCTGTGCAACAACGAAACACCGTATGCAGCTCGCATTCGTAGCCATCAGCGAGGCTTAATAATTGTAATGCCAATATTTCTGACTTAGACTTTTGCAGTGGCCATTGTGAGGAAATGACCGCGGAGAAACGGAAGGATTTCTCGCTCGTTTTAGTGCCCCAGCAAGAGACATTAACGGCTATTACAGGCGAACCGGAGTTTACGGGACATTTTCGTCAAGAAGACAACGTTCCACAGTATACGAATTACGTCGTGGAAAATCTCGGCATTCTACAAAAGGTGGCTGGCAGCTTGGGCTTCGACGCAGTAAATTTAAGCTTCGTTCCTGTGCCACGACAACTCCCTGCAACGGATCCAAGGTTTTGGCATCAGTTAACGTACCTTCAAAAGATTCCTGTAGACAACACCTTTCCCTGCAGAGACGAAATCTGACAAGCGACTACATTTCAATTTAAAGTTGCAGACATGATAATGCCATGGAGCATTGAAGCATTCCTGGATGACGGACTTGGAGCCATTTTTACCGAATACTAGGTAAGCTCACATTATTAACACTCATCTCCGCTTAATCCCTACTCTTAGCATAAAAGCTCATTATATTTATTCACTGCTAGCCCTATGCCAAGCGCTTCTAATTGAGGTCCTGTTGTTCTCTCTTTGCAGATAGCCTCTTCCAGGAATCCTTAAATGCAATAAGCGTCTCCGCTCTCCTGTGCAGTTTTGGCTAAATACCAATTTTTGCAAGCATATGCGGTTCAGTTAAGACTGTTGTTGTATGCCGTCTATGCCAAGGACCTTTAATGAATATAATGAAATCATTTTAGTTAAGCAATGCAAAAGTATACAGGTTGAATACAAAAGTCTGAACCCCTCTTTTATTTTTTGAACTGAAGCAGATATGTCAATTTTGATGAATCCAATGAATAGGAAGTTGTGGGTGGCCTATCCCATGGTGCACTTTTCATCATCCCAAATATGCAAATTAGGACACATTCAAAATTTTTCTCAAAAACCATAAGGGATAGAGAAAAAAACCCAATTGTAAACCTGTTCAGCATAAAAAAACAAACAAAACCAAAAAAAATCATCTAAATCGGACCAACCAATCACCCACAATCACGTGGTGAACTGACACCACAATCACCATAACACAATTGGGCACGGAACCTAACTGACGCCAAAACATGCCTTTTATTTGCTTTTCCGCATGAAAGTGAATGTGAGCACGGTAATTTATGTTAATTTTTTGATTTTCATGCTTTACATGGTAGAAACATCAACATTCAGTTTTCCTTGTGCAGTGTAACTGTTTGTAAGCTACAAACAGTTTACCACGTAATTATGGGTGATTGGTTGGTCCGATTTGGATGATATTTTTTTTTGTTTTGTTTGTTTTTTTATACTGAACAAGTTTGCTAATGGGGTTTTTTCTCTATCCCTTACGGTCTTTGATATAAATTTTGAATGTGTCCTAATTTGCATATTTGGGATGATGAAAAGTGTACCATGGGATAGGCCACCCACAACTTCCTTTCATTGGATTCATCAAAATTGACATATCTGCTTCGGTTCAAAATATAAAAGGGGGATTCAGACTTTTGTATTCACCCTGTATAGTAATTAGCTAATCAGGTCTCATACTGTGAATAGGGCTTCGACCCTAACGAATTCAATTCTATCTCGTAATTGTTTTCTTTATTAGACTTTCTTATTGTTTCGTTTTACTTATTTTCTTTTACTTAAAGTAAACCATTTTAAGTTTGCCCACGTGTTAGTGGGCAACATTGATTAATTTCATTCCTTTTGATAAATAAATTAATCCAGAATATATTTAACTGTGTTCATCATTCATTTATCACGCTTCCACTCACTAATTTTTCTACGTGACATTAGGCATCCAGGCGCACATGCTGTAAATGGCAGGCAGCCCATACGGGGCTGCGTGATTTATTCAAACGCCTCAAAAACGAGGCCCGTTCACAATTGACGAGGTATTAGAAAGCCATCAGAAAGGTTACAAGGAAAGTCTGGTGTCCTCCGATAACCTCGCATAAACACCTAGATGTTGAAAAGCGCTTCTTAAACGTAAACGAACCTAGTCGTAACCACTCGAGAAGGAGAAAGGATCGAAGTTGAGCAGCCCGTTTCGTCCATACGGTCGAGGGTGATTGAGGATGGCCCTGCGATCGACTCCAATGGGCCAGCCAAAGTTTTTTATTCACAGAGACGTTCGTAATAGCTAGGTCCGGTTTAAATACCTCGCCAGTGGAATCGTTTAAGAGGAATTTATGGCATTTACAGATCGACTTTGCAAACGGATACTCGTAAAAACTATGGCTGATGGTCTCGGCTACGTCGCACACGGAGCATCCAGCAGACCTGGCCACCTTCCACTGAAACAGACGATGAAGAGAATGGAACCCGTGATGCAGCAGCCACCATTGATAATTAAAAAAATTTTTCTCAAAGGCAAAGTATTTTAAAAGCTTCATGAATGCTGCCCACGGACGATTGGGAAAAAGCACGATGTCGGTTGATTCACCAGGGTCAGTCTGCTGAAAGAACTATGCAAACCGAAGCATTCCCCATTTCTGAGGATCAATACGGCGTAGCATAGGTAATACAATTACTAAGCCCAGGTTAAAGGCTTTGTAAATGTTTGGTTGGTGTTGATACATTACTACTGGCAACAAGGGAGATAGGGAAGCCTATTCACCTTGAAAAAAACTTAGATGTAAGAAGAAGAAGTTCACCCATAAAGGGGGAGGGCTAAGGAATACCTGAATCAAGGCAGCCAGTTTGGCTGCAATAAGGTATCGCTTAATATCGGGTAAACCCAACCCCCCCTCTCTCCAAGGGAATAAAGAGGAACGCTGCTATTAATGGATGATGATGCTGACCAGATGCCCCTAAACACAGTTCACAATTGCCCCACGGAGTCTATTGAGGAGATTATACGAAGGCAAAGTTAATAGGCCCTTGGATGTTAAAACTGGAAGCACGTGAGTCTTGATGTATCTCACCTTAACGAAAATTGATGTTGAAAACCGGAAGTTTTAGTCAAGGCGAGAAATGCACTTTTCTACCACTTGTTGCCAGTGCATAAGGTCCATATTCGGTTTGAAGGAGAACATATAACCTAGCACTATAATTTGATCAAACTATGATATTGGAAAATTATTAAGATAATCAGTGGTCCAATTCCCAATAGCAAATCCTCTAGACTTGATGAGGTTGATGATGCTCTCCGTGGAAGTACTAAAGTGATTAAATGTTCTTTGAAGATGCTCAAGGAATATGCGTCTGACGCAAAAAGCACCATGTCATCCGCATAGGCTAATTACTTGATGCTTATCGATGCAGCTGGAAGATCGTATCCTCGAACATCTTGGTCGCGATGTAGATATTGTAATAATTGTTCCAAATAAAAGATGTATAACAAGGGGGAAAGAGGACACCCTTTCCTAACATCTTTAAACAGGCTGAAGGTAGTAGATATGGAACCATTAATCGCCACACATGATGTGGCACAATTATTCAGTGCGGAAATCATCATGGCAAATGTCCGAAGACGAAGGTGTCAAAAAATGTCAAAGAGGAACTCGTGGTTCGCTTTGTCGATTGCCTTTTCTTGATCAAGGCTTAATACAGCAAGAGTTTGTTGACGAGCACACGCCTCTTCCATCACACACCGAATCATAATTAGATTATCGGACATCTTGCATGATGGAATTGAGTAGGACTGTCCAGGGTTAATAAATACTTCTGCATAAACTTTCATTCTCTGTTGAAAAACTCCAGTGAAGACCTTATAGTCCGAGTTGAGAAGGGTTATCGGCCTCCAGTAGGTAACAAGTTCTGGATTCGGCACTTTGGGAGAAGAATGATTTTCCCCATGAAGAAGTCTGGTGTGATGGAAGACGAGTCTTTGATGATCGAATTAAACACTTGTATCCAGAAAGGCCCAAGAAGTTTCCATGTCACATTATAAAAGAAGCATGGAATGCCATCCATACCCGTCTGCTGGACTGATGACGGCCGTCTGCTAACAGGAACTTCTTGACTTCATTCTTCGGAAAAGGGACGAGAGATAGACAGGTCAGCATCCTCAGAAAACGGTCTTAGCGTGTCAATCCACTGCTTCGTGACATCTGATGAAATGATTGGGTTATTAAAAAAGGATAAAAAATGGGCGTGGAAAGCTGACAAGATGTCGTGGTCAGAATTCCCTTCTCCATTTTCCACCACCAAGCGATGACATCGTTTTTTGTTAGCACATCGTCTCTCCTTGGCGAACGCTGCTGATGATGAATGCCTGACGTCAGTCGGCCAGGCAAGTTTGGCTCTGAGCGCTGCGCCGGCAGCCTTCTGGATCATTAGAGCAATGATCTCGCTCTTCATCTAACGTATCTCCGTCTCGAACTCCTCCTTGGAGGTGGATACTTGAAGGAGCCGAAGGATCTCTTGCAACATGAGGAGATGACGACGTCGATGACGAGCAGTATCTAACCTAATATTACGAAAGAAACATTTGATTTTGTTTTTCAGTCCTAACCAGGAAGCAAGCGTAGGAAGCACATTACGAAGATGTGTTTCGACAAACCGGACGAACAATCCCTTGTATTCTTTTTCGTCGAGTAGAGAAACATCCAGAAACCAACTGCGATGAACTGCCGAACCTGTAGATGGTACTCGGAATGGACGATTCCATGACCACATGATGGCACTGTGGTCGGAGAATGAACATGGATTTACATTCATTTTCCCTGGCGATCCAGCAAATGCATTGTCAACAAGATAAAGGTCCAATCTTGATGATACCGTGGGCCCTTGATGGAAAGTAGGCCCAGGCTGGTTGCTTTGTGAAGAGTGCGTCCATAAGTCGAACAATGTATTTTGCTGGCACAAACGATACACATGACCAGATGAAAAGATGTTGTTGTCGTCTGGATGGAAGTTCAAATCACCAACAATCACCACAGGCAAAGATGAACACAAAAAGTTGTTTAGTTCACTAAAAAACGTTGGTTTCTCTGCTGTTCTACACGGTGCATAGACATTAAGTAATAGGAAATTGACACCAGATGTTGAAATGTTCAAAGAGATTACCCTGCACTCGCAGTCTAACCAGAATGGAGGGATTGAAGATGTTGGTGGCAACCCCTTTCTCATTTGGTGACGAAGAGTTAATAAAAAACCGTCCATTGGTGTATTGACTGCGAAGTTCTGAAAGATCTTAGCACAGAAGTGTAGAGGCAAGCTTCACTTCTTGAAGTAACAAAATGTCCAAGGAACCAAAAGAACGCACGTTCAGGGAGATAATCTTCATTGAGGATGTTTAATGAAGCAACTGCTGACCTGTGTCTGGTTGAGTCATGGGATTCCCAGATGTTGCAGGAAGCTCTGACGTTCTTTTCCTTGGAGATCGCAAGTGACCTGATGAAGAAGGGCTGCGCTTGTGTCTCGCGCGGCCGTTTCTCTCGGAAGAAGAAGTAGCTCCGTTCTCATGCCTATTGCCACGATGCCATCTGGATTTTGACGTAGAACTACGTCTATCAGGATTACAGCCGAGGAAAAATTCTGACGCGGTTTTTCATTCCAAAAGTGATGTACATATCTCTGTCTATATCTTTGCATCACTATATTCTACAACTATGTTCAGTGTCTCGTTGGAAAGAGGAAGGTCAGGTCTTGAATAATAAACAAAAATTTTTACAAAATGGGCCACTGGGTGCGAAGTTACAGCAAGTTAAAGTTAACTGAATTTTATGTGCATGCCATCATAATAATGGAATGGCGCTGCTGCAGCGTGTACGAGTGCGGCGACTATTGGAAATAATTGGAGCTAGCTATCCGACTGCAGTCTATCGGTGTGTAAGATCAGGGTCGTAGTCAGGGGGGTCGGTCGAGGGGGGGTTGCCGACCAACCCATTATGGAAAAAGGTCCGCCTCCCCAATATTGGAAAAAGTCCGATTCAGTGGAATTTTTGAAAAAAGGTCCGAAATTTTTGAAAATCGACCTCCTCCCCCCAAGATAACGTCCTGACTACGGTCTTGAAGATGTCGAGCATGTACGAAAAACATCTTCGCTATTTGCGTTTGAAGAAAAAGCGTGAAAAAATGAAGAAGAACGTGAACGGTTAAGAGAAGAAAATAAACAATGAAAACAAGAGGAGCGTGAAAGAATTATGAATGAGGAGTTGAAAGCTCAACAACAAGGGTACCACAGCTCCGACCATCAAAGAGATAACAGACGAATATGCTAGATTAGAAAATCATAAACTTATAACAGTTGTCGATTAAGTTAGAAAATTTATGACTACCAATCACGCTGGAGACCAGGTTACTATAACTGTTGCAAATTTAAATATTCAGAGTTGCATTGCACATCACCTAGACATCGAGACAGATGAGATATTATCAAAGTCGGATTTTCTTGCATTGGGTGAAACTTGGATGTACGAGGACGAACCGATTCAGATACAAGGGTTCGGTTAAAAAAACCATTCATGAAAAATGCTCTTTGTTCTAAGACAGCAAATGGGCAGCGTAAACCGAGTGGTGTAGCAATTTATAGAAATTTAAATAGTGTAGCAGTCTGTAAACCTGTCGAGTATCACATAAATGTAAGACTGAGATTGATTGACTATGGAGTTGGCGATTTATGTTTACTGAACGTTACCTTAAATAGTTCTTTAAGATTTATATTGATCTCGACATATGAACATCCAGATGCTTCACTTGTTAGGACCGATAAGTACTTATGTTTTTCACAATGTGCGTCCGTCTCTCTGTCTGCCTGCCTGTTGGTGCTCTAGCAGTCGAGCGCTTCCGAACTTTCGATTTCCGTTTGCGCCATTCGACAACTTAGGTAAAACGATAGACTTAGTGCGTTGGTAGTAAAAAATCGGTGAAGGAAATTTCTAAGACAACCAATAGTGACGTCAACAGGAACGCTCGGAAAAAGGGTACAGACATCGAAGGAGACCAGTATTTCGCCTGCATAAAAGGTCACAAATAACAGAGGGGACCATGTTTTTTACTATTCAATTCCATAGATAAATGGCTTGCGCACTGACCAATGCCGTTCTCTTTGGCATTCATCAAGGCATAGAAAACACTTGTGAATTAAGTGAAGATATGTGATGATCTTCCTTGACGGTCAAAATCAGTCAAAACTGGTTCAATGGTACGTGGTTTAGTGGCACAAATATGGTCCATTAGAAACTTTCAATGTTATAATATGGCCTGTAATATATCAAACAACTTGGAATGATGTGTCATGAATGAATATAATGTAAAATTAATGCTAATCTAAAATGGTTCAATGGTACATGGTTTAGTGGAACCATTATGGTTTCTTGGAACTTTCAATAGGCTATGGCATGTAATATATTAAACAGCTTGGAATGACGTGTAATGAATGAATACAACGTAAAATTAATGATAGCCCAATTTGGTTGAAACGTACGTGGCTTAGTGGAACTATTATGGTTTCTTGGAACTTTCTATGCTAGGTTGTGGCATTTAATATATCAAACGGCTTCGAATGACATTGTAGTGAATGAATATAACGTAAAATTAATGATAGTCCAGATTGTTTCAAAGGTACGTGGTTTAATGGAACTATGATGGTCTATTTGGACTTTCAATGCTAGGTTACGGCATGTGATATATAAAATTGCTTGGAATAAAGTGTCATGAATGAATATAAAGTGAAATTAATGATAGTCGAAATTGGTTCAAAGGTACATGGTGTAGTTGTATCATTTTGGTCCATTGGAACTTTCATTGCTAGGCTATGGCATGTAATTTATCAAACAATGTGGAACGACGTGTCATGAATGAATATACCAAGAAATTAATGATAGCCGAAATTGTTAATGGTAAGTATTTTAATTATACCATTAATTTACCATTGGAAACTTTCAGTGCTAAGATATCACATGTAATTACTTATGCCTCAAATTATCAATAGTTAATTTCTATTAGGCATATTGTTATCAGTAGGTCGTAGCTAATTGCTCGTTTCAACAGTACATGCTTACGTTTAGCAATAGATTTTGATGAAATAAATAGACCTTTTGTCACAAAATTTGGGAGGAAATAAAACTAATGCCGACCAAATCACAGTTCGAGTAGGAGGGGTCACGCACAGGAAAGATAGAGAAGGAAAGCAGACGACGGAAGAGAAACGAAGTCCGAAAGGTAGAGCGTCAGATATTAATTAAGAAAGAAAGGCAAAAAAGACCCACGGTGGTCAGAGGAGAGACGTGGAAGGAGTGAACAGGAAAGCGAGAGAATGTGAGAAAGAGACTTGGGAAAGAAGAGAGAGAGAGAAGAGGAGAGAAAGTCGAGATTTCGATGAGGAAGGAAGAACAACGTGAGAGCAGGTGTTTAGGCTGTCTTCCTGGGAACTCGGACTTAAGAGGTGCTTCTAGGCGGGCTCGTGGGCAGCAGGTAAAGGATTTCATTACTTACTGAGAGCGTAAAGCTGAGAGTAGAACTGGCTGCCGCGTGTTTCGCGGGAACCGAGAAGCGTTCACCTCCTGAGGACCACAAGGGGAAGGGCAGCCAACAACCCGCTGGGATTTGCAAGATAACGTTGTATCGTATAAATAGGGTGATGCTCCCCTCGTATGAGCTATGATTCCCAAGCTCTCCGTGCAGGCGAGGTTAGAACAAACTGGGTCGTTTCTGAAGGGCGATACCAAGTCGATAAAAAAGCGGTAGCAGAGGCCCGTGGACGACGGCTGTTTCCGAGGAGAGACGAAGGAAGCTGATGGAATAGCGAGCGAAGGAGGAGAAGTTTTGAGCAGAGACGAACTGCTTTTCGTTACAGGTAAATCTTCTATTGGAAAGAGGTAGCAGCGTAAGCGCACAAATCACCGGTGAAAATTGCGTAGCGCATTGCGAAGCTTTTAATCTAATTGTTGATAGTGAGTTAACTTTCGCTAGTAGGCAGATAGAATTTTTATGTTTGCTAATGGTTATGGTTGGCATAGTGGTAAGACGCTAGTTCATTTGTATCAATTTATTAATGGCTATTTAATTCTTATTTGTTCCGATAGCATATCCCATTGCGTTGCTTATCAGGGACGACAATGGTGCCCTTTGAGTTCCGGTAATCCTCCCGCCAAAAGGGTTACACGACGGGTTCTCCGTTGGGTTGTAGCTGACAATAGCAAAACAGCAGAAGCAGATTGAAATATTATAACCTGGCTATTTGAAAAGGAGCCGCGGTGTCTGGAACATTTCGATTTATGTTGTTTGTAGAAAATTATTAGACGAAAGCCTCTTATGTCAACTTCTTTAACATTTAATTTCTGGATGAAATGCAGATGGGAACGTGGCAGTTGCTGGTTTCCTGCTCTTGTATTAATAGCATTCATTTTACTGCAGATAATGTAAACAGTGAATTTTGTTTAATGATTTGCTTTAAATATAAGTTGAGCTGCAGTTATTGTATCATATAAGCATTGCGTAAAATCACCTAAAGATCAGGTGAACAATTTTAATTTGTAACCACTTTAATATTTTTATAATTTCAATAAACCTATTTCTTTAATTGCCAAATTTGCTACCTTATTCAATTCCCACATTAACCCATTGTACAGGTACGTTACACCCTTGCACAAAAGGCTTCAACAACGCTTCCTTAGGAACCTCATCTAACCCTAAAAACGATAGGCTCATTTAGAAAACAAATGCTTTCCTTTTTATTCTTGAATGCCCTAAAATCCTCTCGGTCCTGAGCATTTCGATTGCCTGACTTGTTGATTTAAAAATGTTCTTGTTTTCTGGACTAATGAAATACGCTGAGAGCTGCAAGCAAATACATGAAGAGTTTGAGGTGGATGCGGATGTGCCTATGATATTGATGGGCGATTATAATATCGATGCCAAAAACGAAGTGAAGAAGCATTTATGAAACATCATTTTAATTTAGACATGGTCCCAACTAACTACTCAAGCACAGTGGGAAATATTACATTGATTTGTTATTTACTAGAAATATAACTCCTGAACGTTTGTCATCTGTTTGTTACATTTCATATCACAGATCCATTCTTCACAAAATTGTAATGTAAGTTAATAATGTAATGTAACTTATAATTTTGTTTCTTTTTCTCCAAAAATGCACAATAATAGTAACCAAATCAGTAATCAATAAAAACATACAGTAGTTCTACGCCTTAAAAAGACGTGGCTTTGGCAGTCACAGAGCCTTCGTTAATTTTTTTTTCTTGCGAGGACTCTTTCTCCTCGCAAGATGATCCTGCTGTTTGGGCGCTGATGGTTGCAAAAACCCAGCAGAAGATGTCATCCTGGATGGTGACGATGTATTGATCATCATGTCATGCTGGCTGTGATGTCGTTGACTGCGCTGGTGGAAGAAGTGCTAGAAAGTCCTCCACTGAGAACACAGATTCTGCTCCTATTGAAACATCTATGTCGTCATCTGCAGAAGCTTCATCTTCACCCATCGGAATATTGTGTGATGGCTGAGGGAGAGGTGTGATCACTTGAATCTCCGGGAACTAGTGGGAGGGGAGGATGGCTGCTCCCTTCCAGGCTCAAAGATAGAGTTGAAAACGAAGATGGTCGAGGTGGTGGAGGCAACATCTCCTGTTCCAGGGGAGAGGCGGAGGAGTTGGTGAAGCATGGCTCTTCCACGATAGTGACAAAGATGACGAAGCTCTGGTCGGCACTAGTGACTTGGCCGGCGATGACATCTTGGTTTGCTGCTGGGGTAACATTTTCTTGGGCATTGATGGAATATCTGTTGGTGCTGCAAACACCCTATCTGGACACTGATGGTATTTACTGATGATACAGCTGCATGCATCGCAATTTCTTAAGGAGAGGGCAGTCTTTTCTGACGTGAGACGTTTTCTTGCAGTACCAGCAGCACTGCCTTTGACCCTTGTAAGACACGCGAACACGGTTCCCGTGCATTACAAGGTAAACTGGAATGTCCTTTTGAAGATTCATATCAACTACGATGTCACCAGTCATCTGCAGTGCAGAATCTGGATGCACTGAATAGGCGACCTTTTTCACCCGTCCGTAGTCGGACATGTAACCCTTCAGGTACTTGTCTTCCATCAGCGGTGAGGCGCCTCGGATGAAGACTGGTAAAAAACCGGGCTCAGCATAGCACAGGCGGACGGTGGTTTGCCCGACCTTAACATAATCCGCAGAAGGAACACGGTCTGCTATGTTTCGCTGTCGACAGAGCATCCTCCATTCATTCGGAGAAAGTCTCTGTACGATAGAAAGCGCAGGAACACAGCTGTTTCATAAACATGCCGATGGCTATCGGACCGTCGGCAACCATAAGCACCATGTTTTCCATGGCTAGAGAAAAGTACGGGGGAGGGGGTGAAACCTTCTCCGGGGGTCACTGAGGGGAGGGTCACTCACTTATCAAGAGTCACTCACACAAGCGTTGGTTGGGTGATTTCTGTGTGAAAAAATAAATTAAGTCCGAATCAGTCACTCACAATCGAGGACACAATTTGAATACGCTGTTTCTAGTCCGTCTTCTAATGCGCTGTTGGAGCTGTGGCCGATAGTGTTGCCTCAACGGAAGCCTAATCAAGAGGTCTTAGAATCTAGGCGTCCAGGCGCGCATGCTGTAAGTGACAGGCAGCCCATACGGAGCTGCGTGACTAATTCAAACGCCTCAAAACGAGGTCCGTTCACAACTGATGAGGTATCAAAAGGCCATCAGAAAGGTGAAATAGAAGGTCTGGTCTCCTTCGATGACCTCGCATAAACACTTAGATGTTGTGAAGCGTTTTATAAACGTAAATGAACCTGGCCATGGCCATTCAAAGAGGAGAAAGGGTTGAAATTGATCGGCCACTTTCCTCCATACGGACGAGAGGAATGGCGGATGACCCTGCGATCGACTCCAATGGGACAGCCAAAGTTCTTTGTTGATGAAGGCGATCGCAATAGCTAGATCCGGTTTAAGTACCTCGCTAGAATCGTTTAAGAGGAATCGCATGGACTTATATGAAAAATGTACCAGCCCCTAATGCTGCATCAAACGATCCCAGATCGACTTCGCGAACGGGCACTCATAAAAAATATGGCTGACAGTCTCGTCTATGTCGCAGTATAGACATCCAGCAGACTCGACCACTCTCCACTGGTGGAGACGCTGAAGGGAGTAAAATCCGTGATGCAACAGTCGCCATTGATAGTTGAACAAAGTTCGTTCGAAAGCAAAGGATTTTAATAGCTTTAGGACTGCAGCCCACGGATGGTCAGTGTAAAGTCGTAAGATGTCAGGTGTCTCCCCTGGGTTGGATTGCTGGAAAAACCATGCAAGACGAAGATGCCCCCATTCTTGTGGATCAATGCGACACAGCATGGGAAGAAAAATCACTATATCGGTCGTAAATGTCACAT
The DNA here is from genome assembly GCA_023313115.1 of Rhysida immarginata. Taxonomy (NCBI): domain Eukaryota; kingdom Metazoa; phylum Arthropoda; class Chilopoda; order Scolopendromorpha; family Scolopendridae; genus Rhysida; species Rhysida immarginata. The sequence goes on from JAHWFO010056088.1 coordinate 358,782, forward strand.
AAAGCTTTGGTTTTCGGAAATTCATTATTAATGGCAATAAGGGTGGTAATGGAAGCTTGAAAAAGAACCATAGATGAGAAAACACAAAATTTGCCCAGATGGTAGGCAGGAAAAGGAATACCCTAGTCATCGCAGCCAACCTGGCTGCAATAAGATAGAGCTTGATGTCCTGTAAACCTAACCCTCCTCTCTCCTACGGGGTAAACAGGTACGCAGCCTATAATGGATGACGCATTTGTATAGATGTTCCACACACGCAGTTGACTATCGCATTACTTAGTCTCTGAAGTTTTTTGAACGAGGGCAAGGTGAATAGGCATTTAGATTTTAATACTAGAAGCACATGCATGTTAATGAACCTCACCTTGACAAACATTAAAACGGAGGCTTTTATCAAGGTGAGAGATGCACTTCTCAACCACTTGTTGCCAGTGCATGGAGTCCATGGTCGGTTGAAAAGAAAAGACATATCCTGACACTGTAATTCGGTCGCACCATATTATTGGGAAAGTTTTGAGATAGTCCGTAGTCCAGTTCCCAATAGCAATACCTTTAGATTTGACGAGGTTAAGGGAGCTTTCCGTCGAAGTACTAACGCGATCAAAGGTTTCTTTATAGATGCTCAAGGAATAAGAATCGGACGCAAAAGCATACGTCGTCCGCATAAGCCAAAGTCCTGATGTTTATGGATGCAGCTGGCAGGATCATATCCTCGAACATCTTGGTGGCGATTTAAGTGTTATAATAATGGTTCCAAATAAAAGGTTAGTTGGTCGATGAATCCAAGACTCGCTGCGACGGAAGCTTGCTGAAATTGCAGAGCCTGCAGAAGAGGAACGAAGTCGTAGCTGCGATCAAAGATACACTCTAGATGCTGTATCTGATCTGGAAGATGTCTCGTTGGAGAAACACACACAAATAACTTAGAGGCTCTGACGTAAACGAGCATACAACTACTGATGCTCGGCTGTTAAGAACTAGCACACAATTATTTACTGACACTGTTACCACTGAAGCTGACCTTCACTATAGCACATGGGATGTAAATCACAAATATCAATCATTCTACTCGAAGCACTTTCGCTGACGGATGCTGAGACACACTCATAAATTCATAAACACACATATGAATAAATCTAGCTTAAGCATCACCTTATGATAAGAAAAATTACACGTGAGACACACATCACTGTAATAACAAAGAATAATAATCACTGACGGATGCTGAGACACACACATGAATTCATAGACACACATATGAATAAAGCTAGTTTAAACATCGCCTTGGAATAAGAAATATTTCACATGAGACACACATCACTGTAACAACGGAGAATGATAAATACTAGAGTACACAGCAAAACACATACAGCGTCCGTTGCTTAAATCTACTAATATCGAGTAGTACCAGTTGGTACTCGCATGAAACCTCCAATTTCATTCATGAAGAACGCTCTTAATGAAAAAGGGAAGACTCCAACTACTTCGTCTCCCCTGCGACAATTAATTTCGTCGTACGAAAATAACCATTTGTATAGTTCGTTTTGCAAGGAGGGAATTTGCAGGAAAATTACGGATAGGCGTTCAGTGGCAATGGAGGTGCTCACCTCTTTTTAAACGGCCTACCGTAATTATGAATTAGCCCTCGACGAAACGAAATGAATTCGGCATGCGCTGGACTTCTTCCATTCGCCGCTGCCTCGTCTCTGAAGGTAACAGGTAGTTCAGCCGCCTGCTTTCCGCTATCGTCTGGAGATCGCTCCTTGTCGAACTCTCTGGCCCATACGGAATTAGTGCTCCATTTCTCGTCCACCGTCTGTCTTTCGAGAGCTGCCTGGCATTGTCGGAGATGTTGCTGCTTTGCTCGGTCTCGCCCCTCGCCGACCTTATTCTCCTCCTCCCTGTCGACTTCGCTGTCGCCACGGGCATTGCCTGGCTCCGTTGAGAAACGCTTCTTTACGGCGTTTATTTTCTCATGCGCTCAGTCATGGTGGCTTGCGCACAAGCCTTTAATTTTCCTTACGACGAAATCGGCTCGGTCGCCCCGTACGTCCTTTCGCCTCCGTTTCCTATCACTCTCTCCTTCTCGTGCTCCTCTCGTCCTTCCTCGAAAACTTTTTGGGATGACGTAGATTTTGTCATCGGCGTCATTTTCGTCATTGCTCTTTCCTCTCGCTCGCCTCTGACGCTGCGAAAATCCACGTGACAACTTCAACGAGAAACTCATGGTTCACTTAGTCGAAAGCCTTTTCCTGGTCAAGGCTTAAAACAGCAAGAGTTTGGTGACGAACACACGCTTCTTCCATCAGACACAGAATCGTAATTAGATTATCGGAAATCCTGCGAGATGGAATGGAGCAGGATTGTCCAGGATTGATGAACTCTTCAGCACAAATTTTAAGTTTTTGTTGAAATACACCACTGAAGACCTTGTAGTCCGTGTTGAGAAGGGCTGTTGGCCTCCGCTGGGTAATGAGCTCTGGATTTGGCACTTTGGGGTGTAAGATGATTTTCCCACGGTGAAGTCCGATGTGATGTAAGCCGGGTCTTCAATAATTGAATTAAACACTTGAACCAGAAAGGCCCAAGAAGATTCCATGTCACGTTGTAAAACGAATATGGAATTCCATCCATACTCATGCTGGACTGATGACGGCCATCCGCTGACAGGAACTTCTTGACTTCAACTTCGGTAAAAGGACGAGAGACAGACAGGTCAGCATCCTCAGAAATAGGTCTTAGCGTGTCAATCCACTGCTTCGTGTCGTCTGATGGAATGATTGGGTTAATGTAAAAGGATGAAAAGTGGGCGTGAAAAGTTGACAAGATGTCGTGGTCAGAATTTACTTCCCCATTTTCCACCACCAAGCAATGACATCGTTTTTGTTAGCACATCATCTCTCCTTGGCGAAAGCCGCTGATGATAAATGCCTGACATCAGTCGGGCAGGAAAGTCTGGGTCTGAGCACTGCGCCAGCAGCCTTCCGGATCATTAGAGCGTTGATCTCGCTTTTCATCTGATGTATCTCCATCTCAAACTCCTCGTTCGGGGTGGATTCTTGCAGGAGACGAAGGATTTCTTGCAACATAAGAAGATGACGACGTCGATGACGAGCAGCGTTTAACCCAATCATTCCAAAAGTTAACAGGTCTTTAATCGTTACTAAAATTAGTTACGTGCTGAATGTGGTCTCCACCATTTACTGAAAGCAGGTTACACCGGATCACTGTGTCTAATTTCGTATACGAATATTGCATAGAGCGCTATTCCATGCTGGTGATGACCTTTTGAACTAAGTTTTGGTGGGTATGAACTTCCCATGCCCTCTTGTATAATATTACCAGGTATTATAGCTTTTGGTCCAGTAGTTTTTTTTATGGCCATGTCAAAATGGAACTTTAATTATATAGACCCTGTAAATTAAGCAATCGGAACTTGACACCAGATGTTGAAATGTCCAATGAAATTACCCTGCACTCACAGTCATACACGCAATTCGAAACAAAAATGGAGGGATTGAGAATGATGGTGGCAACGCCTCTCCCATTTGATGACGAAGAGTTTATAAAAAATTGTCCATTAGTGTATTGACTGCGAAGGCCCAGTAGATCGTAACACTGTGGCAAGTTTTACTTCTTGAAGTAACAGGATATCCGACCTGTACAGGGCAATGAACGATGACAATACCGATTGCGTAAAAGATGAACCAAGAGAATGCACGTTCAGGGAGATGACCTTCATTGAGGATGTTTAATGGTGCAACTGCTGAACTGTGTCTGGTCGAGGCTTGGGTTTCCCATATGTTACAGGAGGCTCTGCAATTCTTCTCATCGGAGATCGCAAGCGACCTGATAAGGAAGAGTGGCTGCGCTTGTCGCTCGCGTGGCTGTTTCTCTCGCAAGAAGAAAGTGGCTCCGGTCTCGTCCCTATTGCCACGGTTACGTCTGGATTTTTCTTGCGAGGACTCTTTTTCCTCGCAAGTTGATCCTGCTGTTTGGGCGCTGATGGTTGTGAAAACCCAGCAGAAGATGTCATCCTGGATGGTGATGACGTATTGATGATCCTTGCAGGCTGTGATGACGATGACTGCGGTGGTGGAGGAATGGCTGGAAAGTCATCCACTGAGAACAAAGATTCTGCTCCTATCGAAACATCTACGTCGTCATCTGCAGAAGCTTCATCTTCACACATCGGAATATCGTGTGATGGCTGAAGGAGAGGTGTAAACTCTCGGCTCCAAAGATAAAGTTGAAGGCAAAGGTGGTAGAGGTGGTGGGGGCATCGCCTCCTTTTGTTCCAGGGGACAGCTATTCGTCCGTTGGCAACCATTAACACCATTTTCTCCCCGTCGGCAAGAGTAGAAAAGTCCGGGTAGAAAAGTGAAATTTCCCCCGAGGGTCGCCAGGTTGAGGGTCACTTGCTTAGCAAGTGTTACTCACACACGTGCTGGTTGGTTGATTGCTGCGTGAAAAAAATTAAGTCCAAATCACTCACTCACAATCGAGGACACAATTTGAATATTCTCTTTAGTCGGTCTCTTAATTCATTATCACACGTAATTCATATGAAGTCATGACTATCTTCGCTTGGGTTCAAACGCTATTAAATATTATCGCAGATATGCAAATTTCAGGCAGGTGGTTGCTGATAGGTTTATCTCTGGGAATGTACCACTTAGCTATGGGTACTTGCTACTAAACGTGGAAACCGTGGTGAAGAACGGAATCCACCTTGAAATCTGACATTTGATATGCAACGACCTGATATTATTTTGTAATAAACATTTTATAATCTTTTCATTTATTATTTATTTTACAGTTATTGAAATATTTGGAGGCACAGTAACGGGTCTATAATTTTTAGGATCCATTCTATCTCCATTTTTGAAGATATAATTTATTTTTTCCGACTTCCATTTTTTTGATATAGTACCAGTACATACAGGTACTATGAAGAGATCCAGAACTTTTTTAACCACATGAATAGAAATTAAGTCAATGCCACATGCATTATTATCATGTTTTCATAATTTTCTCAATTGTATCTCAATTCGTTCACAAAAAAGCACTATTAGAGATATTATATGTATATAGTTTTTTGATCAAAGTTAAAATTCTGAGACTGCATATCTTCTAAATATTTAGCAAACTCAATAAGGTCAATACATGTGAAGTGATCCAAAAAAGTTAAGTTGGTCGCTTGACCATTTTTAAATATTTTGATTTTTTTATATGTGATTACCCTACAATTGAGAAGTTCAAAACAGTTTTTAAAATTATTGTGATTTTAAAAACTGACTTATTGTGATATTCCCAAATGCGATCATGTTGCTGTCACCTGTAAATTTTTTGATATAACTATGAGATATCCAAATGATAATCAAGGTCATCGTACGTGCTATAGCTTCAAAAATGTGAATTGGTTGCAGTTTAAGAACATATTACCTTCGTTAGATTGGTCGGTCTTTTTTCACGAGACTTGTGTTAACAAACTGTTTAACGTTATGCAAGACAATATTAAACAAGCCCTCCTACATGCCAGTCTGCGTTACCAACTTACGTATTCCAGTAGCTCTAAGCGTAGTTGGTGGTCATCTAACACTCTTATCAGGTGGAAAGATAAGAAACATATGTATACTCTATTCAAGCATGATCCATCTACTCATAATCGAAATTTGTTAAACGAGGCCAATAAGAAATTTAAGCAGGTCACTAGACAAGCCAAGCGGCAAAATATTCTTTGCGCTAAAACTAGAAGGCTGGATTTGTGGAAATGTTTACGCTGCCAAACAGGTAATCGACAAAGGCTTCCCTCTTATCTTGCAGAAAAGTTTTTAAACTGGATTGATAACCCCAATAATCAACATGTTCCGCCCAAGACTACTATGTCAACAACAAACAAAGGACAATGGTTAGATACTTACATTACGCCGGCCCAGATTCACCACATTCTGAATTCTTGTATAAATAAAACGTCTCCACGGGACGGATTTATTACCATTAAGGTTATAAAAAATTGGGGTTCGTTTGGTAATTTGTTGTTACAGCGGTTATTACATGTTATTATTAATTCATGACAATTTCCTACCGAGTTTAAAAAGAAATTAATCATTCCCGTCTACAAAAAAGGGTCTATACAGGAATTGACAAACTTTCGCCCTATTTGCATTTTATCCACACTTGCCAAGATTACTGAGAAGCTTATTTTTGCTCAACTAAACAATTATCTATGGCACATCATACCTTGTAACCAAGCTGGCGGTAGGCCGAAAACACCTTTATTGTTTACCGTGTTTCATAATCTTAACTACATCATCGACACTATTGATAAGGGCCTGGCTTGTTACCTTGTAAATACGAACATTTCCAAGGCTTTTAACACTGTTGATCGGGACCTGTTAATAGCTCAACTGGAGGCGATGGGGACTGATTCAAATATTCTGAACCTTTTACGAAATTATTTTCAAGAGAGAACTAATTATATTGATATTGAAAATAAAATTATCCAACACCCATCGACCAGAGGTCTCCTTCAGGGTGCTCCATCTGCCGCAGTCTTATGCTGCCGCCATGGCTGAAATATTTAAATTACCACTTAACTGCTATATTAGATCATACGTTGATGATAACTTCTTGTACAAAGCTTGCGCGGCGTCTGATCAAGCTTTGCTCCTCCAGCAAATATATCAAGATATAGCTACATTAAACTCCTTGTATACTAATCATGATCTTTCCTTTAACGAGGGCAAAACCACTATAATTTTGATTGATGGGAAGAAACAAAATACTCGTCAATCCTGTAAGATCCTTGGTATAACTCTTGACAATCAACTATCTTTTGTTGATGTTATAAATCTTTTAATATTTGATCTCACTAGACAATAGTTATTAATTAAAAATACAAATTAAATAAAAAATAAGATATAATAAACAAAAATAATTAATCAAAATCAAAATAAAAAGCTGACGTTTCGGATAGAGACTATCCTTTATCAAAGCAAAAAGGATGATTCTCTAAAAGCAAATATAAAGGGGTCGTAGCTCATCCACATTATTCACCAGACTTGGCACCGGCAGACTTTTTTTTGTTCCCACGCCTGAAACGGGCCTTAAAGGGACACAGATTTGCGGACATTCCATACATTCAAGCAAATGTGACATGTGAACTTAAAGCCATCCCTAAGGAGCTTCCAGGACTTTTACACCCGATCCCAAAAGTGTATTGCCTTCCAGGGTGATTATTTCGAAGGACAATAAAGTAAATGTGGCTCTATCTGTTTTGCATTTTGTTGTGTGAACTCATTCACCGAACTTAATTGTCAGAGGTTGTATACGCGAAGCTTAAAGAAGTATACCTTGCTCTAACTAACACTGAACATCCTCTACATTTTATCAAATCCTGGCTTCTCCATTCCCTTAACCCTTTCCCTACCGAATTAATTTTTAATCAAGTAAAAATTTTGAAATTATCAAATCTGTATAAACTAGATTCAAATAGTTTAAGGACAAAAAATTAAAACCATAGCTACTTCCTTAAGGATTATATTTGATGATGCAAGACTGTATACTTTAGTATTGTGTGTAAAGAACAACTACAATAAATAACATTCAACTACAACGTTTTTTCTTATGAAATTGTTTAGAGCAATGAAATCAATTATAAAAAACATTAAGCACTTTTTATTTATTTAAACACAAAACAATTTTACATTTTTCGGATCTCGATCTTCCTTGGCAATTTTCTTTACGACATTTCTTTGCTTTGATACTCGGAATATTTGACGTTCCTGCATCATAGCATTGAATTAGAGTGCCATATGGTGTCTTATAAGTAACATGAATGCAATGTTTGCTTTGTTAAGATAATAGATTAAGAAAGAGAGCTCTCAGAAAGATTGTACCTAACCGATCCATATCTAATTACCTTTCTAAGTTTTTTCCATATAACGCGTTCTCTCTGTGGAATACTTTGTCTTTTGACTTGCGTAACTTGATATTAAATTGTAGGTTACAACGTTGTGTCTGCCATAATAATCATGTACAGTCGGGTGCATAAAGGCTTTAACCTAAGTCAAAATTGTTCGGCTTCCTTACAATACTTCAATCCAATGAGGTTACTTTTTGCAGGTATCTAGTCCAGTAGGCTTACTATGGAACGATTCCATTAAGTTGTTGCTTAGGATCGGGGGGAAGGCAAGTTTTACGTCACGTGCTCAACTATGTTGACAAAAAGATTATTTTGGCAGTTCTGATGAAAATTTTTGTTTTATTAATAATAAACTAATCTATTTGGTTAATAGTGTAACGTTGTATTTTTTCATTTTATTTTCGGTCTTTTTCTTTTTTTGTTTGTTCAATTCCTGTTTCGTTGTGGAAAGAGAGTTTTATTTTATTCTTAAGTTAATCATCTGCATTATCCACATAAGATTTTTAGACAATTTAGTGTAACGTAAATGGTGCACAGTATCGATATAATTATATGCGTGATCAAGAGATAAGCTGATGCAGCGCTCGTTATTGTGTAATGCGGAAGTGATTTACAGGTGTAAGTGGAAGCTATTTTCTTTTGACTGCTTGAAAGGCTACAAGTCTCGTTTTTTGTATAGTTTGTGTATATAAAATAATCAACGACAATTATGCCAAAACCATCCGAAATTTTTTTTAAATTTATTAAAGGACTAGATGGATCCCGTCAAAATTTGACGGAGAACAACCCATCTTATTATTAATCCCCATCTCTTTAATTAAAAAATTATCAGAGCTTAAATATCTCATTATGCACAAAGAATAAGAAATGAGTTATTATATAAAATCAAAATAGCTTTAAACTAAATTTCTCTGAAAGATTAAACTGAGATAAAGTATCAGCGGATAAGGTGATCAGTTTTTAAAGCTCTTTTTAACGATATAACATTTACCATAATATTTTCAGAGTTTTTCAGTAGTCACAAAGAAACGTCATAAAATGATCAAGGCGGAATTTTCTTTCTGAAATCTTCAATTTATTTAATTCAAAACAATGATTGAATATTGTCTCATTACAACAATCCCTGGCTTCTGACGGATTGTCGTAACTTTCTTTGTTGGCTTCAGATGCCCATGCGCAGAACTGCCAATTTTGCTCTTACAAAAAATGCTTTGCGTTTTAATATATAGTATTATATATTTTAA